>BTPG01000001.1:296772210-296779710 GCA_036245525.1 Semisulcospira habei | reverse complement strand
TCAAAGCCTCACGGAAGCCAACCAGCCGACAAATCTCCTGACGATGAAAGCAACAACAAAGATCGGAACCTGGAACGTACGAACCATGTATGAAACTGGAAAAGCAGCCCAAGTGGCTAGCGAGATGAAAAGATACAACATCCAAATACTGCCCACTGTTTCTCCTGCCCACTTCCTAAGTTCCGGAGAAAGACATGGGTTATATAAGAGACCTGATCCATTCGTTTGAGGATGGAAATGATCGTCTTATTCTATACCTGCGTATTTCTCTGTGGGCTGGCGATTGGGTGCCTGATAGGCGGGGGCAGGGGATCTAACTGTTGTCTGTCCAGCGCTGTGATTCCCCTTGGTTTGCATACAATTCTGCCAGCGCTAGCCTCACCTATCTGGTTTGTGAGTATCTATAACTCGAGGCAAATTTGTATCGTTACATTGTTGTGTAATGTTCTGTGCATCTACTGCGGGGAATCAGGGTATTTGCCCGACCACATAATATAGTAGCGCACCTTCATGTTTGTGTATGTATGTTTCTCCTGCCCACTTCCTAAGTTCCGGAGAAAGACATGGGTTATATAAGAGACCTGATCCATTTGTTTGAGGATGGAAATGATCGTCTTATTCTATACCTGCGTATTTCTCTGTGGGCTGGCGATTGGGTGCCTGATAGGCGGGGGCAGGGGATCTAACTGTTGTCTGTCCAGCGCTGTGATTCCCCTTGGTTTGCATACAATTCTGCCAGCGCTAGCCTCACCTATCTGGTTTGTGAGTATCTATAACTCGAGGCAAATTTGTATCGTTACATTGTTGTGTAATGTTCTGTGCATCTACTGTGGGAAATCAGGGTATTTGCCCGACCACATATAGTAGCGCACCTTCATGTTTGTGTATGTATGTTTCTCCTGCCCACTTCCTAAGTTCCGGAGAAAGACAGACCTGATCCATTCGTTTGAGGATGGAAATGATCGTCTTATTCTATACCTGCGTATTTCTCTGTGGGCTGGCGATTGGGTGCCTGATAGGCAGGGGATCTAACTGTTGTCTGTCCAGCGCTGTGATTCCCCTTGGTTTGCATCCAAATACTAGGAATTTCTGAGAGCAGATGGAATTGGTCTGGCATGACAACACTTGCCAGCGGAGAGAAAATCCTCTACTCGGGACATGCAGACGAGAACAACGACCACACAGAAGGAGTTGCCATCATGATGTCCCCAGCAGCAGCCAGAGCCCTTATGGAATGGCAGACAGTCTCCTCTGGAATCATGACAGCAAGATTCAACTCCAAGGGGAGATATATAAAACCAGCCTTACGTTCTCAGGTGCCAAAGCCTGGAACGAACTACCACCCCAAATTAAATCCATTTCTAACTCAAGAACCTTCAAAACTCGTTTATATAACATCTTGTTACAGTAACCTACTACCTGAACGGACTACTTTCTATATAATAATTATTGACTGTTATTGATATGTGTGCGCATTATTTGCATTGCTTTTGTATTGTGGGTTTTTTAATTTCAGTTTATTTCTTCATGTTTCGATATATTGTGTTATTGTGTTTCTCTTACTCTTTGCTGTTAATGTTTCTTTTCTGAAAGGACAGTTTGTAAGAGAGGCGTTTCGCCTAAAACTTTATTCTGTCAATAAAACGTTTCATCATCATCATCATCTTCTCTCCAGATATTTCTGACGTCAGACTGATTTTTCTGGGAAATATTCAGGGGACGCAACTCTTTATAGGCTACCATGCCCGATCGCGTATATGTGCCCTTGATTTTTGCCGCTGGAATTTCAAACGTTTTACCAGCGGTGCTGCTTCTAACCACCCAGTGACAATTCCAGAATCTGTAGCAATTAGCAATTTTCTCACTGGATTCAAGAGATAGAACTTCTAAATTATGAGCGCAGGACTGTGTGACAAGTGACTGGATATACGGTAGGTCTGATTTCGTACTTGAAGCATGTATTGTTGGCATCTTTTGCCAAGCAGTACTGAGCCCACACTGCCCTCATTCAACAATTACTCGATCTTTAAAAAACAACAACTGAAATGTCATAAATCTGTCACATATTCATTATTTATTTCTCTTTCTCTCTTACTGCACGAGTGGCCACAGACGTTGCTTTCTAAACAGCATACGTGTTAACACGCACAATGGAAAGTTTCGAGCTATCAGTCAGTTCGAATTGAGACACATTTGTGCAGCATTTGTGTAGTGTGCTCACCGCTTGAGTCATCTCAAAATAAGGCACATTTTTAAAAATTTCCCTGTCGTCTGCCACCATTTGATCTTTGCATTTTCCGTTTATTTATGATGCAAGGTGCCGGGGAGCCCTGATCTAATCGCTCAGACAAAAGACCTAGCACAGATTCGTGCGCAATAATAAAATTGCGGTTTGGCCAGCTGATTAAAAATTACAGGTACGGCAATGGTTCTAGCACATGAACATGTCACGTAGCCAGAACTTCCAGCCACTACCGCTACTCTTTGATAACAATGGGGCGGTCCGTGGCGCAGTGGTTAAGGCGCCTGCCACCAATGCCAAAGGTGCTCGGTTCGATACCGGGTTCCGGCGTTGGACTTTTCTCCTCTGGTAAGTGTCACCGTTAATTCGGGCGGACCGTCGGGGGTTCTTTCTCCGGGTACTCCGGTTCTTCCACCCCCCCCCCCCACTCCCCACACTTTGGTACCGGTCTCAGGCCACTTTAAAAATTTCAAATACAAGCGATCAAAAATCTCTGTAACTTCAGTAGCTGACTGGCCCTTCGTTTGTCTTGTACTGTGTTTGTCTTAAATGGCGTAAATCCGTGTCTGTTTCGTGAGTGTGTGTGTTGGGTTTCAGGCGCGGCGCTTTGAGTCGATTTTTCCAAAACTGAGAAAAAGCGCCTATATAATAACGGTATTATTATTATTATTAGTCAAAGTACTGCTACGCACAAACACTTTGGCATCATCTTGTAACATAACAGTAAATGAGATACCCATATCAAATCTATTATAGCAAGATGTCGATTACTCATAGCTTGCTAGACTCATATAAATATGGATTATCGAGACGATCTCTGGAGACTATGTTTAAATCGTTTATACTGCCACACTTTGACTACGCTGATGTGATCTGGGATAATTGTACAAAGACACTTTCGGACGAATTGGAAAATCTCCCGTTACACGCTAAAAGAACCATTTGTGCAGTCCGTAGCACTAGCCACCAATTACTTTACGAAGAAACCGGTTTTATTCCATTGTGGCAAAGACGTCGTGGTCATAAACTCATCCTTTATTTTAAAATAGTAAATGGTATAACCCCCGTGTACTTAGGCCCAAACCTATCACAGTTAGTATCCGCATCAAATCCTTATCACAAACGATATATATATACTTACCTACATTGTATTTAATATCTGCAAACCACCACCATGCAAATGCAAATGTAATTGATTCAGTGTTCAGATCATCCTATAAGTCTGTGGCTTGTTTTGATCTGATGGAAATCGGTGTATATCCTCTTATGCATTTCAGTTGCAAAGCAATAAACTATATAAACCAATGGTTCTAGCAAGTAGGCAATGGAGCATTGATCCCCCTGTGATTTGTAGGTGTTGACCAATCACAATGTCTGAAAATGGAGTGACTGCACGACAATTGGAGACTATTTCAACATCAGAATCAGGTCAAAGACAACAGGTAGAGAGACCCTTGGCAGCGAGGACAGCTCGCATATAAAAGGGACTTTGTGGGTTTGGCTCTCATATAGAAGAGACTTTGTGGGTTATGGTTCAGCCCATCTTCTTGTTCTTTGAAGTTTGCGTACTTGTTTGTTTTGTTTTTGTTGTTGTTGTTGTTGTTGTTGTTGTTGTTTTTTGGGGTTTTTTTTTACGTCACTACGAAACCTTGCAGCTAGGGCGATCGAACATTACGCGTCAAGTTACGACATGTCACTAAATGTGCGGCCGACTTGTTGCATACTTATAGTAATAGACTTATGGTGAGCTCTATAAGGGCCACAGTGCATGCGCGTCATTGTTTTGAGAGAGAGAACAATGAACAATGAACAATGAACAATGAACTTTTATTTTACAACGGTAGAAGTATTTGGTTACAAGACCAATTTTCAAACTTGCCGTTGCTACAAACTACTTATCAACGTTTTCATAAACAAAACAATGGTCTAAAACATAACTAGGTCAAACACATACACACGCACGCATGTTCACTCGCAAACACACACACACACTCCTCTAAGGAATTCAATTATGTGCTAGCAAACAAAATACTGATGAATATAGCGAGAGAGAGAGAGAGAGAGAGAGAGAGAGAGAGAGAGAGAGAGAGAGAGAGAGAGAGAGAGAGAGAGAGAGAGAGAGAGAGAGAGAGAGAGAGAGAGAGAGAGAGAGAGAGAGAGAGTATTCCGTCGATGTCTGTGTGATGACGAAATTTCTGCTTTTACGTCACCGTCACTGTTTGAATTTCTCAAGAAGTAGAGGTTTATTAAATTTTTAAAAATGTCTTCATGGAATTAATTTTTAATGAAAATGTTCAAAAGATACAAAGCTGGCTAACAAACTCATCCAATGTCTTTCTCCAATCCGGCTATATCCAAAAGCGCAAGTGAATATAATGAGAATAGCGGACTCTAATGTGGGTCAACTGACTTCCTATAAACGGTCATTTAACTCTTTAATGAGACATCCAATTTCAAAATGCTCGGGGGGGGGGGGGGGGGGTCCTAGGCACCCACTGAATGAAGCACCTCCCTTAATTTCAATCTTGTACGTACGCAAACTTCGGAGATTGTGTTCTTTACATGATGCATACGCACATACGCACACACACATACGACTGAACACACACACACACACACACACACATATAAACACACACACACACACACACATACACACACACACGCACACACACACATGGAGACAAAAGCCTCAGAGTGGGTTACCTACCATTTTGTGTGAAAATGTGTTCCCATATTTCTATTTATTCTAGGGCTCTGGAGTTGATGCGAATGTTTAGAACTCACCTTATAACTAAGCTCTACAACTTAAAATAAAATAGACATTTTCTAGAAACAGAGCCACTGGATGGAGAAAAAATGGGTTTCTACCAATAAAGTGGGTGCCTCTCACACAAAAACTGGCATTACAGTGAAAATGGGTGTCCTCTTCAAATCATTCATTTTAGCATGGACTATTTTAATAAAACTAGGCGTCTGTAATAAGGTAAAGTTCACGGAATATTTGATGCTTCTTTTCCACATTTATTTGATTGTTGTCATTCTTTTTTTAACTTAATGCGTATTCCATTTTTTCCCTGCATTAAAATTGTCAAGCAATATGACACAACACACAGTGAACAAAATATCTCACTAAACATACCTCTGTTTGATTTTATTATGATTGTTTGGGTGGGGTTGTGGGGGGGTGGGGGTGGAGGGTGGGGGGTGGGGGGGGGTCATCACTTTTGGTCTTATAGAGCTGCTGAATGCTCTCTTATGAATGAAAGATTTTCATTATCAGTGGAATCAGTAGGTCATTTTAGAGGCGCGAACCGAGCTGTACGTCGAACCACTCACAAATACACATTTGGAGTGCACCAGATGGATCCAGTTGGCCAAGTCCCACATTCCACACTATAGGACAGCTAAGACTAAGAAGCAATCGCGGCGTTTATGGCGCAGAACAAGGTTTAAAACTAAGAAACTGTTGTTTTTATAAGCGTGTCGGGTAAAAGCTTTTATTAAAATTGTTTTAAAACTTCTTTTAACTCAACTTTTGTTAATGTTAAAAGTGTTTTAATTTACAAGCGTGTCGTAACTGTTATGCATCTATTCCAACGTATAGTGCTGGATATTTTTCCCATTGTTGCCTTCTCTCTTCGCTCAACACTCGACTTTCCAGTCCTTCCCTCAAACGGACAGCATTCACACAAACAATACTTTTTAAATTTTTTTTTAGACATGACGTAATTTTTATCTTGTTACTTCAATTGTTAGAGGTTTAGCCTGCATGCCTTTGGCATCATGGACATGCTATTAAAACACAAACAATACTTTACTAATACACCTTTTGGCAACATTAGGTTTCTTTCTCTGAAAATGGCCCATCCAAGCCTGCTCTCTTTTTACTGCACTAAACGACCGACTACAGCAGACGACGCACGTAACGACGCTGACTGTGTGACGTCATTTGCATTAAATCAATTTGTGCATACAATCCAAGAGGAGATGCAGGCAAAACGAAAGCATTCATAACACCGACAAACCTACAAACAAAGCAACAGGTTGAACTAAAAGGTCGGGCAGGACACAAGAAAACAGCAGCGTCTCCCGAAGTGCACGGCCTATCTCACACTGCGCACTCATACGATCACTTCACTCCATAGCAAGTTGCTGGTGCACAAATACTGACATTGCCCAAGGCACTGGCGCACAGATATATTGCTCTCAAATTTGCCACTAGACATCACCTCCCACCACATCACCCCGGAAGCACAAAACAACTCAACACTTTTTTTTTTACAAAACAACCACACCCTCAAATAACAAACCTCATTTTGCAGCAACATAAAGAATTTACTCCCTCACACAACTACAATACCGCACCCCCTCCCCCTCCCCCCACTACCTTTCGTATCTCTCCGTTTCACTTCGGCTCACCGATGCAGTCGACCAATCAGGTATTAAGTTATTTATAGCTGAGAAGGGTGATGTCGCACACATACACCCATTTTAGGGGTTTTGTGCACACACACACATTGCTGGGACAAGTTCAAACACACTAGCGGAGTGTCTTTTAGACACAAAAGTGCATGTAAAGACGTCAAAATGAGAAGAACTGATTTTTAAAATTTTATGACTTTTTACCGCCTGACAATGCATAAACAACCCTGAGAAAAAAATAATGGGTGACTGACTTGGGCATCCAGAATTTTACAGACACCCATTTTCCATAAGGATGGTAAAGACAGTCACCATTTTAGGGCTTTTGTGCACACACACACACACACACACACACACACACACACACACACACACACACACACACACACACACACACACACACACACACACACGGTCTTTCGCGCCAAAAGTACGTTCTACAGCGAGGTTTGTGTAACTAGACATGACGTAATTTTTTTCTTGTTACTTCACTGTCAGAGTTTTAGTCTAGCCCGCCTATAATGTATAATGTCGAGCGTGTTCTTTGAAATCGCTCCACCGCGTCCCGTCCTAAAAAGTCTCTTCTACAAACAGGTGTGTGTGTGTGTGTGTGTGTGTGTGTGTGTGTGTGTGTGTGTGTGTGTGTGTGACTGCTAAATTAGCCTTTTGATGCTCACGTTTGGCCTTTCCATTTTAATGAGTTCTTATATATTACGCGCGCACGCGCGCGCGCGTGTGTGTGTGTATGTGTGCGTGCGAGCGCGCGTGCGTGCGTTCGTGCGTGCGCGCGCGCATGTGTGTGTGTAGGACATGATTGACAAAAGGTCTGTGTA
>BTPG01000001.1:296747210-296769710 GCA_036245525.1 Semisulcospira habei | reverse complement strand
GATTCGTGTTCGTCTCATGAGAAACATATCCCTCCTTCCCTCTCCCCCCGTCCCCCCTCCCTCCTCCAACCCCCCCCCCCCTCCTTATCCACCCACCCCCTCCACCACCATTTTAAAAAGAATCCATTTTAGAACCCGACCAGAGGACATACGGAAAATGTGAAAGGGGACTATAATGTAAACTTCAACTATACTCAAAGACGGAGGGCCCTTGTGTTGACACGGGTGGCTTCGATGAAAGAAAGGACACGTACAGATTTTGGCGGACCATTCAGACCACCATTGATTGATTGGCTGGTTGGATTCAACGCGGTGGGAGCGACAAATTTCTGTCAGTGGTGTGGGAAAATTTTTAAGGGAGGTATGGCCCAAAATTGCGTACTGAAGGCAAAGGGAAGTAAGTCTGTATTTGTGAAAAGCAAGATTTTCATTGTGTTAGGGTGAAAATATCGGTGGCGGATCAAGGCAGATTGTGTTACCCCCTCTGTGTCCCCGTACCTCTCCAGCCGCGCAAATTTCGTTTCCCAACCGAGTTCTGCAACGTAAACCGCCTATACGCATAGTTCTGCCGATAGGTATGGATAGACAAACATATAAGTAGATAGTACGCGTACTATGTCAAGTCGGAGTACATGTACTATATTCAGCCAATCAGAGTTCACATCAGTATCGACCCACGTGACCGAGTTAGTACGTGTACTAATTCAGTTAGCAGGTGTTTCTGCACCTACCCAGTCTACCAATCAGAGCAGTGCTTACAAAGCGATCCTGTCCGGTTTTCTTCACCCAAAGTGGTTATGCAATCAGGATATTGGGCGCTATTGAGTTACTTCTTATAGCTATGGCCAACAGTACTAGATAGGCAGAACTGTTCGTAGAGCTTACGTTACAGAACTTGGGTGAGAAAACAAATTTCGCCTCGGCCCAGCCCACCTCCCCCCACCCTAATCTCCTGCTCCTCACCCCCCACCCCCCCACCCCCCACACCTTTCACGCACTACCGACTTCCGTCTCTCCCCCTCCCCTCCCCCGCCCCGCTCCATCTACCCACCGTCGCCTTCCCACATTCAGAGAGAGTTCCAAAAATCGTCACCTTCCTTCCATCCATCTGACACCCAAGATGTCCGCTCCATGCCAAAGTAGCTGCTGCAGTTACCATCGCGATGGTATGTTCAGCTTCCCAGGGGCCCACTAAACACTGAGAATAGATACCATCTCAGTCTCTGCGGTAGCCTAGGCGGGCACCATCGCCTCTTCAAACACAAACAACCCATTACAGCCAGGCTGTGAAGCTGCCGTGACAGTCCATCGCTTTAACCCCGAATCGTCCTCACTTTAAGTCACAGTAGGAGCCGATCTAGGGCAACCGCAAGAGGCATTCTGGACCCTCTCTCTCTCTCTCTCTTTCTCTCTCTCTCTCTCTCGAAGTCAAGTGTCCGAAATCAAAACCGGTATTAATTGGGTCCTTATAGAAATCCCGCCTCAACATTTGAGTGGTACGATCAGTTTAGTCAGAACCTTGACAGAGCTTTAAAAAAGAAGGCCGACATTCTTCTATTGGGAGATTTTAATATAGATTTACTTAAGCCGCACCCCGCTTGGGGCTCAACGTCATCTCTGTTTGGCTTAGTACAGTTAGTGAAATCACCCACCAGAATTACTCCAACTACTTCCACGCTTTTAGACCACATATATACTAATAAACACAAAGTGTGACAAAGCCGTCTCTGACGTTGATGTCTCAAATCTTAGTGTTAGTGATCATTATCCTGTGGCTTGCTCCTGGTCTTCTAAACTCCCTAAACCAAAAAAGAACGGCCATACAACTATAACGTATAGGACATTCAAACATTTCAGGAAACACGAATTTCTATTTGATCTAGAAAATACTCCTTTTAATGACGTGCTCCTGTCCTATGATCCTAATACCGCCCTCAGTAATTGGTACTCTCTTTTCCTAAATGTACTTAATAAACATGCTCCTCTACGAGAGAGGAGGGTAAAATCTAACACTCTTCCTCCCTGGCTTACTCCTGAAATCATGCAGGCGATGGCGCTTAGAAACGATCTACGTAGCAATAAAATGTTCACTGAATATAAGCAACAACGTAACCGTGTTAAATACATGATCAGAGAGGCAAGAAAAAAGTTAGTTCGTGACACGGTTAAAGACAGCAAAGATACCTCTACAATATGGCGCCTTCTGAACACACTTACTAGGGGGTCTCCAAGTACCGCAACTACCATTCTCACTAATCTTACTGCTGATACATTCAATGACCATTTTCTTTCGATTGCCAAATCTCTAATATCGCCAAGCCAGGATAACACTTATCACCGTTCAAATCTGTTGTCTGAGTTTTGTCAACAAAGAACAATGGGCACAGCCCCCTTCAACATCCCTATGTTAGCTGTTCATGAAGTGGGTTTAATCATAAGTAACCTTCCAAATAAAAAGTCCTCGGGGCCTGATGACATCAGCCCGAAAATACTTAAACTGTCTCTCCCATACATTGTAGAATCCTTAACTTATATTTATAATCTCTGTATCCAGCATAACACTTTTCCTAACGAACTTAAATATGCCAAAGTAATTCCACTTCCAAAAACAAAAGATCGTTCTGACCCTAATAATTATCGGCCTATTTCTTTATTATCTGTTTTGTCCAAACCACTGGAAAGGCACGTTCATAAACACCTGCTTGCTTACCTAGAAAACCGTAAGCTCCTCCACCCTTTCCAATCCGGATTTCGTCCGCAGCATTCATGCCACACAGCACTTACACGCCTTGTTGACACATGGCTCAAGGGTATGAATAAGTCACAGTTAACAGGAGTAGTCTATCTGGATTTTAATAATGCTTTTGGTCTGATTAACCACACTATTCTGACTGCTAAGCTTCACACATACCTCAATAACGGAGACGCAGTTGCCTTTTTCACATCTTACCTTACTAAAAGAAAACAAAAGGTTCTTGTTCATGGCTCATACTCTCCTCTCAAAGATGTAAGCATCGGTGTGCCCCAAGGGTCTGTACTGGGCCCCCTACTGTTTTGCTTATTTATCAATGATTTGCCTCTACATATTACTTGCCAAGATGTACAATGCGACCTTTTTGCTGACGACACCTCAGTTCATACTACTAGTAAAGATATACAGGTAATTTCCGACAACCTACAACAAAGTCTTCATGAAGTATCAGCTTGGTGTATAAACAATTCTATGGTTGTTCATCCAGCCAAAACGAAATCGATGATAGTCGCCCCGCGTCAAAAACAGCAGATAAGGCCTCTATTACTTAACCTTTCACTTAAAGGTATTCAGGTAGAACAGGTAAATGAACATCGAGTACTGGGGATTACAATCGACAGTCAGCTAAAATGGCAAGCTCATACAGACGCCTTATGCAAAATAGTAGCCAAAAATCTCTTTATGTTATAAAAACTGAAATATTATACTGATTCAGATACCCGTAAACTATTTTATAACGCTCACATACGTTCTTATATCGATTACGCGTCAACGGTATGGGATGGATGTAGTGAGGTCCATTTAAAGAGACTCAATTCCCTACACAGACGAGCGGCCAAAATAATCTGCCCTGATCCACACATAAGCACTGAAGAAAAGCTCTCAAAAGCAGGTCTCCTGCCTCTTCAAGGTCATTTTAAATATAACAAAGCAATCTTTATGTTCAAAGTGTGGAAACGCAAAACACCTGAGTACATCTCCACTTTGTTCCGTAAGTCTGAGTCCAAGATTGGAAACATCAGAAAGCTTTTCATAGTCCCAAAACCAAGGATCGATCTATATAAAACTAGCTTATCCTTCTCAGGGGCACATATCTGGAATGTTCTTCCCGACCATGTAAAATCCACCTCCTCGCTAGCCTGTTTTAAAAAGGGTCTCTGCAAATATTTTGTGGATCACTCGTAGGGATTATATTATTGTATTATATGTTTCTTTTTATGCTGGGTCCAACTTATTCCCAATTAAGTCTGTTATCCTTTTCATTTATTATTTGGACTACTTAGCTCTGTCTATGTGTGAAGGGGGGCGGGTGGAGTGGGGGGGGGGGGGGTGCCTGTGAGTCTATGAGTATGTCTGTCTATGTGAACAGTGTTGTCATCTGTTTGCAAGTATTATGTTTACTTATATGTATGTATATTTGTAGTTAGTCTTGTAGTTGCTAGCAACGGCAGGTTTGTAAAATGGCTGTGTCGATGACGATGTCAATGCTTAAACCGTTGTAAAATAAAGTTTCATTGATTCATTGATTCATTGATTCTCTCTCTCTCTCTCTCTGATGCTGCAGGGTAATGTGCATATTCGTTAACTCACTTAACCCGGACACACCATAGCTAGATATGGATTGACCATGATAGTTCAAGGGTGATGTCAGAATAGCTTGGCGCCTATGGGCGCCAAGCTATTCTGGCACCACCCTTGAGTAGCCTTGCTTGGGCCAATGACATTTTGCTCAAATGAAAACAAAAACGAAAGTAGAATGGAATACTGGAAGAAATTTAAAACACAAATAAATAAAATACACAACACCCTTTCAAGAATTTTGGGCCACAGTGGTGGTTTAAAAATCATATGTGACGTCATTAATTTTCTGTTCTGTTAGTAATAATGGCGTCACAAATGTTGGGTTTTTTAAAATTCTATTGTGGCCGTACCAATCGAAATCGGTATCAGGAGTTGGGCCAAAGTAAAGTGTGTTTTGCATGCATTTGTGACATCATTAATTTTCAGTACTATCTCTGCGTCCTAATGACTCACAAATGTTGGTTTTTTTTTCTTTGTCTACCGTATTGAAAATACGGTAGACTTTGAAATGGGGCTGGTCGGAGCGCATTCCGGAGCGTGCACATGACGTTTTGGACGTGCGGGGCAAAAATTCTGGGAAAGAAGTAACAAAATAAATGACGTCACGTCTAGCTACGCAAACATTGCTAGAGAACGTCTTTTGAGAAAATGGCCGTTTCACAAAAACCAGTTAATCCACACTGGAGTCCGTAATTCTTCTTATTTTTACTAGATATTTTGCACATAGCTAGACAAAAGGGAGATTTTGAATGAGTTCGTTAACCAACATTCTACCTCTAGAACGTTTTGAGTGATTATTAAATATTTTTTGAAAAAAAAAATATTTTCATGTCTTTGGGATTAATTTAACAAATTCTTTGGGATTAATCTTAAAACAATTGAATCTTTTTTACGAACCCCCCCCCCCCCAATCTTCTCATTAATAATCGCATGATTTTTTTTATATACGGTATTTACATAAGCCTACATTTTGTCTCTGCTGTCGGGTACGATTAGGTAAATTGTGACCTGTTTGCCCAGCTGTGATCAGACAATTTTCTGCACCACTCTTTCGGAGTCATTTGTAAAACAACTAACATAACTTTATTTTTTCTTTTACGACAAAACCGATCTTCTCATTAATACCCGCTTGATTTTTCATAAACAGTGTTTGCATAAGCCTGGTGTTTGTCCCTGCTCGGGGGTAGGATTAGGTCAAATTGTGACCAGTAAGTCCTCGGTGTGAAAATCAGCAAGAAAATTGGAAACTCTTATCTTCTAACACGTCAAATGTTAGTACTGCGATGAGTGACGTATAACATCGAGTCGTCACTATGAACACGGCGTCGTGGGACTAATGATGCCATGACGTGAAGCTTGAAGTGACGTCATTTCGCTGTTCGTGCTATTATTCCTCTTCAGAATAGTAAAGCTACGCCAAATCACTGAGCTTACAAATGGAGGGAATCGCCGTGTGTCCGTCTTTATTTCTATGTGCCAGTGTGTGTGTGTGTGTGTGTGTGTGTGTGTGTGTGTGTGTGTGTGTGTGTGTGTGTGTGTGTGTGTGTGTGTGTGTATGTGTGTGTGTGTGTGTGTGTGTGTGTGTGTGTGTGTGTGTGTGTGTGTGGATCAGAGAGGGGGGAGGGGGGGTTGTGTAGAAGGAGATGGATTCCTGTCGCTACACGAGCCCACAGAGCGTACTAATGGCGGGAAGCGCCGTGTGTCCGTCTTTATTTGTGCGCGCCGACGTGTGCGTTGATCAGAGGTTGGCTTAGAGAGGAGGGGAATGGATCAGCATAATAAGCCTAAAAAAAATATGAACAACTCTGAATGTTCCTAAAAGATAAACGCATGTGAGCTCCAAACAATACGGTTGACTTTGGGATGAAATCCTCATCTTGTTTTACTCTATTGTAGGCGAACTACTACTCCGATTAAAAAAAAAATCCTTTGATTAACTTATTTCGGGTCGTTTTTAACCCTTTTGCTGTCGGTAGCGGTTTTTGTCGCGATGATTCTCAGAGGAACTTGATCATCGCGACAAAAACTGCTACCGACAGACAAAGAGTTAAATGAACTTGTAGGAAGACTAGACCGACTAACGACCGTGCTTTCTACCCACAGGCTTCCTTTGCGGTTTCTCTTCTCAGTATGTAATGTTCTCTATTATAAGACAGTTTGTTAGCTTATTTTGCCCTTGCACGCTTCCAACTAAACGATTTTTTTTACACTGTAAATTGAGCGCCTCCGCTGACTGCACAGTCACTCAGCCAATAAGTTTTAACCTGAAACCGACATAGATTCCCATTAGCTCCTGTATATGCAGGGGTTCATGAGAAAAAATGCCTCACGCTAGAAGGGATAGATGTAATTTACATCTAGGTACCTGCTCTTTAGAAGCACTATTTCAATAAGACTCAAACCTGTTTCGACCCCGCGGTTGATTGAATCACGTCCCCTCTCGCATGACGCCATGATACCGGAAGTTCCAACCTCATTTCAGTCACAGCGTCACTTCCTGCGTGCGCACGCCGCACGTGGAGCTAGCAAAAGGGCGCGAAGCCTCAGATTCGTAATGATCCAAACGAGGCTTTTCTTTGTATGCTTCGATATTCCTGGAGGATTTTTTTCTCTCTTTTCTATTACAGACAGAAGCATGTTTGTGAATGTTCAGTTTAGTTTCGCAATTACACGGCCGGGTACGTGGGTTGTTTCACTGCCACGCAAAGTGTTGTTTTTTTTTCTCTTGTTTTTTTCCCCCCAGTAAAACCTGTATTGAGAAACCTATTTAACCCATTCATCCCTCTCACTACAGCAGGAGATGGGTCGACCATGATAAGCCTGTCGGCGTCAAGCTAATCTGGCACTGCCCTTGAATTATCATGGTCGATCCATCTCCTGCAACTGGTGCATAGTCATTAGATAATAATAATAATAATACATAGTTTTTATATAGCGCCCTTCCCCACGAACAGCAAGCTCGGAGCGCTTTACAGCACATAAAAAACATTAAAAAGGAGAAAAATTAGAACACACTCTTTAAATAAACATCTGCTCGCACCATGTAGGCGCATTTCTAACACAAAACACAACACACACACACACACACACACACACACACACACACACACACACACACACACACACACACACACACACACACAGCCTATCTACATGGGCTACCCACATACGAAACAACCAACATTTCCAGGCAATTTAGATGACGCCTCCAAAATTTGGGAAATACGGCCGTCGGACTGAATGAGTTAATTCTGTTTTATATGATGAAAAAACACCCAACACCATATTTCGGGAGTTCTTTGGCTTTACTAGCCGTCTTTAGCCAATGTTGCTATAAATATTTTTAAAGAATATAAAAAGGTCTTAAAATAATGATATTCTATCAGTTACAAAATCTTGAAGAGCAAAGGGTGTCACTTGTCATTACACCCTTTCACTGCCGAGAAAAAAAGTGAACACGATCCAACTCAAAGAGACATAGATACTCATGAGCCCCCGCGAATGAAGAGGAAGGGGTTAAAGGCGAGGAAGTGGTTAAAGCCTACCATTTAGGCGGATATGGCCACATACATGATGTAGGATGACACGTGGTCTCTCACAGGGGTGGTCGCTTAAAACAGGTTATATACTGTAACCCTTTTGGAGTCGAGGACTCTCCCACCGCGTTGGAGAATGTTGTTCTATCAGTGACACATACCTCACTCCACAGTTCAGTTCAGTTCAGTTCAGTTCATTATATCATTAAAAGCACCTCACATCAATAGCCGAGGAAGTGTCGCATATCGTTGCCGGCGGCAACGATATGCGACACTTCCTCGGCTATTGATGCGGGGTCCCTTGAATGAGTTATGACCGAATCTCTCGGAAAAGACATGTACTTCCCAGTCCACCACGCTGAAGTCTTCGAAAATGTTCATTTTTATATCATGTCAATACTGGTCTGATTCACTACTGACCTTACATATCCTCCCACGTCTTAACAGCATCCATTGCTCTTGGGGTTTATCTGCTGTGCATCTGTGCCTATCTGAAGGTTAAACTCTAGATAAAAAGATGACTTCCCAGCGAGTAAAAGGAAAAGAAATACACAACACAAAACACAGTTACGAGGTATTATCAGAAAGTAATGATAGTTAGGCCGCCGTTTGTAAACTACTTAAGTCACATAAATAAAAGTAGTATCAAAACAAAGTTCAACCTTTGCCCTTTATTTGTGCACACACTGTTATCTTCAGCTATGCCCCTGTGTGACGTCATTCAAAAAAGTGAAGTAAACAGCTGTGCTTGAAAACAGTGGACTCTCCAAGATAATAAATTCATTTCTACATTTTTAAAGAGTGAAACTTTGAGACAGTGCTGTCAAAATCCAAACACATTTTAAAAGTTGTTTGAAATGGTATTTGTGCATTTTTTTGCACTGACTACAAGTGGATTGTGCAATTTAACTCTGAAAAAGAGGACTTTGAAGACAAGTACTGGTCTGACTATCAAATTTCAGCCGGGAACGAACAAACTTTGCTTTTTATTTACACATTTGTGGGAAAATACTGTGTACATTTTAATTTCGGAAATATCTTAAACTTCCGCTTTTTCTCTTGGGACAGTTCAAAGAATAGTGCGCAACGACCTTGAACCCCAAAAGCTATCAGCAATAAGGATACCCCATTTCTTGACAGAGACTCAGATGCAACAGAAAATTGATCGCTTAGATTAACTGCTCAAAACGTTTAGCATAAATGGCCTCTAATGATCAAGTTATGTCATCACTGAAAACGATACTTGCTTGTCCTATAATGATAACCCCAGCAAACAGTCCTATCAGGAGTGGTTTGCCTCTGATGAGTGGAGGCTAGAGACACTTGTTTCAGATTTTTCAGAATTCACGGCAACATTTTCTCTATTTTTTTTAAACTTAGAGGTTCATGTCATTGTTAGTATTTTACCAGTGGAGCGCGCAGTCAATGCAAAATAAGAAATTCTTTTCCCAGTAGTGTTGAAGTCTGTTCACGAGCAGCGGCCAACTATCTGTGGCCAGAACATCTTGTTTTTTCTTGAAAATGCCAGTGACCACAAAGCCAAGGTCACTCTGGCCTACGCACTGGAGTAAAACATTCATGTTCTTCCTCATCCATCATACATTTCTTGCCACGGCCAATGCGATTTTTGGTTCTACCCTAAGCTGAAAACGAGGCTGGCAGGACGGAGTTTTCCCGCATCCATTACCTAGCAAACGCCGTAAATTCACAAGTCCTACCCTGACCTTCATCAGGATACCACATCGCTTTTGAACTTGATTAACTATATGTAGCTGAAAGTTTGCATAAACGGTGGAGGATAGTGCTGTTACAAAATCTGAATTATCAAATAAATTAGGGAAACGTTTTGGGTTTTACGACACATCTATCATTACTGTTTGAACATACTTCGTAATTTTGACAAATTGTGTGGTGCGTGTCCTTTCTAAGGGTGGATCTTGATAAATAATGTTGTATTTGTCATTTCAAAGTGGGCTTTTTAAAAAACTTCTTAAACTAGACTTTTGTAAGCGTGTTTGTTCGTTTCTTTTTTTTTGTATAGTCTCTCCAGACGGTAATTTTCGCCAAAAGACTTGTAAGTAAAGGAATGGCAGATTCCTTCGTGTTGCATTCTCACTATACCACTCAGATAAAATGACAGCGCAGCAAGAGGCACAGATCCTCATGACCCCCTGCTATTGCAGGCGCTCATGATCTGTGTCCTCTTGCAGATGAAGACGATTCGCAAAAAGTCTTATCAGATTTTGCCTGTCTCGGACCAGATTAAAACTTGCACTGTGGGTGTTAACAATGATTTGGTGCTGTGTGCCTGCGTTCGATAGGAAGAAAAGATATAAATTTGTTCGCTGCTCTGTGATTTCGGACCTTACAGCTTGAGAGCCGTATGGTCCAAAATCGCAGACCAGCAAAAATATGACTATTCTACTTTAAACGTCAACACTGTTTTGTTAAGAAAGTACGTCCAATGTTATGTAAAGCGAAACATTTTTTTTTTTTTTTACAAGAATGGACTATCTCCTGCACTCACAAGGCAAACTGTAAAAAACGGCTCGACGTGACAGTTTATTGGTAGACCTAATTAGGGTGGGGCCGGGAGAGATGTCAAGATAATTAATCAGGCACTGCCCGGGATATGTCACCCCAAACGATTCATATGTAATGCATACTGGATGTTAATGACCGCTCCTGTATTAATTCAGACACAACTCTGGAAGTCTGAAGTTCGGAGTGGGGCGGTGGGTGGCTGCGGTGGCAGAAGAGGAAGCCCGGGGGTGGGAGTAAGGATGGAGAAGCCCCCAACTCCCTTCCTCTAGCTTCCTGTCCCAACCACCCCACCCCCACCCCACCCCCCTCCCCCCACCCCCTAATTGTCCCCCTGCACAGACAAAATGAGTGGGTGGTTTGAGCTCACAGTGAGGTACAAAAGACGATAGGTGTTGGTCACCACAAACATCCAGTATTCAATGTGTAGATCTTAAGACCGTCTAGCCATTCAAGAAACACTGATGTAAATTGAGCCAACAAGAGGCAAAGAACCTCATGTGTCCCCGCGTGTAAGAGAGGGCTCATGAGGTGCATTGCCTCTTGCAATACGGCGTACTTGGCATTGCAGGCATTTGACCGGCAGTGACACAGCCAAAAGGCTCATACTTAGCAGCGTCTTGTACACAATAACAGGGCCCAGCAAAAAGACGAGCATGTTCCACACACCATATGTTCGTTGAAAGATCTATTAAGCTGCACAGTTGCAGCGCTCCCGAATTGATCTGTATTTAGGCAATAACTGTTCCTGCCCCCCCCCCCTCCCACCCCCCGCCCCCAGTTAGGATCGTTCATTATAACTTCGGTGAAGTGGACGTTAAACCCTAAACTTGAGCTAGTTGCTGTACCGTAGGTAGGTCGTGGCGACACGCTCTCCTCAAGGGAAGGCAGTCAAAATTCTTCTCGTGATCCAAATGACTGTAGAGCTAAGCTAGGTGGGTCATGACAACAAGCCTTCACCAGGAAAGGCAGCGCAACTTCTCCTCGTGGGTCAATAACGTTGTACGAATAATCAATCAACCAATCAACCAACCAATCAATCAATCAATCAATCAATCAATCAATCAATCAATCAATCAATCAATCAATCAATCAATCAATCAATCAATCAACCAATCAACCAATCAATCAATCAACCAGTCAATCGACCCGATCGATCGATCAATGTAGCAGTGAGTGAGTGAATGAGTGGATGGATGGATGGATGGACGGACGGACGGAAAAATAAATAAATAAATAAATAAATAAATAAATAAAATGTATTTATTTAAAAAAAAGAAACAATGACAGGGTAGTGCTGAAGAGATCAATTCATCAGAATCTTTCTCTCCAGCAGGTTGACGGAAAGGGGCTTGTGGAGTAACTACATAATAATCATAAATATTTTAGTGCCTGTGTATTGTCAGAAAGCCCAGTATAGAAATATGGCAGCAAGGGATTAGCTGTGAAGTTTCATATGTAATATACCCTACAGCAAGGACAAATCCCTTACTAATCAGACGTTGTGTAGATTGGATACAGGCTATTGAAGTCAAACCTGTGTGTGTGTGTGTGTGTGTGTGTGTGTGTGTGTGTGTGTGTGCGCGCGTGTGTGTGCGTGTGTGTGTGTCTCTGTCTGTCTGTCTGTCTGTCTGTCTGTCTGTCTGTCTGTCTGTCTGTCTCTCTCTCTCTCTCTCTCTCTCTCTCTCTCTCTCTCTCTCTCTCTCTCTCTCTCTCTCTCTTTCTCTCTCTCTGTGTGTGTGTGTGTGTGTGTGTGTGTGTGTATGTGTGTGTGTGTGTGTGTGTGTGTGTGTGTGTGTGTGTGTGTGTGTGTGTGTGTGTGTGTGTTTCGTTGAAAATAAACTTTGAAGTATGTCTGTGAATTCTCATTTGTAGTATAAGTAATTTATCTTCCTGTATATACCTATCCTCTATGTATACTGTAGGCTGTATGCTGACGTTTCACTTTGTCTGCAAAGGTATTGATAAAACCTGTGTGGGCTTGTCTCATTTCTTTCCGTTCTGTCAGACTTTATCTTGTGTTGTCTTGTCAGACTTTATCTTGTCTTGTCTCAACTCATTCAGCCCCGATCTACTACAACAAGATAGGGATTGACCATGATAGTCAAAGAATGGTGCCAGAATAGCTTGGCGCCTATGGGCGCCAAGCTATTCTGGCACCATCCTTCAATTACCCTGGTCGATCTGTCTCCGGGATCGCAGTGCAGTCTTCTCAGGGCAAGTAACAAATTCGAGGATTTCGTACTAAAGGCACAGTAGGTTAATTGTCTGTCCTTTGTCTTGTCTTACCATAAACTGACTGCAAAGTCCAGTGAAGTAAAATAAAATATTGTATTTATCCCACATGGGGCCACCGTCATGGGGGCGGGGCAATTCAAACCGGTTAGCAAAAAAATAGCATGCATAGCAATGGCATTATAACAGTTTTAAAAGTATTTTAAAAAAACAATGTTCAGCGAAGACGGTGGGATCCGATGCTATAAATGTATTGTTTTCACGTAAATGGTACGCTTATCATGATAAACTTTCGACATTACCACAACATAATTAAAGTGCAGTCAATGGCAGTTTGCTGTTACCGAAGCGCAATATTTTCCCGCACTTCCAGGAAGGCTCAGGAAATTGCCCATATAACTTCTAAACTTTGAAATGCAGGGCCTGTCAGTGGAGCAGTGTTTTCTTGTTCCCAGATCTTCCCTCCATTCCTAATCTGGGATGATTTCTCAAGGGGAAATCATCACTGCTCACACGTCTGCCAGAGTTATCTGTCTTTCTGCTTCCAGCGCCAACAGTGGGGACGAACAAAGACAAAATAATATGAGGTCAATGAGACGACTTCACCATGAAAAATCGAGGGTAGTGGCTAATTTATGGTGCATTGGTCCTAATACTGTAAGAGCTGAACCGACGATGACAAATCAATAGTAGTGCTTGATTACTTTTACGGACGATGGTAAATAAGTTGTAGCTCTTGCTTGGCTTTACCGACCATGGTAATTAAATGGTAATGCTTGCTCGGCTTTACCAATGCTGGTAAATCAATGGTAGAGCTTGTATGGCTTTAACGACTATGGCAATTCAATGGTGGCGCTGGCATGCCTTTACCAATGATGGTAAATAAAGAGTAGTACTTGCTTGGCTTTAGCGACGATGGTCAATCAAGGGTAGTGCTTGCGCGCTTGTCTTTACCGGCTGACAATGGTAAATAAAGGTTAGTGCTTGCTTGGCTTTACCGACGATGGTTAATCAATGGTAGTACTTGCTTGTCTTTACGCGCTCTCGGTAACGTTTGCTGTTTGCTGTGTTTGACGATGGTAAATCCAGGGTAGTGCTTGATTGGCTTCACCGAAGATGCTAAATAAAGGGTAGTGCTTGCTCGGCGTTACCGATGATGGTAAATCAAAGGCAGAGTTTGCTTGCTGTACCGACGATGGTAAATCAATGGTAGTTCTTGCTTAAAGATGGTTAATCAATAGTACTGCCTAAATGGTTTGGTGCTGGGCCATTTAGTTACGACCCTTGATTTTTAATCGTCGATAGAGGTTCTTTATAACTAATACCACTGAGCAAATATACACACTCCATGTCTGTGAACAATCTGCCTTTTGAAATTTAAAAGACCAATACTAACAACCAAACGAGTCCAATTAGTTTTTTTGAAAGTCAAAAGGCGCTAGGCTGATTAAGGACTACCATTGAGATGTCACCGTCAGTCCGTCTCAGCAGTAATTCCACAGAGCGGACTCATCTTAACTGTGAGCATTTTGACTTTTGAACGTGAAAGGGTCGTATGATTCAGGCGCCGAGATGATTAGGCACTGCCCTCCGTTTATCACGGTCAGTCCTCCTGCAGTGCTAAAAACACAAAACAATATCTTGATTCCAGTTTGTGAATCTTTTTTAGCTTTGATCCTGCAAGGGTAATAAATCATATCATGGCTCAACACAATAGGTGTTGGCGTGCGTTTGATTAATTCTGGAAATCCTACAAAGTCATGAATCTATTATTACAGATGTTGATCAGAAATGCAATATTATATATGCCCCAAAATACGTTTCTCCACCTCCAAATACAGAGAAGGGAGTGTGGGGTGGGGGGGGGGGGGGGGGAGGTAGCAAAACTCGTGACACGTATTTGCCTCGCATCAGAACTGTGTCGGGAAAGGTGATTCATAAAAATATCCTTCCAAAGTGGGCCGTCTGTTAAACCATATGGCCCCAACGCCTTATACTAGCAGGAGGTGCATCGACAATGATAATTCAAGGGTAGTGCCTAATTAGCTTGGCGCCTGGTGGCGCCAAGCTAATTTGGCACTGCCTTTGAATTATCATGGTCGATTTATCTCCTTCAGCTGATGCATAGTCGTGAAGTAACACTCCAAAAATTTGGGAAAATGTGGTCTTCGGGTTAAATGGGTTCAACTCGTGACACGTGGTTGGCTTATGTTTGGTTCTCGTGACTCGTGATAAAGTGAATCGTGACAAAAATGCCTCGTGAAACGTGAAACAAAACGGAACCAGTAAATCCAACCCTTCCTTTCTCGTCGCATGTAAACTCTACCCATCGCGGCGACTAAATAAGTTGGACATTTCCGCTTCCCAATAATAAGTTTTGTCCCCTCAAAAAAGGATCATTTAGAATTTTTACGCAGTGTCTTCGGCGCGCTTTGACCCATTTAGCCCCAGCGCCCTACAGCAATAGATGGATCGACCATGATAGCTCAAGGGTAGTGCCAGATCAGCTTGGCGCCGTCAACCCATCTCATGCAACTAGCACATAGACGTTGGACGACACCGCCAAAATTTGGGAAATGCGGCCGCGGTGGTAAATGGGTTAAGAGGAGGCTAACTATATAATTTCTCATTCAGTCCTGACACGTTAGAGTAGAATAGTGGAGCGGGTATGTTGCAGAACTGTTCATTTTTGTGTTACATGCATCACATTTGGTACAGTGATAGAATTTCTCCTTCACAATATTAGACCCAGGGCTACAACGTAAAATCAATAGTTGCGCAATTTCCGCAACAACAACAACAACAAAAAAAATGGCGGATACTCAGCCGGCAAAATGAAAATATATGTGCTTCCTTCTCAGGTATAAATAAAAAGGTCCTGTTTTACTTTAACCTTTTGGCTGTCGCTACCGACAGTCGAAGGGTTAAAGACAGTTCAGCGCATTTACTTTGTTCAAGATTAGATCTCTGCCCTCGGAAAGTCCCAGTGACTGACCATTAGAAGTCCGCTCATCAAAATCCAAGAATGAAAAATGTATGTGTTCATCGAAGAAAAACAAAACACGAAACATATGACCCGAACAAAAAGAAGTCTAAGATAAGATAAGATAAGATACTGTTTATTGCCATTTGCCTTAAGAACATAAAGCATAGGAATGTGTGTTGATGTCGTTACAATTACAAACATCACAGTCAACAAACCTACAAACAAAAAACAATTAATACTCTGTCACACAAATCCTTTAAAACTAAGCAACTAATATCACAAACCAATACATACCATACACACCCCCGCTCATCTTCCACACACACACACGCACACACACACACACACACACACACACACACAAACACACACACACACATACACACACACACACACACACACACACAAACACACAAACACACACACACACACACACACACACACACACACACACACACACACACACACACACACACAAGCCTATTAATTTAGGGAATCGAAATTAATTAAAGGTATATCTATGGTCAATCTATAGTTCCTGTAATAGAAGAAGTTAACCCTTTGGCTGTCAGTAGCACTTTTAGTCGCGACAATTCCTACAAAGCGCTACCGACATCCAAAAGGGTTAACCCTTTTAGCCCCAAGGTCCCATTTCTCAAATTTTGGAGGTGTTGCCTAACGACTATATAGGCCTACCAGTTGCAGGAGTTGGCTTGACCATGATAATTCAAGGGTAGTGCCAGATTTGCTTGGCGCCTGAGGAGTAACCATAAGATGTGCTTTAACATAATATTGCCTGATTTGGGTTTCTGGAATGAATTCTGATTTATTTAGAGGAAAATGTTTCTCAAGCTCATTTTGGCATCCGCGAAGAGCGTGAATGGGGGTACCCTTGCGCCATCGGCTATATCTCTGGTGTGTTCCTAAGGATTTTAGGGGAACGTGGCTTAAACATCTTAGGACATACTACGGTACACTTTGAAACCCATCTTATATAGAGCTGGGCAAAGAGAGGGGGGGGGGGGAGGGTGCACGGTAGCCAGGACTGGCTTATGGAATAAATGGACCCATTTTCGTCAGATTAGTACCGCTCTTTCAAGATTTGTTTCATACACTCGGAGTTTCGTGTCATGCCATCTTGAAGAAGAAAAAGAACAACAACAAACAAACAAAAAACACCTAGCTAATCTCCTTATTGCTTTAGTTTTAATTCTGCCCTCTGAAAACAAAAACCCAACCAACCAACTAACCAACAAACAAACAACCAACAACAAAACTGTAAGTTAATGTTTGGTAAAAGCGTGACTGTCATCGTTATACGATGAAAATATCTTTTCACAAAAATGTACTTGTCTATTCTGCAAAGGACTGCTAATAAAGTAGGGCACCGTAAATGTGTGTTAGTCTGTGATTTTGGACCTTACGCCTGTAAGCCGTAAGGTCTAAAATTACAGACTAGTACACAGACAGCAAAGATTCGGTCAGTTTAAGTTCAGTTAGCTGAGAATATTGCATCTGCACTGGAAATACATTCTGACATTTTTTTTATACCTCCACACGACGTTTTGCCTGACAAAAACGCGTTAAACATAAAATGTCAAGGTGAAAACTATACTGACAACATTCTCTATAGATAGTCAAATGTTCTATCAACCGAAAAGAAAAGGGTGCCAGTGCTAATAGTTTAGGAAGGTTACAAGGTAAAGTAGACAATAGCACTGTCAGGGGAGAGAAGTGTGCATGATCGAACAGTGATCATAGATCTACAGTTGCCAAAGCACAAAGAAAAAAAATAGGAAAGAGAGGGGGCGCTAAAAAAAGTGACTGATAGCAATGCATATGGAAACACCCCCCCCCCCCCCCCGAAGGGGGGCGTATCACATATCCCACTGTTCCAGCCACTCAGTGCATGGAAATTTAAATCTAGGGGGGTCCAGATATTTAGCCGGTGTGGACAGCTGTTTCGGTCTTGGCGACCTCTTCAGCACACCATCGGCGATACTGGAGGAGGCAGGAATTTCTGCCTACCTGCAAAGACAACCACATTTTACTGTGGTGTCTGCAGGGGCACACATTCCATGCCACCACCTAGAGCTAAATTTCTATGCACCCTAAAAGAGAACCTACCAAAAGGGGGGAAGGGGTTGCAGTCGATATTGTAGTAGTAAATGAAAAGAAAAGGGGAGACTGCGAGTGCTAATATTTTAGGAAGGTTACAAAGTAAAGTAGACAATAGCACTGTCAGGGGAGAGAAGTGTGCATGATCGACCAGTGATCATAGATCTACTGTGGCCAAAGCACACACACACACACACACACAAAATAGGAAAGAGAGGGGGCGCTAAAAAAAAGTGACTGAAAGCAATGCATATGGAAGCCCCCCCCCCCTCCCCCCCGAAGGGGGGCGTATCACATATCCACTGTTCCAGCCACTCAGTGCATGGAAATTTAAATCTAGGTCCTCCCAAGGGGGGTCCAGATATTTAGCCGGTGTGGACAGCTGTTTCGGTCTTGGCGACCTCTTCAGCACACCATCGGCTATACTGGAGGAGGCAGGAATTTCTGCCTACCTGCAAAGACAACCACATTTTACTGTGGTGTCTGCAGGGGCACACATTCCATGCCACCACCTAGAGCTACGTCCTGTTCTATCAACCCTTTGGTTGTCGGTAACGGTTTTTGTCGCAACGATTCACAGATTAATCATCGCGACTAAAACCCGCTACCGACAGCTAAAGAGTAAATACATCGATCATAAATTTTCATGAGCCCCGTGAAAGCAGGGCCTGCATCGTGGTGTTATTTATCTCTTGCTGGGCCAAGTGATATCCGTGGTCCTTGGAAAAGACTGGATTATCGGGCGTTGACTTTGTCATGCGGATTTCAAAGATCTGCACACTGGCAAGAAAAGGCTCCCTCAGTCGAAACGTGCCGCATACAGTCATGCGGCATACACTCACTTGACGCGTATTCGTATGCGGCACGTTTCGAACTCATTCAAGACATGCCGCATCCGCATACGCGGCTTCAGCCGCGTATCCGAATGCGGCATGTCTGGAATGAGCGAAAGTCTCAATCTTAAAACAATGATTACATCATCAGTCTATTGAAATTTATTTATTTAAAAAAGGAAAGTCCAATTTTTTTTTAAAGCGAGATTTTCATTGTAATGCACATGGATGAATCTCTCTGAACAACTATACCGCTATATGGCACAATCCAATATGTCCATTTTTGAGAAAAGCGAACATCTGCCTTTTCTCATGAATAGAGATACTGCAGAGACGTGAAGTGCAAAATCAGACTAGTACACATTCTTCATTCGGTGATTCTTCATCTATACTGCTATTAACCCTTTTAGCCCCGGATCCCTACAGCAGGAGATAGCAGCAGATTCAGCCACTGTGGCCTCTAAATGAATCAGAGCATCATAAAATCAGGTTGGGAGTGACTGTGGTACTCTATCCTAACAATTAAAACCTAAAAAATACCTATCAGTTGTATACAAAATTTCTGAGGTCATCGGAGACAACGTACGTTTCTCAATTCGGCAATTTTAAATGGGAAAAAGCTATCATTCACCACGAACGTATCGTAAAGGATGCCGACTTTCCTCATTTTCTTGCACTTTATGCTCACATTATTGAAACTTAAAACAGGTAAAGAGAGGTCAAAAGGAAATGTAATAACTTTAGTAATTTTTTTTCTAATTAATTTCGTGTATTTTTACAACTTGGGTGTAGGGATACAAAATCAACCACTGTGGCACTCACAGTGATCACAACATCACCTAGTCAAGTATATAATAATTGTGACATCCTGTTTTAATGATGTAAGCCTGAAAATGGAACGCCAGTGCTATAGAAAATGTCTGAAGGCATGTGACACATTATTTTTGTCTTTTTTGCAATTTCGCGGAAATGGCCGTTTACTGGGTGCACAAATACCTTCACTGTGAGCCAGAAATTCAATATTTTTTCATTCTGTTTTTTGCAAAGGATGCAGAAGGTGTGCCTTAACATAATATTGACTGGTGTGGGCTTCTGGAATGAATCCTGATTTAATTAGAGGAAAATGTTTCTCAATCTTATTTTAGCATCCGCGAAGAGCGTGAATGGGGGTACCTAAGGCCTTCGGGTTACAATGGTTCCTTTGACCTCCCTCAGGCTTACAAGAGTCCGTGCAGCAAACCCCTGCGACCGATAACCTATATTGTATCACGAAAAAGGTCGTTTATGCGTTCAAAGAGTCCCTTATTGTGTATAACTAGAGGTTGCCAACAACCTTGCAAACTCATGGTATACCGTGCATAATTTGTAGGTTGAGACTATCCCATTGCTTATCATTATACTGACGAGCAAAAGAAATGCCACATTTTTGGAATCATCCGATGATTCGAAATACAGTATGTCGCATTTCTTTTGCTCCTCAGTATGTCATACAAAATAGTGTGCCTCTATGGAGTGTTGGTGTTGTTGTTGTTGTTGTTGTTTTGTCGTTCTTGTTGCTGCTGTTTGTTATTGCTGTTGCTGTTGTAGTGGTTGCTGTTCCTGTTTTTGTTGTTGTTGCTGCTGCTGTTATCATTGTTGCTGTTGTTGTTTTTGTTCCTAATGTTGTCGCTGTTGCTGTTATTGTTGTTGCTGTTGCTGTCCGGTTGTTGTTGTTGTTGCTGCTGCGGCTGGTTATGTTGTTGTGGTTGTTGGTGTTGTTGTTGCTACTGTTGCTGCTGCTGTTGATGTTGCTGTCTTACCATATTTTGCCTTCACAGCGCAGAATAAACTCATTCGAGACGTGACGCCTCTGGATACGCGGCATAAGCCGCGAATCCGGAGGCGGCAAGTCTCGAATGAGTTAAGATTGAAGCATCAATTTCATTAACCTTTGCTTGTAAAAAGATGACATAAACAAGCAACAACAAAAATTGAACCGACGATATACAGATAGATAATACTGAAAGTCAAAGACACCAAACAAAGGCAGAGCTATGCTTATGACGTACACATAGTAACGGAGTCGCAACCTTTTTAACTGCTGTTTTCTTTCTTCCTCACTTAACATTTCATACCATGGGCGCTTGAAGGTTACAACTACTATTAAGTACTATTAAATCGCTATCGTTCCATTCAACGCGCGATCAATGATACTTTCAACGACACTTAAACAATATGAAATCAGGTTTTTTTTTCTGTAAAGGTTCGACTGTCGCGAGACTGTGACACTAACGCTGGACAACAGTTAGATCCTGCCAGCGCTAGCCTCACCTATCTGGTTTGTGAGTGTGACACTAACATTTTCAGCGATAACTGAATATCAGTAATTCTATAGGTTATGGCGTGTGAAAAACGTACTCGGGCAGACGTCGCCCTTAGCTGGCCCGCGCACATTCGAGCGCGGGCCAGTTAAGACCGACGTCGGCTCGATGACTTAAAAAAAAACTAACCACGAAATCACTTATATAAACTTGATTTTTTTTTTTTTTTTTGGGGGGGGGAAGAGGGGGGGGGGGAGAGGAGAGGGGTGGGGGGGTCGTTTCCCACCGTATAGTTTTTTACACTTGTATACCACTCACACAAAGTTGGTTCTGCTGGGGATGTTTGTGATTTTATTTCGTTGTTGTTATTGTTATCATTACCATTGTTGTTATAGTTTTTTGTTATTGTTGATATTGTTGCTGCTGCTATTGTTATTGTTCTTATTATTGTTGTTGTTTATATTGTTGTTATTTTCATCGATTGTTATTATTATTGTTGTTGTTATTGATGCTGTTGTTGTTATTAATGCTGTTGTAATTGTTATCGTTATTGTTGTTATTGTTTTTAATATTATTGTTGTAGTTGTTATTGCTGCTGCTGCTACCGTTGTTATTTTCCTATTGTTCTCTTTGCTGTTGCTGTTTTGTTATTTGTTGTTGTTTGTGGAGCTGGGGAGTGGGTGTTTCTACTCCCTTCCAATATTTATTTCTTAATTAAGAACTGCGAATGTGTGTCCGTGTCATATTATTACGATTTGCAAAACTGAAAGAAAACACACCTAATAAAAAAAAATATTTTAAAAAACTTAGAAAAACATATTTGAAAGACTATAATAATTTTGACACAATTCTGATACATATATCTCGGATCAAACGAACTAATTCTTTAGTACACTAATTGGCATGGGACAAAAACTGTTGTCTGAATTCGAATCCGAATGTGGAACCCTTTTCCAAAGTAAACATACAAACAAAGGCAGCGAAATAACGCTCATGAAAAGCTGTTTTTCGCTCATGATAAAGTTGTGTTTCCTATTTCATATTTAGTGGACATGTTCGACTGACCAACAGCGCATGTGAAGAACGTTACGTTTAAAGCATATAGTGCCATGGGTCCGCGCTGTGTCCGCGTATGTTCTGGACTTCCCCCGTGACCTTGCCCGGGTAGACCCAGCTCGCAGAAGGTATATCAACCATCTTGACATGTTATCATAGTCGATCTATCTACCTACGATCTATGGGGGCTACTTACCCCTTCAATGGCAGTCAAGGCAGATTGTGTATATAAAATCATTGTGAATTCAACGTCAAAGATTCCCAGCCGTCAACGGAACGTAGATACAAAGCGGTTTTAGCAAGAGGCATAGATCCTCATGAGCCCCCGCATTCGCGGGGGCTCATGAGGATCTATACCTCTTGTAGTTGGGTGGTGTTCAATTTGTTTTCTCGGCATTGTACGGGATAAGACGCTGTCGGAGTTTATAGATCGCCTCAGCCCTTGCCGCTGGTGATGGGCGTGGAAATTGACTCGCATTACACCAACGCGCGTAAAAAGAACTGTTTATTTCCTTATTGCTTTATTATTTCTATAATGTGTTCTTATATTACTTACGGAATG
>BTPG01000001.1:296657210-296742210 GCA_036245525.1 Semisulcospira habei | reverse complement strand
GGGGATAACCTCTATTACAAGAGGTCGTGAAGATTTGTGCCGCCTACAGGCACCTGATTTTGACCTGATACATTTGCTTTCAGTGGCCACATGTAACCATTACACTGCCAGTGGACGTACTTTTGAAATCATTGCTAATTCAACGTTCAAGATGCCCCAGGCATCACAGGAATAGTGATAAACAGTGGTTTGAGCAAGAGGTATAGATCCTCATGAGCCCCCGCGACTGCGGGGGCTCATGAGGATCTATACCTCTTGCAGTTGGGTGGCGTTCAATTTTTCTCGGCAGTCAAGTGGTTATAGGTTGGCGTTTCTTTGCCTGGCTACGGATTAGCAGATCAGACCTGGTGAGAAACCTGAGAAAGCATTTCCAGGACCAAAGCCGAGGGCACCACACAGTCGATCGCCTCCGGACGACAGGTGTGAAGAAAGGCAGCGGGTGTTTGGGTAGAATTGAAAGAACACGAGAGATGTTTAGTAAACCAGACCAGTATTGGTACAATATCGGAAGGAACTCTATCTAAAGGGGCGGTCCGTGGCGCAGTGGTTAAGGCGCCTGCCACCAATGCTAAAGGTGCGAGGTTCGATTACGGGTTCCGGCGTCGGACTTTTCTCCTCTAGTATGTGTCATCGTTAATTCGGGCGGATCGTCGGGGGTTCTTTCTCCGGGTACTCCGGCTCTTCCTCCCCCTCCCCCTCTCCTATGGTACCGGTTTCAGGCCACTTTATTAAATTTCAAATACAAGCGATCAAAATTTCCGAAAACCTCAGTAGCTGAGCTGACCCTTCGCACCACGTGAATGTCCTGTGTTTGTCTTGTACTCTGTTTGTCCTCTGTGTGTATGTGTGTGTGTGTGTCACGTGAGCGTGCGTGTTAGGTTCAGTTCGCGGCGCTTTGAGCGATTCGCAGAATTGGGAAAAGCGCCTATATAAAAACCGGTATTATTATTATATTATATTATATTATATTATATTATATTATATTATATTATATTATATTATATTATATTATATTATATTATATTATATTATATTATATTATATTATATTATATTATATTATATTATATTATATTATTATTATTATTATCAACATTATTAAAGACTTCTGATGAGTGGGGCCGAGGGCGTACGGCATTCCCAAGCGCAGAGATCCCATCTTAACTGAACTGAACTGAACTTCTTTGTGGGCGGTGTTCACGAGGTGTTCGGATTACTTTGCTTCAACCGCTACATCGCAGTTTAGGGTCAGCCGGTAGCTACGTAGATACGCGAATACGCATTTTAAAGTTTTACACATTAGCTGTGGCTTATCTGACATCAAAGTTCCATGCTTTGAAAACTGTATGTATCAAAGTAACGCAACAGTGTTCACACATTAGGAGATGATTTTTTTTTTTTAATCCCTTTGGCTGTCGGTAGCGGTTTTTGTCGCGATGATTCCTTCAGGAATCATCGCGACAAAAACCGCCACCGACAGCCAAACAGTGAACGTCCTTGTTTCGCGGATCTCGGAGAAAAAAAAAGTAGGGCCTGTATCCCAAACACCCATCCGAAAATTAAGTCAAGATGAAGTCTGTGGAATCTGAAATTTGAAGATAAAAATAAAACATGTTTGCTTAATATTTGAAAATTTTTTACATTTCGCAATATACGACCGGCAATCAGAAGTAGGTCAAAATTGCACGTGTCTTGGGCGAAAACAGTGCATTCAAATTCCGGACAAACATGTGATACCGCATTTTAATTCAATGTTTGCGCAAAGAAGTGTCTTGTTCGACCTTCTGATATATAAAATCGTCTGTTGACCCTCAAACATGTCCGTGTATTTGACGGACGGGCATCACTGGTCCTCATCCATCTCCTTAATCTCTCACGTGATGGCTCCAAGCGCCACACCCTGGCAAACCACCTCAGCTGGTGGGCTAAACCACGTGAGGGGGGGGGGGGGGGTGTTCACATTGCACCACTAGGCGGATGAGCTGTTTCTGACAGCCAACGGCTAGAGGGCGGAGGAGATCAGGTTGGATCCAACGGCGAAATGTGGGGGAGTAAACCCTTCAAATCAGGAGTGGAGCCCCGAAGGCAGACAGCTGCCTGTATTCACGCACTGTTCTGGCAGCTCCTGTAGCCAAACTGGTGCCAAACGTACTGCTTTGCATTCCTTTGGATACATCAGCGAGACCGAGAGGGGGATCTTGACGACTGGGCACCCCAGGATCTCCATACACTTCGCCCAGGCTTGCGCCCTGGAGAGGCCACTCCAGTGACTGACCCAGCAAGCGCATATACTCCATTGTCTTCCGAGACAGGATGCCAAACAAACAAACATACATAATTTTGAAGTAGTTAAAAGGGCTGAACTGTTCTTAAATTTGCGTTTGCATTTGAACTTTTTTTTCTTGTTTGTATATTTGTTTATTTGCTTGCCTGCTTTCTTACCAGTTGTGCTTACTATCTCGCTCGCTTGCTTTTTCCTGGTTCACTGTTATGGTGTAGTAGCTGTTGTTGAGTAAGTGTTACTTTTGTTAAGGATGTTGCTTTTGCTTGTTTTTTGTCCTCGGCTTTTTATTTTTGTTTGGATTTGTTACTTGTTTTTTTTCGGGTTTTCTTTAAATTATTTATTTATTTTTAGTTGTAGTGTCAATAGTAGTAGTAGTAGTAGTAGTAGTAGTAGTAGTAGTAGTAGTAGTAGTAGTAGTAGTAGTAGTAGTAGTAATAGTAACTGCTGTTGTTGTTATTGATGATGATGATGATGATGATGATGATGATGATGATGATGATGATGACGCTAATGCTAATGCTGATGCTAATGCTGGTGATGATAGTGTTGCTGCAGCTGCTGGGGGTAATTTTCAAGTAAGGGTTAAACAACAAGCGGCCACAGGTCTATATAAATAGTTGACTGATTTCAATACAATCAGTCAATACACGCAACAACAACAACATTTTTTTTTTTTTTTCGTCTATTGTCTCATGAGAACATTATTTAAAAGACTTCCCACCTTGTCACACCTCCGTCTATGAAGAGAAGACGCACATGAGAATACACATGAGAATACAAGCAATAGGCATAGGTTCGCATAGGCTCCTGCGCCCAGTCGCAGAAGCTCATGAGGATCTATGTCTCTTGAAGCTGTAGGAGGGTTAACAACAAAACCAAAAAAGAGTTCGCTGAACTTAGTCTCTTTGTCTATTAAGAAATTTACTAAGAAATTTAATTTAACCCATTGAACCCTAAAGCACAACAGCAGGAGATTGGTCGACCATGATAATTCAAGGGTACTGCCAGATTAGCTTGGCGCCTGTCGGCGCCAAGCTAATCTGGCACTACCCTTGAATTATCATGGTCGACCAATCTCCTGCAACAGGTGCCTAGTCGTTAGATGAGCTCTCCAAAATTTGGGAAATACCTGCGTCGGGCTGAATGAGTTAAGAAATTTACTAAGAAACTTAATTTAAACTGTGAGTTGGAAATGCAAGCATTTAAGTATGACTGGCTTCCTCACGAGCAAGGGACATAGATTCTCTCGAGTCCCTGCAGCTGCACGGGGGCATGATAATCTGTGCCTCTTGCGGAACAAGCACATATACAGTTCAACCTGTTTTAAGGGACTACATTTTTGCCGATATAAAAAAATAGTCTTAAATGACAGGTGTTCTGCTCAAGAGAAGTATTGAGACAAAAAGTGTCATGTGCCATTTGAGACCGTCATGCAAGTGGCTATACAGCCACCTAAATGGTGGTCTTTAATGACAGGTAATCTCTTGAAAGGGTAGTTCAGGTTCAGCTGTATATGCTGAGATTATTTGTCCTAATCTGTTAAACCAGTTAACTCGTGATCGCGTTGATTGAAGTAATCTGTTAAGAACAAATCAATGCATTGCTCATGGGAATTTTGCTGTCCGAGATTTTTGGGTCCAGGCTTCGGTTACATGAGTGAACGTAGTCCTGCGCACGCCACTAAGCTTAGTGGCTTGGGCAGGATTCAATCTCACTCATAAAACTGACCTGACTCTTGATTATTTTTCTTGTCTAGATTTTTTCCCTTCTGCTATTAATTGAGTGGTAGCGAGGTCAGAGATGAAAAAAGGCCTGCTCCAGTAACAAAACGTCTTCGGGCCCTGGACGGCCGCAGTGGGCCCGAGAACTTTGCTTACTGGGTGCGAGCCCATTACCTTCATCCTTGAAAATTGTGCGTTCGTTCGTTTATTCATTCATTCATTCATTCATTCATTCATTCATTCATTCATTCACTCATTCATTCATTCAATCACCCCACAGTCCGATCAATGTGACCTTTACGAATTAAAATTATACAGCTCCGACGCTTGCAGTAATCTGTCGAGCACAAATCAAGGTATCGCTCTCGGGATTTTTTTTCTCCTCGGATATTTGGTCCCGATTTCTCTGGCATCTAATTGTTTTTTTTTTTTTTATTTTGCTTTTGCTTTTGCTTTTGTTTCTCTCTCTCTCTCTCTCTCTCTCTCTCTCTCTCTCTCTCTCTCTCTCTCTCTCTCTCTCTCTCTCTCTCTCTCTCTCTCTCTCTCTCTCTCTCTCTCTCTCTCTCTCTCTCTCTCTCTCTCTCGTACATGGTCGTGCAAGCTGCCCAAACAAAAGAGGGATCAACATGTGTATATTACCTATAGGTCTTTAAAAAAAACCTAAACAAAGATGCTTTTCTACGCGATCTTAGCCTTACACCCTTTCAGGATGTGTACATTTGTACTGACCCAGATAGGGCTGTCTCTGTCTTACTTGATCTGTTCCTCGGGGTGCTAAACAAACATGCGCCAGAAAGAAGAAAGCGAGTCCGATCCCGCCAGCCTCCCTCATGGATAACCGACGAAATCAAACAAGCAATGGCGGACAGAAATAACGCTAAAAAAGAAAAGAAATTTCAAGAATTTAAAAGATTGCGAAATAAAGTTAAGTACTTAGTTAAAGAGGCTCAGAGATCGTTTGTAACCAAAACAGTAGAAGAAGACAGAAACCCTTCCTCCATCTGGACAGCACCTAATACGCTTACCAACAACAAGTGTAAACAGTGCAATACCATTCCAGAAAACCTCTCCGCTGAGGAGTTTAAAGTGGTTACACTTTCTATCAGCCCCCAAAGACTTACTCAGTTTTCACAATCGCGATCAGTCGATATATTCTACTCCAGAGAAGCTAACAAAGTTCTGTAAGCAAAGATTGTCCTCATATGATGTCTTCGTCATACCTGATATTGCTGTACACGAGGTAGGCAAATACATTTCCATCATAAAAAAGAAAACATCTTCGGGCAGTGATGGTATCAATGGATATATCCTTGACCTGTCGCACCCACTCTACACAGTGGAACCTCTTACATAATAATAATAATAATAATAAGCGCATTACATTTATAACTTGTGTATACAAAAAATGTCTTCCCAGTAGCTTTCAAAAAATCAAAAATAGTGCCTGTTCCTAAAGCAAAAGATTCCTCTGAAATAAATAACTTTCGCCCCATTTCCCTTCTATCAGTTCTCTCGAAGCCTCTGGAAAAGCATGTTCACAAACATCTTCTGGAATTTCTTGAAGAAAGGTCCCTATTATGTCATCACAAGTCAGGATTTCGTCCCAAGCATTCATACAAAACTGCACTCGCACGAATAGTGAATTCGTGGGTCAACAGCATAAATGATAATAAAATGGCTGGTGCTGTCTTCTTGGATCTAAGGAAAGCGTCCGATCTTATCGATCACACCATCTTATTAAAAAAGCTTGCCACTTACTTCAACAATAAGAGCCCGTCAGCTCTTTCGTTTCTGAACTCCTATCTTACAAAAAGAACACAAACAGTGTACGTCAATGGACAATGTTCTTCTGAACAAGTTGTTGAGTATGGAGTGCCCCAGGGGTCTATTTTAGGCCCACTACTGTTCTGTATCTTCATTAACGATCTACCGTTACATGTAACGTGTACTGAGGCTGAGTGTGACATGTTTGCCGACGACTCAACATTACATTCCGCTGTTAAAACTGTGCCTGAAATTGCAAATAATCTTCAAGAGAGTCTTCATGAAGTCTCTCGGTGGTGTAATGAAAATCGCATGCTTTTAAATCCCACAAAAACAAAAGGCATGCTTATCACAAACCGCCAGAAACATCAGCTCCAACCTCCATCACTTAACCTTTCTTTAGACTCCATCCCAGTTGAGCAGGTCAGTCAACACCGCCTGCTTGGAGTAATAATTGATGAAGATCTAAGCTGACAAAACCACCTAATCTATATGCGAAAACATTTGTCCAAAAAGTTGTTTATACTTTCCAAACTTAAAGATCATTGACCTTAAGACGCGCAAACTATTTTTTAATGCCTACATTAAACCACACATTGATTATGCCTCAACAATATGGGATGGCTGCAGTGAAAATCACTTCAAGAAGATAAACTCACTATACAAGCGTGCTACTAAGCTTATCCTCCCTGATCCGTCTTTATCCACTGATGCCAAACTGCAGGCCATCGGACTTCTCCTCTGGATAAGCACCTCGCACTAAACAAATGTGTACTGATGCACAAAATTCTTAACGACAAAGCTCAACCTTACCTATCTAGACTTTTTTCGCCAACTGAAAAGAAATACAGCACCTCCAGGAACAGTCTTTCTATAAAAAGGCCCCCTATAGACCTGTACAAATCTAGTCTTTCTTATTCATGTGCTCTTTTATGGAACTCACTTCCTCCCACTATTCAACAAACCACGTCCCTCTCTCTGTTTAAAAGTAGAGTACATGATTACCTTTCTAAGACAACGAAATGCTGATCCTTTCTTCTTCTTTGTTTCTAGACATGATACGCTTCATGTTCTCTCTTTTCGCTAGTTTTTTTTTCTGCTTCCAATCTAGCCTCCAAATCGATCTTTTTTTCTCCCAGCTTGTTTTGGATAGTACGCAAAATATCCTATCTACCTAAATGTTAGATATGTGTCCACGTACGTGTGCATGTGTATGTACAAAAGTGCGCATGTGCACGAGTACATGTGTGTGTGCGTGTGTGTGTGTGTGTGTGTGTGTGTGTGTGTGTGTGTGTGTGTGTGTGTGTGTGTGTGTGTGTGTGTGTATTTAGTTAGTTTTTGTTGTTTGGTTGATGTGGGTTGTTTGTTTTTTTTTTCGTTTTTTTTTTCTTTTAAAGTAGCTTAGCAAGGACAGATTGTAAGAAAGGCCTGCGCGCCTAATATCTCAATCCTTAGAAAATAAAGTTTCGTTCGTTCGTTCTCTCTCTCTCTCTCTCTCTCTCTCTCTCTCTCTCTCTCTCTCTCTCTCTCTCTCTCTCTCTCTCTCTCTCTCTCTCTCTCTCTCTCTCTCTCTCTCTCTTAAAAAAGCAAAAGTTGTTCCTATACCCAAGACCAAAGATACTACTGATGTAAATGACCTTCGTCCCATTTCTCTTCTGTCTGTTTTATCAAAGCCACTTGAGAAGCATATTCAAAAGCATCTCCTCCAGTACCTCGAAGAACGGTCCTTGTTAAATAAGTTCCAGTCCGGTTTTAGACCCAAACACTCATGCCACTCAGCATTAGTACGTATGGTTGATTCATGGCTAGATAACATCAACAATAACAAAATGACTGGCACGGTATTCTTGGACCTGAAAAAAGCGTTCGATCTGATAAATCATGAAATCTTGCTGAGGAAACTTAATGTTTATTTCAACAACAACAGCCCGTCAGCCCTTTCATTTTTTAACTCGTATCTTTCTGCGAGAACACAAGCTGTCTATGTAAATGGTAACTATTCCTCAGAGGGTAAGGTAGAGCTTGGTGTTCCTCAGGGTTCGGTTCTGGGCCCATTGTTATTTTGTATCTTTATTAATGATTTACCACTACACATCACATGTGCTAGTGCCGAGTGTGACATGTTTGCTGACGATTCGACGCTACATGCATCCGGTAAAACTGTAGCTGACATAACCAACAGCCTCCAGCAGAGCCTACAAGAAGTCTCTAAATGGTGCAGTAGAAATAGAATGATAGTCAATCCAACTAAAACAAAAAGCATGTTAGTCACAACACGTCAGAAACATCAGCTGCAACCCGCGCCTCTAAACCTCTCATTTGAAGCTGTCCCCATAGAGCAAGTACAGCAGCACCGTTTACTAGGGGTAGTTGTAGATAACCAACTTAGTTGGCAGCCTCATCTCATACACATCGGAAAGACAATTTCAAAGAAATTATTTTTACTGTCTAAACTGAAAGCGGTCATTAATCTGAACACGCGTAAACTATTTTTCAATGGATACATCAAGCCCCACATTGATTATGCCTCAACAGTTTGGGATGGCTGTAGCGAGGTTCAGTTCAAGAAAATAAATTCGCTATACAGAAGAGCAGCCAAACTCATTATTCCTAGCTCATAGACCCACTGAGGCGAGGCTCGAGGCAGCTGGACTCCTTCCTCTTGACAAACACTTAGTATTTAACAAGTGCGTACTAGTGTAGTGTGGCTTCAGAGCAAACAGGAGCACCAACGATATGGTCTTTGTGCTGAGACAGCTACAGGAGAAGTGCCGCGAGCAGAACAAAGGGCTGTACGTAACATTTGTCGACCTAACAAAAGCGTTCGACACTGTGAGCAGGCAAGGCATGTGGCAGATCCTGGAGCGACTTGGCTGTCCCCCAAAGTTCCTCAACATGATTGTCCAGCTACACGAGGACCAGCAAGGCCAGGTCAGACTCAACAATGACCTCTCAGAACCATTCCCTATTCTCAACGGCGTAAAGCAGGGCTGCGTGCTGGCACCGACCCTCTTCACCATCTTTTTTAGCATGATGTTGAAGCAGGCCACAGTGGACCTCGATGATGACGATGCAGTGTACATCAGGTATCGTCTCGATGGCAGCCTGTTCAACCTCAGACGACTGCAGGCCCACACGAAAACCCTAGACCAACTGATTCGTGAGCTGCTTTTTGCTGATGATGCTGCCCTCGTTGCACACACAGAGAGAGCCCTGCAGCGCATCACGTCTTGCTTCGCAGATGCTGCCCAGCTCTTTGGACTCGAGGTCAGTCTGAAAAAGACTGAGGTCCTCCATCAGCCAGCACCCAAGACAGTGTATCGCCCTCCTCACATCACCATTGGCGAGTCTGAAGTAAAGTCAGTGCACCAGTTTACTTACCTTGGCTGCATTATCACGTCGGACGCCAAGCTGGACAAGGAGCTTGACAGCAGGCTGGCAAAAGCGAACAGCGCTTTCGGGCGACTTTTCAAGCGGGTGTGGCACAATCAACAGCTGAAAACAGGCACCAAGATCAGCGTGTACAGAGCTGTGGTCCTCACCACCCTGCTGTATGGATCCGAGTCCTGGGCCCTCTACCGCAGCCAACTACGACTCCTCGAACGCTTCCACCAGCGCTGCCTGCGTACCATCCTGGGCATTCACTGGAGTGACTATGTCACCAACGTCGAGGTCCTTGAACAGGCTGAAACTGTGAGCATCGAGGCTTTGCTGCTGCGGACACAGCTCCGCTGGGCGGGGCATGTCTCCAGGATGGAGGATCATCGCCTACCAAAGATCACCCTGTTCGGCGAGCTTGCTACTGGACACCGTGACAGAGGGGCACCAAAGAAGAGATACAAAGACTGTCTCAAGAAGTCACTTAGTGCCTGCCAAATCGACCACCACCAGTGGTCTTCGCTTGCTGCGGACCGTGACACCTGGCGCTCCACCATTTACAAGGCAGCTGTCTCCTTTGAGGACTCTCACAGAGCTAGCCTTAAGGACAAGCGGCTCAGGAGAAAAAACAGAGATGCCGCAGCTCAGAACCCTGGCCATACCTTCCCCTGCAGCCACTGCGGTCGAACCTGCCAGTCTCGGATTGGCCTCCGCAGCCACGAACAAGCCTGCAGACGTCGTGGGCAACTCCTATAAAATCTTCGTTCGCGAAGTCAAGCCAAGAGAGAGACTAGTGCACAAAGCTCTTAAGGGTAAGGCCCCCGGCTACTTATCGGAACTTTTTACTCTTACTGAGAAGAGATACAGCACCTCTCGGAGCAACCTGAGCATAAAACGGCCCCGCATTGATTTGTATAAATCCAGTTTGTCATACTCAGGTGGTTTCCTGTGGAATTCTATTCCTCTGCATCTACAACAAGTTAATTCCCTAGCTGCTTTTAAAGCAAAACTGTTCAAGCACTTATCCAAGGCAACGTAAATTTAATTACCTCGTGTTGTCTAACCATAATATATTTTTATTTCTTTTTATGCAACTATTCTTTTTATTATACCATTTGCGTTCACGTGCCGTTTGTGAGGGTGCTTCCCGTATAGACCTGGTCAGGGGATGCAGTGCCGGTGCACAGTTTATTCAAACGATGTGCTTAGTATGTCATTCGAGTGAAAGTATATTTGTGGCGTGCCCCCCGGGTGGGAGTGTCTGGGGAGGGCTCCCGCAAACGGATATTATGACACGTGACATCTTCGTATGGGTACCTGTGTGTTTTGTTAAATCATTGTTGCAGTTTGTAGTGTTGTCGTAATTCGCATTAATTTCAGTTCGATGTTGTTTGTGAGTTTAATGTAGCTTTGCCTGTTATTATATGTCAGTAGATGTAGCAAGGACAGATTGGAAGAAAGGCCTGTGCGCCTAATATCTCAATCCTTGATAAATAAAGTTTCAGTCAGTCAGTCAATCAGTCTCTCTCTCTCTCTCTCTCTCTCTCTCTCTCCCTCTCTCTCTCTCTCTCTCTCTCTCTCTCTCTCTCTCTCTCTCTCTCTCTCTCTCTCTCTCTCATTCATTCATTCATTAATTCATTCCGATCACCTTATTATTTTAACCTATTCAGCTCTGACGCACTACAGTAGGGCTTTCACTGATCGTGAAAGTTAAAGAGTAGTTCAAGAATAGATCGTCGCCTCGTTCAATTGATTTTTTATCTTCAAGGTCCCATGGTTCTCGCTTACTTTTTTTTCTTCCATACATCAGCTAAGACAATTATTTGTACAGACACCGAGACAGTAGCACTTTTTGTTACGTGTATTGGAACAGATATCAAAATTCAGCGTCAGTGATCGAATTTTTCCAACATCTCTAGAGACATATGTTTAACTCTTTCGAGACGTGCCGCATCCGAATTCGCGGCGTAAAGTCGCCAATCCGGATGCGACACGTCTCGAAAGTGTTAACCGGTTCGGTGGCAGATGACGCAGACTGTATTTCTGCAGTCTTCAAAAGACCCTAGCTGTACCAGGAATGCTGGATTCAAAGTGGTGTTAGCAAGAGGTATAGATCCTCATCAGCCCCCGCACCTGCGGGGGCTGATGAGGATCTATACCTCTTGCGGCTGGGTGTTGTTCAAATTTTCTCGGCACTGATCGGGTAAAGAATAATGTGTGCTGACGCGCGGCTATGGTTTTGGGTCTTTGTGGTACAGGCGTCACAGACCAGCACACCTATGTTATTTTGATGCGAAAACATGGATGAGACAGTTATTATGGGGAAATGTTGGATAGGCGTTGTTGTTTTTGTTGTTGTTTGTTTGTTTTTTGTTTGTTTGTTTGTTTGCTTGCTTGCTTGATTGCTAGTTTGTTTGTTTGTTGTTGTTTGGACGCCTTGAGTGTTACTGGCGATACCGTTCGGCGGATCCGCCGAACGGTATCGCCTGTAACAGCCAAAGGGTTAAGAGGATTTTAAGGTGATGAATGATAATAATACTAATCATACTAATTACAACAACAGCAATCATAATAAAATAATTATAACAATAATAATAATAATAAAATATTATTATTATTATTATTATTATTATTATTACTGTTACTACTACTACTACTACTACTACTACTACTACTACTAAACGTTTTGCGTGGTTTTCATAACTGAGAGATTAGGTAACAAAGTAAAGTAAATAATCAGAGTAAATAAAGGCGTAGCTAAAATGAATAAGTAGTAAATAAGCTCCACGGGGTTGGAATACATCACCAGTCCAGAGTCGCGTGTATTTCTTGCATGATTTCAGCAGTAGTCATTTTCTGTCTTTCCTGTCCATCTGTGAGAATGATCAGTGTGGGTGTACAATGTGATTGTAGAACAGATCATGCCATTATTCACCAAAGCAAAGCACGCATACACACACACACACACACACACACACACACATACACACACACACACACATACACACACACGCGCACGCACGAACGCACGCACACACACACACACACACACACACACACACACACACACACACACACACACGTACATTATGCGGTAAATTTCGCTTATAACAAGGTGGAATATAACAAAAGTCAGGTGGACATCAACAACAAATAAGTTTCTCTTGGCCAATTGTTGTATATGAAGTTTTCTCTACTATTACTACTACTGCTACTACGTGATTTGGTGACGAGGCATGCAGCTACCTTTTCCCGGCGAGTCACCCCAAATTGACCATCGTAGGACAATAGAGTTGTAAAACAAGAAAAATGTTCCATGGTCACCTAGTCTGTCTGACATTTCGAAGTATTTACCATCCCGTTTATTTATTTTAGGGTTTGTTTTGGGGTTTTTTCCTATTTATTTCTTCATCAGTTTTTCTCCGTTTTGTGGGGAAAAAAGTGTGGCCGGGGGCAGGAGAAGGGAAAGGGGGAGGGGGGCATCGGAGGAGTGGTTCCGGTCTCCCCACACCCACCATCCCCACTCCCCCGCATAATCTTGTAAGCAAAGGTCTGTGGGCCCACTGCGGCCGTCGTGGGCCCGAAGATGTTTTGCTACTGGGGACCCTCTCTCTCTCTCCCCCCCCCCCTCTCCCTCCCCATTCTGGACCTTTTTTCCTAACTCCTGGTCTACCACTACTACATTAATGCGATGTATTTAGGTTGTTGTCAAGCACTCAAGTTAGCGTTCCTATCAAACGTCCTGAGAAGGCCTTTGTCGCTTGCGGGACGTAAAGCAATCTATACTCACTCACTCACTCGTTCCTATCAAACCGGTTGTCTCTCTTCAGTAGGTGGAATCTATCTTCGCCTGAGACTAATGTATATAGTTACGTCACATCCGGTGGACAATATAATGCTCCTTACTGAATGTCTTCTGAGTCTAGGGACCATCAATGTTCAGGCGACTTGATGGCAGGTTTCATGTTAATTAGAAACCAGACCAGCAGAACGTTTTGCGTCAAGTTATTCAGTTCCGATTTTTACAAATCTCTCCGTTCGTAACAAAGTGATGCACTGATTTGGCTTGTAATTGGAAACCCCTCAAAACAACCTAATTATCCTATTTTGTGGCAAGTTATTGTAAAATTTTACAAGGGAAAGATCAATGTTTACTCATTCAGTCACGACACACCACAGCAAGCTATAGATTGACCATGATAGTTCAAGGGTGGTGCCAGGATAGCTTGGCGCCTATAGGCGCCAACCTATTCTGGCAACACCCTTGAACAATCATGTCGATCTGTCTCCTTATTTATACTTCAGTCCTCGGAGGACACCTCCAAAATGTGTGTATTTTATACCTGGGACACAATGGTTTAAGCTGCAGTAAAAACACTAATAAAATTTGGTCTATTTTAAAAGTTATAATGAGGTTTATTTCAAGTGAAACGCATCTCTTGTTCGCCGACCTAGGTAAATTTTCGCCACCAGTATCGTGAATTGTGCCTGATCCCTTTCGTACCCACCCCGCCTACCCACCCACCCTTTAGAAAAAAAGGAGGAGGGGGGGGGGGGAGGAGAAGAAAAACAGAAACGCGCGTTTACAGCCGAAACAGTAACACAACCCTGTGTTCAGTCAACAGTGAATTATCATACTGTCGTGTTACAGGATGCAGTGCATTCATACCGAGACACTAAAAGACGAAAACAAAAGAAGAATTAGATACGGGGAGTAACTACTGCTTGGTAAGATAAACGCGTTCCATAACTATCCAGAACTGCAAGAAGCATGGATCCTCTTGAACCTCCTCAAGAGAGATATGTTTAACAGTGCCAGATGACGCCGACTGTATTTCTGTAGTCTTCAAAAGACCATATCTTTCACAGGAATGTTGGATTCAAAGTGGTGTCAGCAAGAGGCATAAATCCTCATGAGCCCCCGCATCCTGCGGGGGGGTGGGGGAGGAGACGGGGGGGAATCATTAGGATCTGCGTCTCTTGCAGCTAGGTCGTGTTTAATTTTTATTCAGGGAATAACGACACATACACCAAGACCTCTCTCTCTCTCTCTCTCTCTCTCTCTCTCTCTCTCTCTCTCTCTCTCTCTCTCTCTCTCTCTCTCTCTCTCTCTCTCTCTCTCTCTCTCTCTCTCACAAATACCTTAATAACGGAGACGCAGTTGCTTTTTTCACATCGTACCCTACTAAAAGAAAACAAAAGGTTCTACGTATTACTTGCCAAGATGTACAATGCGACCTTTTTGCTGACGACACTTCAGATCATACTACTAGTAAAGACATACAGGTAATTTCCGACACCTTACAACAAAGTCTTCATGACGTATCAGCTTGGTGTATAAACAATTCTATGGTTGTTCATCCAGTCAAAACGAAATCGATGGTAGTCGCCACGCGCCAAAAAACAGCATATAACGCCTCTATTACTTAACCTTTCACTTAAACGTAGTCAGGTAGAACAGGTAAACGAACATCACGTACTAGGGATTACAATCGACAGTCAGCTAAAATGGCAAGCTCATACAGACGCCTTATGCAAAATAGTAACAAAAATCTCTTTATGTTATCAAAATTGAAATATTATACTGATTCAGATACCCGTAAACTATTTTATAATGCTCACATACGTTCTCACGTCGATTACGCGTCTACGGTATGGGATGGGTGTAGTGAGGTCCATTTAAAGAGACTCAATTCCCTACACAGACGGGCGGCCAAAATAATCTGCTCTGATGCACACCTAACCACAGAAGAAAAGCTCACAAAAGCAGGTCTCCTGCCTCTTCAAGATCATTTCAAATATAACAAAGCAATTTTTATGTTCAAAGTGTGGAAGCGCAAAACACCTGAGTACTTGTTCCGCAAGTCTGAGTCCAAGCTTGGAAACATCAGAAAGCTTTTCATAGTCCCAAAACCAAGGATCGATCTATATAAAACCAGCTTATCCTTCTCAGGGACACATAATTATCTGGAATGCGTTTCCCGACCATGTAAAATACGCCTGCTCGCTAGCCTGTTTTAAAAAGGGTCTTTGCAAGTATTTCGTGGATCACTCGTAGGGCCTAGGGATGCCGTAACTAAATGTATTATATGTCTCTTTTTATGCTGGGTCCAATTTATTCCCACTTAAGCTTGTTATCTTTTTCATTTATCGTTTGAACTACTTAGTTTTGTGTGGGGGGGGGGGGGGGGGCGGGGGGGGGGGGGAGGGGGGAGGGGGGTGTCTGAGAGTTTATGAGTATGTCTGCCTACGTGAATAGTATTGTTAATTGTTTGTAAGTATTATATTTTACTTATATGTATGTGCATGTGCAGATAGATTTGTAGCTGTTAGCAAAGGCAGGTTTGTAAAATGGCTGTGTCAATGACGATGTCAATGCCTTAACCTTTGTAAAATAAAGTTTCATTGATTCTCTCTCTCTCTCTCTCTCTCTCTCTCTCTCTCTCTCTCTCTCTCTCTCTCTCTCTCTCTCTCTCTCTCTCTCTCTCTCTCTCTCTCTCTCTCTCTCTCTCTCGGGCGCCGCCGTAAGATGGCCTTAGTCGCCTGCTCGGCTTAAACCCAAATAACTAACTATTGCAGGCGACCTGATTTCTGGTCATAGAGTGTGTGCTTTCGTCAGCAACATTTACGTCTGTGTTTCTTGGAGGAGTGTGTTGACTAGACATCCTGATTGTCTGCTGATTGCGATACACCAATGAATATTGGACGCACATCAAAACTCGATGCATTCATGTCGATACATTACAATACGACAACAAAGGAAGAAAATCGGAGACGGCGAATAAAGAGCAATTCCTCTTTACTCCATGAAACTGATACCCAGAATTAATCATCAGTATAATTAAACCCTATACTGACAAACGAACACATTACAATTGGAAGAAAAATAGATCCTCATCAGCCCCCGGAATTGCGGAGGCTCATAAGGGTCTATGCCTCTCGCTGACGCCGCTTTGAATGCAAATTTCCTGGGACGGTTGGGGTTCCTTGGCTTTGAATGAACGAAGATTGCAAATGAACAATCTCCGCCCACTGTTGTAAGAAATGCGTTTATGTCCAAGTACTAAAATATGAAAACAATGAAAACAAGGCACCGAGGAGTAACCTTTGTCGGCAAATGAAATTCTTGCTTCGAAGAAGTGATTGTCTGCAATTCACCATAATATCGATAAATCTGAACACTTTCTGCTCCACGACCGAAATCTTCACATTTTGAAGTCGCCCTCTGAAGACTGTATTACACTTCTGGAAACAGATCGAGCGTGATTGTTCAAGGGGTGTGCCAGATTAGCTTGGCGCCTACGGGCGCCAAGCTATTCTGGCACACCCCTTGAACTATCAGGCTCGATCGATGTCTTGATGTGGCGTGTCGGGGTTGAATGAGTTAACCATCTCATAAACAACAACAACAAAATAAGTTCTTAAGCTTGTGCAAAGACGATGTTTGTTTTACCATTTATCTCCGACGCACTGCAGCAGGAGACGGATTGACCATGATAATTCTAGGGTAGTGCCATATTAGCTTGGGAGTTCTGTAGCATAGGTGATTTGGTATCGGTTTCAGGCCGCTTTATAAATTTCAAATACAAGCGATCAAAATTGTCAAAACCTCAATAGCAAAGCTGACCGTTCTCACCACGTGAATGTCCTGTTTTTGTCTTCTACTGTGTTTGTTTTCAGAGTGAATGCGCGTGAGTCACGTGAGCGTGCGTGTTCGGTTCAGGTCGAGGCGCTTTGAGCCGATTCGAAAAATTGGATAATGCGCCTATATAATAATCGGTATTATTATTATTATTATTATTATTATTATTATTATTATTATTATTATTATTCAGCCCGACTCAAGTATTTCCCAAATTTTGGAGGCGTCATCTAACGACTATGCACCTGTTGCAGGAGATGGATCGACCATGATAATTCAAGGGTAGTGCCAGCTAATCTGCCACTACCCTTGAATTATCATGGTCGACCTATCTCCTGTTGTAGTGCGTCAGGGCTGAATGGGTTAATCTGGCACTACCCTTGAATTATCATGGTCGGTCCATCCTCTGCAACTGGTACACAGTCGTTAGGTGACACCTCCAAAATTTGGGAAATGCATCCCCTTGGGGTTTAAATGGGTTCATTCCAAACCGGAGTCAGGCAAAAACTAGGGAAGTCTGGTTTGCAACGTATGACTGCCAGCAACGATCCAGAGAGACATAACGACGGAAGTCACGGTGGCTAGGCACATAATTTTTACCATAAGCATAGGCAACACTCAGAAAATCTCCAAGAGTCATAGACCCTCATGAGCCCAAAAGGGCTCATGAGGATCTATCCCTCTTGGAGATGTTTGGAGTGTTGTCTATGCTTGTGGTAACAATTATGTGCTTAGCCACCGTGACTTCACTCTCGTTCGTTGTCGCGAGTCCATACAGCGCAAACGTCTGATGTTTGAAGGGAAAAGAGGTTAAATGGAAATGCGTGCTAGTCTGTGATTTTGGACCTTACGGTTATAAGCCGTAAGGTCCAAAATTACAAACCAGCATACACGTTATAAATGTCAAAACAGACGACACGAAAATTGCTCTTTCTCTCATATATCTGGAGTTCTGTAGCATAGACGATTTTCGGAAATAAGAAGTAGATAAAAATGAATATTTACCCAAAAAATTATGTTAAAAAGTCGCATCTTTTGACGCCGACAGTGAATAAAATCCTGAACAAACATGTTTATCAGAGCTTTCCATTGACTGTTTTCATCAAAACAGGTGCAGTTTTGACCTACTTCTAATTTCTGAACGAACTTAATAGCTGTTCCTGCGGCCAGACGTCACGAAAGTGTAAACGATTCCGGGCTAACAGCTACGGACTAGACTGAAGCTAACCATTAACTTCAAAGCCAGATTCAAAATACGCCTTTTGTCTATCCGCACTGGAAATTGTTCTCTGGCTTCACAACATACAAGCAATAACATATTTGCCTAAACAAGCGAGTAAAAAATGAATCCGTGGAAAAAAAAACTAAAAGTACGTTTAGCACAGAGATCTATAAAATTAAAATGAATGCGCATATAGTGCGTAGAATGCATTCTCATTAGCCCCTGCAGTCTGCAAGAGCTTATAAGAATCTCTGCTGCTTGCAGAATGAATAGGTTAGACGAGACAATGAACTGAACTGAACTGCATGGGTTTAACCCTTATCATTCGGAACACACCAGTGTGTGAAAAAAGTTTGACTAAAATAGTTCAAGGGTAGTGCCAGAATAGCTTGGCGCCTCTAGGCGCCAAGCTATTCTGGCACCACCCTTGAACTAATGACATTGGTCTAGATCCTTATATGTAAGTACTATAATGTAGCTTGCATAAAATTATGGCATGGCAGTGTACAAATTTGAAGCTTTTACAATACAATACAATACAATACAAAACAATAATACTTTATTAATCCCTCATGGGGAAATTCACATTTTTGCCACCACAGGTGCTGCTTACATTCACTCACTCGCTCATTCCACAAATTACAATAACAGAGCTACACAATGGACAATGACTCGGACGGGTGAAGCCCGTCGCCAAGGCATCTAATGGCCAGCGCCAGTGGCCTCATCCCGACCCGAACCTCCCTGACAAAAACGGAATGCTAAGACATCCCTATGTCTCCTGAACACACTATTATAATGTTCTTTATTAAGTTCCTACTTGGCTAAAACTAGTACATAAAACAAGTTAACAACAGAAACAAAATACCCGCGTCGACACGGAGATGATCTCCGATCTAGGCAACATAAAACTGAACAACGGTCAAACAGCACCTGGGGGCCCGTCGCCGTCATAGTACAGCGCCGGTGTTTAGACAGTCGCTCCGGCATAAACAGTCACCACCTTAATTATACTGAACTTAACTAGTATATAACTTCATATTCATTTTAAAAACAAACGTAGTTGAACTACATTATTAACGTGAAAGAAGTCTGATGGTTTCTAAAAAAGTACACACGCGGCTGTTCAGTAAGAAACTCAGTCACTGCGTCTGGGAGGTGTCTGTCATTACATCATTCGGCTGGAATGTGGGGCCTGAAGCTTCGTTGAGTGCACTAGGCTAGCGCAGACCGTGATGTTGAGCGTGGCGTGCCCGAAGAGCCACTCCTGAGATGAAATGATGAAAGGGGAGGAAAGCACGTTGGGTGTATTGCCACAGCATAGCGCGCGCTGTTCTTCTGAAATCCGCTTGGTACAACAAGAATCAGTGTGTATAACTCCCAGCATAGCGGCACAGCGGAGAAAAATGTGAAATCCAGTTAACAGTCACAGCACATCAAATTTACAAAAGTCATCAAAAAGAAATACCGGTCGTGATGCAGCATTGCAGGGCCTGACATCGTATATCAAACGAAGGTACCAATGGCTAGAATTCTGTCGCCCCGTGGCGACCATTTCTGTCGGAGCGGGCGGCCAGGAGGTGTTGCATGGCCGCCATCTTGTTATGCATACCTCAACGGTATGATATATATATATATATATATATATATATATATATATATATATATATATATATATATAATATATATATATATATATATATATATATATATATATATATATATAGAGAGAGAGAGAGAGAGAGAGAGAGAGAGAGAGAGAGAGAGAGAGCGTGTGTGCCTGTGTGTGTTGTGTGTGTGTGCGTGTGTGTGTGTGTGTGTGTGTGTGTGTGTGTGTGTGTGTGTGTGTGTGCCGGTGTGTGTGTGTGTGTGTGCCGGTGTGCATGTAAGCGTGCGTGCGTGCGTGCGTGTCTGCCTCCCGGCCTGCCTGCATGCGTGCGTGCATGTATGCTTGCGTGTGTGTATTTGCGTGGGTTTTCCCCTTTCTCTAGATCACGTGTTTTCTCATAACAATTGATAAAACGCCCGCAAATGTCAAACCAAAGTAAGCACACGTGTAACTTCCGATACCGCCGAAATCTACACTATGAGTGCTAATTAACTTTGCCGCACCTGATTAAGAACACTGCCTACGCCATGGTCAGATGAGATTTTTGCGGCCGCTTCCGGGTTCAAATGCAGCAGACTGATCGTCAATGATAGCACAAGGGTACCGCCTGATCACAGAGATGAAGATCTTTTGGTTTCTAAGCCAGTGACTCACAATAGTACCCGAAGGCGCCAAGCTGATCAAGCGCTACCCTTAAGCTAAGAGTAAGACATCAACATCAAGACACTACCGTTCGGCTGTTGCAGTCGTTTTCTCACTTGCAACTGCCTTTACTTGTGAAGGGAAAATTAAGACAGTTTGTCCATTTATGTGAACATCGAGATTTTCATTGTAATACAAAAATGTACTTTGAACAGGGCACAGTAGAGCCCTGTTCGAAGTCCATTTTTGTATTACAATGAAAATAATAATACCCTTGAGATAAGCTCTTAAGACACCGCCTTTGATGCACTATACCACTTAGCTATTGCAGTCGATTACACATTTATGTATGACTACCTTGTGAAGGCAAAAGACAGTAACTCCGTGTTTGCGAAAAACAAGATTTTCATTGTAATATCCTACAGTCTACTTCGCTCATAGCAAGGTCGGATATAACAAAAGTCGGATATAACAACGCTTGTTCGGATGTCTCGACGACACTTTTCTATACAAATTACTTCGTCTATTACAAACTTCTGATATAACAATAAAAACATGTTTTCATGCGATTTGTTATATCCGGAGTGTGCACAATACAAAGCTGGCTGTTCCAAAAATGGACTTAATGTCCCCTTGCATTCGCAGAGCAAACAGAGTCTAAGACCGCATCAGTCATTTCAGAGTGGAGCAACCGCGAGTGCATGAGTCATGGGGTGAGTCATAGGTGTGAGGAGGATGGCCGATCCATATTCGTCACCTTGCACACGTGCGTGTAGTGCACCCGACATGGGTCATTTCTCCACAATGACAGGGAAAGATTCCATTTTCACAATTTTTTTTTTATTGCCCACAGTAAAAAAAAAATTAAAACAAAAAACAAAAACTGATAAATACCCTACAGAGGCAAAAAAAATAATTAACCACCAGTAAGTTCATTTGTGTGAAAAGCGAGCTTTTCGTCGTAATACATGATATTCTCGCTTTTGACGTAAGTGGACTTACTATCTTTTGCTGTCATAGGGCAGATAATGTCTTTTAATTTGGCACAAACATCCTGGAATACAATAAAACGCGTAATACACGCACACGCATCAACGCACCAGTGACTAACATAAAGTAAGCCGTTGTTATAGAAAATCAGATGTGGTATAAAACCTGAGAAAGCCTTAGCATGATCAGAGCACAACGGACAACAAATTCGGAGTAGATGGACTGAGAAAGGTAGCGGCGAACACCAGTCAGATCGGTCATGGCGTATTAGGCTCATCATTAACCCTTTGGCTGTGGGCAGCGGTTTTTGTCGCGAAGATTCCTTGAGGAATCATCGCTACAAAAACCGCTACCCACAGCCAAAGGGTTAATGTATTGGTCTTTGACATTGGACCTTACGACCAGTAGCGGTTAAATGGTAATGGAAACCTTAGCACGCTACGGTTTGTGTTATGGAAATCATCAAAATTGAATGTTATATCAAGGTTTTGAGAAACTAAGGGGACACAATTCATCTGTAGTGAGAAACATGGGGAAACAACGCATATATCATTGGAAACAAGGGAGGCAATAAACTGTCTTCGGATCATCCAATTTTCCAATTTAAGTCCAACCTCTCAGCAAAACCCTTCCTCCTGCAAGGGGAATAGATTCTTATAAGCCCCCTGCGGGCTCCAGGGGCTAATAAGAATGTATGTCCCTTGCCGGTAGATATCAGCTCCATATGCCACTAGCCTGAGGAGTTATTCCGTTTAGCTACCGCTCACGTGATGGGAAACTGTTCAATTTCTCCCATTATACCCTCATTTCAGAGAATGAATCAATCAGCCAAACGCTATTTCCTCTGCCTCTCCTTAAATCATCCTTCAGCGAACCCACCTATAGGTGCAAGAGGCATAGATTCTCATGAGTTCCTGCATGGAGCAGGGGACTCATGAGTATCTATACCTCTCGTTGGCATAGACCTAGGTTTCTTTGTACATCCTCAGGTTGTCTTAGATCCGCTGCTTTCACTCAAATCAATCCTCGGCAAACCAATCTGTTTGTGCAAGAGGCATAGATTCTCATGGACCCCTGCCCTGCAGGGGCCCATGAGAATCTATGCCTCTTGTAGACGTCATTTGCATCCTGCTATGAATGACTGGTGATTGGAGTTTAGTTTCCCGATGGCTTTGCTGGAGGGAAAAGATGGGCACAGTATCCTTAGGGTACCATTGTGAGTCACTGGCTTAAACCAAAAGATCTTCATCACTCTGAGTGAATAAATGACGCCGATTCTTACCAGCAGTAAGCATGCTTGCTCATGAGTCCCTGCAGGCTGCAGGGGTTAATGTAACCCTGTGTATCTTTGCTAATTTGAAAAGGGCTGTCCGATGGACGTGGCTTTCGGCTATGTTCAGTTAAAACCATCAGGATCAATCTCTTCGTTTGTCAGTGTCTTGCGTTGTACATTTTTGGTTGACCCACGTTAAGAATGAGATACTATTTCAGTTGCACCCACGCTTGTTGCCGGGGCTGATGAGGATCTGTGTCCAAAGCAGAATGAAAGGTTCACTAAGGATCCGTGAATGAAGAGAAACACAGAAGCAAATCGAAATTTTCATTGACGTCGTTTCAGCAAAACGGAGAAAAGCTGAACTGACAAAGACGGAGTAAAATTATGTGCTTGTCTGTGATTTTGGACTTTACGACCTAAGGCCGTAAGGTCCAAAATCACAGACCGGCACTCATGAATCATATGAGCTCTCGCAGACTGTAACGGTCCATGTAGATCTATGCTTCTTGAAGATGGATTGAACTCGCTGACGGGCTTCGAAGACGATGAAACTAAGACTGAAAGATATCATCTGACTGTGCCGGAAAACAATTTAGCGAGAAAGTGACGAAGGGAGCGAACCGCCGCCTGTGTCCACGATCGTGCGGTGGATAGAGTGGCTAGCCGAGACAACGACCATGTCCGAGGGTGGTTCAGAGGTAATGATGCTTCTGTCGCCAGCATTCAGCTGTCTGCTGTCCGCAACTGTATTCCTTTCACCCCCACAACTAAAGGGAGGACAGGCTACAGTCGAGAACTACGTTTTCACAGCTTTTGTCAATTTACAGTATAAGCATTTGACTTTCTAATCGCTAATAGAACACAACAGAATGAAACTTGAGAGCGAGACACAATTGTAATAATAAATAAATAAATAATAAATAAATAAATAAATAAATAAATAAATAATAATAAATAATAAAATAATAATAAATAAAAAATAAATAAAATTTTTAAAAAATTGAAGCGGTGCAAAAGAAAATATATACCTCAGAGACCATACCCTGTGGTGTGCAAGGTTAAGCCGCCCCACCATGCACTGGCTCGATTCGATTTTATGCACACACACACACACACACACACACACACACACACACACACACACACACACACACACACACACACACACACACACACACACACACACACACACACACACACACACACACACACCAAAAACAAAACAAAAACATGTTTCATCGAATATAGGCCTTCAACAAAACGTAAAAATAGCAAGAATTGCAAAATTAGACTAAAACCCAAAAAACAAGGCGCTCATTTCAATACAATCACACGCTATCACCAAGAGAATATCTGATGCACTCCTACCCAGAGCAAGCCCAGTATGATAGAGGCTCTCGGGCGGACATCGGTCGCAGTGGGCCCGCGCACAACCGTGTGCGGGCCCACTGCGCGGCGGCGACGTCAGCACTGGGACCTTTGCTTACTAGGAAGTGGATCATGTTTTGAAGGTCGTCTGCGAAGCGGGATTTGTCAGTATCGATCGTATTATAGTATAGTTTAAAAGTTGAGCCTAACCTACCCCCAACACTGTCGAGAGAAAGGGAAACCTGCCGCAAGTTATACTGGAAACCCTTCCAAGATTGCAACTGCCACACAGCTGCATGTCCCTCTGCTCTGCAGCGAGACTTTATGAGGGGGCTATAACTAGCTCGGGCTCTCATAATTTGCACGTAATTTTCAATAGCCAGTACCTGCCGGTCATAGTCATAGCAGCTTTGTTTCAGCTATTTGACCCTTATCATTCGGAATACACCAATGTGTGAACTAAGTTTGACTAAAATAGTCCAAGGGCAGTGCCAGAATAGCTTGGCGCCTCTAGGCGCCAAGCTATTCTGGCACTACCCTTGAACTAAAGCCATTGATCTATATCCTTATCTGTAAGTACTATAATATAGCTTGCATATGGCAGTGTACAAATTTGAAGCTATTAGCCTCAGTGTGATATGGGTTAAGCCCGACGCAAATAAATCTCCCTGCAATGCAGAGGGATAGTCGGGCTGGCGGTTACTGACTTAGAAAAGTTTCCTGCAACTGGCGAGAAAATCCAGCTGCAAAAGGCATAGATCCTCATGGGGCTCCGCAACTGCGGAGCCTCATGAGCATTAATGCCTCTTGCTGACTCAACGTAATATCCACGTTCCCTGGACGGCTGGGGGCTTGCAGCTTTGAATTAACAAATATTTCACAAAAACAATCAATGGCCACTGGCAGTGGAGGGGTTAACTTAGTTAAACATGACTTAAAGCGGGTTCGTCATATTCATTTCGTGAGTCATCGTCAGATTCGCCCGCTAATAAGTGAAGCTCGTGTTTCTCTGAGCAAATATATTTTTCGCAGACAATTTTTCAGAAAATTTATTGTAGTAGGCTTACTAAACTGACGAGCAAAAGAAATGCGACATTTTTGGAATCGCATGTCGCATTTTCTTTGCTTGTCAGTGTGTGATAAAACTACTGTGTACACATAATCCTTGACCTGTGACGGTTGATCACTCTGATTAACTTAGGCGCAAAGATGATAAAAATTCATCTTCTTTGCATCTCATCCCAGTGCAGTAAACCCTGTTTTAAAAATGTGACCAACGAATCCACTTAGTTTTTTTTTAAATGGTCGCTTTATACAAGTGGACACACACTATAGGGTCACCTAATCAGTAATGCGCTTAGCCAGACCAAAAATGTGAGGTGCTTTTCGGGTAGTTAGTCGCTTCACAAGGCGGTCCCAAAGAAGGGTTCGACTGTACATACAGACGCTCATAGACCCCAGGTATGCGTTCATTTGTATGAGCGCCCGCAGGGATGCAAATTAGATTTAATAATTAATTTCAGAAGGTCGCGCAGAACAAAGCCTCAGGGCGTCTCGTGTCATAAACAAGCCCGTGCTAACTAATCAGAAATAGATGCCATGCGACCCGTAACGCAGCTCTTTCTATCCACAAGAGACATAGATCCTCATGGGCCGCTGCGGGTGCAGGGGCTCATCAGAATCTAAGCCTCTTGCGCGCCGAGATCGGCTGCATTTGTGCCTCCTCAGGGTGTCATCTTCGATGCGGCAGTCTACCGAATTACTGCCTAGAGATATGTAACCGGGTGCTCTCTATTGTCTAGTGATAGAAATCTAAAATTGAAACCAAGACGGGTTCCTCCAACCGAGGAATACAAATGGACGTACATTGTATTAAGCAAGGTGTCTAAATTCTCATGAGCCCTTGTATTTGAACTGACGCATGAGAATCTATGCCTCCATGCAGAGGGAAGGGTACTGCCGACGAACTGTTATTACAGTTCTATGTATAGTCTGACACCATCATAATGACTGATTTTAAAGAATATATACTGTCTCCAAATGAACACCACAGACAAAACAAAAATAGGAGAGCGCTTAGGTTTTCAAGTGTTCCCTCAGCCTTGTAGAGGTTTATGATGATTTTTGCCTTTTGTGGCTTAACTCATTCTACCCCAACACCGAAATCCCCAAATGTTGCCATTGTCCTCTGAAGACAGCATTGTCTTGCAGGACACAGATCGACCACGATAGTTTAAGGGTGATGCCAGAATAGCTTGGCGCCCATAGGCGCCAAGCTATTCTGGCATCACCCTTGAACTATCATGGTCGATCCTTATCTTACTGTGGTGTGTCTGGGGTAGAAAGAGCTAATAGGCGCCTTCAATGCCAGTGGACGCAGATTAGGCGCCTTCAATGCCAGTGGACGCAGATTAGGCGCCTTCAATGCCAGTGGACGCAGATTAGGCGCCTTCAATGCCAGTGGACGCAGATTATGTTGCTGAAATCTGTGTCAGTTCAACGCCAAAATCCCTCCATCCAGCCACCCATGGAACATGGGTACAAAGTGGTGTCAGCAAAAGGCATAGATCCTCATGAGCCCCCCGCAGTTGTGGGGGGCTCATGGGGATCTAGCCTCTTGCAGATGGATCCTGTCCATCTTTTCTCGACTGTGAAGAGGTTAACTATAATAACATTTTCTTACCTTTAAGTCAGTTTCACACATCACACGAGTCATATCAAAAACCAGGTAAATAATACAATTAATAATACATAGTATTTTTTGGGCGCATTTCTCATATTATTTATAATATAACTCAATGCGTAGGCGAAAACCACACACACACACACACACACACACACACACACACACACACACACACACACACACACACACACACACACACACACACACACACACACACACACACACAAACAGAGTCTGCAGGTGGTGTGTACACAAATACCGTAGAGATTACACGAAAGTCTGTAAGAAAAAGTAAGTTATTAACTTTGCTTTGAACTGCGTAAGGGTGGAGGCATTTCTAAGCTCGGTCGGTAAGGAATTCCAAATTAAAGGAGCAGTACATCTGAAAGAGCGTTGACCGGCAGATTTGAGAAGGAACTTTTGAACTTTGAGAGAACGTAGTGAGCGAGAGGGCTGGTAAGTAATTAGACTGGAGGAAAGGTATGACGGAAGACTGCCATCAAAGTGGCGGTATGAAGGGATGCTGAGCCAACGGGCAGTAACTCTGTTTTTTCTGGGTTTAACATAAGTTTGTTACTGTCCATCCATGTCGTGATATCATCAACACAAGACTTGATGCCAGTTTCAACAGACTGAAATTCCCCAGGTGGACTACTCTGAGAGATTTCAGTGTCATCGGCATACTTATGATAAGAACACTGGTGGCTGGAAATAACATCTGACAGCGGTTGTGAATACAACGTAAACAATACAGGGCCTAAGACAGAGCCCTGAGGCACTCCAAACTCCAGAATGGAAGGTCTAGAGCCTCTGTCTTTTACCCCTACAAACTGGTACCGATCGGAAACGTAAGATTCAAAACAAGAGAGAACCGTTTCATGCAGGCCAAAGGTGATTTCAAGCCTCTTCAGGAGAATGGAATGGTCCGGCGTATCGAAAGCAGCGCTGAGATCCAACAGGGCCACAAGGGAGACAAGTCTCTTATCTGCTTTACAAAGCAAGTCATTTAGAACACTCATCACCGCTGTGACCTTTCCTATAGGCGGTCTGATACACTTTCAACAGACCATTCACCTCTAAGTGTTTCAGGAGCTGTTGTAAGACAACTTTCTCCAGTACCTTAGAAATGAATGGTACGTTGGATACAGGTCTATAGTTTTTCAAGGTATTTCTGTCCAAACCTGGGGGTTTTTTTTTTAGCAACGGGTTAACAACAGCCTGTTTGAAAGATTTTGGAACAGTTCCGGCTGACAGAGACTTGTTTACAATAGCAGCTCTCAACGCTACAAGATCGCTAATGCACTGCTTTTGGAAACAAGTCGGAACAGGACCCAACATGCAACGTTTTGTTGGAGACTTTGCAATTATGGCAGCGATTTCGCCTTTTGTAACAGATTTGAACTTTGCAAAACATGGACAATCATAAACAGCAAAAACGGGTGGATCACACTGCTTAGCATCTAAGTTCTCAGGCAGCAGTTTGATTTTGTCAGTGAAAAATCACAAAATGTCTGCGGCAGTTCATAAGCGGGGCATCAGCAGAAAGAGCTGCAGACTTGGGTTTTCCCAGCAGCTCATTTGATACTGATAAGAACTGCTGGAAGAGGCTGGAAGAGGCAGCCGCGTCAAGCTTGTCCATGAAGAAATGTCGTCTGGCAGCAGTGAGGCGCTGAGAGGCTGCATGCCTTTTACACGTGCATATCTCTCTGTACTCGGTCAGTTTGTGTTTTCTTCACCGACTCACTCGGCGCGCCTCCTCTCACGCCGTGCATCTCTCACATCCTCAGACAGCCAGGTGGCAGACGGACGGTCACTAACACGCCTCGTTGTCAGAGGAGTATGGAGGTCCAACACTTGTCGAAGACCGTCAAGAACGTCATTGTACAGGTCCACCAGATTATCCATTAGAAGATCAGTGGTCCGGCTACTAACATCAGCAGCAAACATTTTAACGTCGGCCATCTTAGCTTTTCTATACTTTTTTTCACCGGCGTCCCAAAAAATACATTTGAGTCACATGTCGGAATAAAATATTTGAACTGACGCAGGGAATCCATTTTTTGGCACATTATGCATTCTCAGGGATTCGCTTGTTTTCCTCTCGCGAGGCCGAGGTTACCTAGTGAGCCAAAGCTGTTACGGCTGACGTCGGCCGAAGCTCCATGGACCGAGCACAGCCTTGTGAGGGACAATTGTACGGATGACGTCGAAACGGCGACCGTTTATCTTCACAGGGTTAACTCATTGAGGATGCCCCGCATCAATAGATGCGGAAGTGTTGTATAGCGTTGCCTTGGCAACGATATACGACACTTCTGCAGCTATTGATGCGGGGCACCTTTAATGAGTTAAATCAGTATCTATGCTCTCGGAAAAGGGCATGAATCTCAGAAAAGCGCTAGGCATCCAGGGCTGGTCCCATTTTGTGTGTCCCTTTTGCCTCAAAATGCAGTTCGAGATTTGTTTTCTTAATTATTCTACTGACACAAGAGTTTTTGTTTGTTTCTCTGTTTCTATGTGTTTCTTACTTTCTTTCTTTCATTCCCCCCCACCCCACCCCCAGCCCACCCCCTCCTCTTTTATCCCTTGTTTTTTTGTTGTTTTTTTTTTTTTTTTTTTTGGTTTATTTGTTTTTGTTTTGTTTTTGTATGTTGTTTTCTTAGTTATTCTACTTGCACGAGAGTTTTTTTCTTTGTTTCTTTGTTGCTATGTGTGTTTCTTACTTTCTTTCTTATTTTTCCCTCTTTTTTTTTTTTTTTTTTTCCTTTTTTTTTTTTTTTTTTCCCTACTTCGCTTATAACACGTTTGGATATAACAAAAACTGCATTATATATAACAACACTTTTTCACAGGTCCCGACAGCAGTAAATTGCTTCGTTTTCAACAAACCTCGGATATAACAGCAAGAAAATGTGGATCCATCGGCGACTTTTCATGGCCGAATTTTATAATGTCTTTTTCTCAATCTCATGAGAAAAAAAATCCACACTACATGCGATACAGCAATGTAGGTTTTCCAGACATCAGTTTGCCACGATTTTGTCCAGTGAACCCTCAGAGATGCTGTCAGCGAATGTTATAGTGGACGGCCACAATTGCCAAGCAGCGAGAAAATGCCAAATAGTAGTGTAGAATGACTATCGTAACTTTAGCAGGCGTCCGCAAAAACTTTGCTTCAGATTTGCCAGAAGGATGGGTTATGATAGTTCAAGGGTAGTGTAACAATTGTCCATCGTAGTTCACAGGCGCATGGCGCCTGTGAACTACGATGAACAATTGTTACATGTTATACTCTTCCGTGCTAACGGCCGTAAGTTTTGTTTCTGAAATCTGCACGCATTAATCATGGTGCCTTCACAATTATAAATCCCATCTTCACTGTTCGATGTGGGCCATTAGAGCCGATGGGAGGAAAACTGACAATCAGCATGCATAAATAATCCCGGAATACAATCGTCAAAATCTGTAAGTTGATTGGCAGACACAATAAACCGAACTAGAAACCAAATAAAAAACCTAGCCATGGATAGTACAGAAAAATTCCCTGACAGAGTGATTACTATAGAGAAGAGTACGAAACTTATCATAGACTAGTATATCTATTTCAAACTGTCTGACCCTTACAGTGTGGCACTGACTAGTTTCTATTAAGAAACCACCATAAGCGAAAATTTTCTTAGCAGAAATTGCGAAGATTTATCTACCTTGAATCTGTCTCCCCCCGGAGTTTTCCGACCAATGAAAGCGTGACTTATGGTAAGTGTTTTACGTTCGCTTTACGTCATGGTGACGCAGGCCCGAAATTTACTGAGATAATTAGACGTCAAACTAACGTTAGTTTGTAATGCTAGTTTGTACTACGGTAAATAAACGTCAAACTAACGTCAGTTTGTAACGTTTTAATGTGACCACTGCGTAACGTACGTTTGTGCTACGGTCATAAACATTTTAATTGTAACCACTGCGTAACGTCACATTAAAGTTTGCACTCCAACTCTAACCATAGTCACAACCATGCTAACCATTTTCTAATTTTAATCTATCGTAGGCATGCTATCTGGGATTGACGTCAGTCAATACTCGGGCCTACGCAAAATGACGTGACTGATCAGCAGACGACTGAGCTCGCGCTTTAGCAAGATGGAGGTTTGCACGAAGAGGGAATTAAATCGTTTTTTCGGGGCTGTTCATTAATTTCGTATTGTTGGGAAGAGCGTTGAGATACTTCCTCTTCTCATCGCAGATTAAATACACAGACACTATGTTTATCATGCATACTTATATGTTCACAGGCGTGGGATAATCGTTGCGTATCGATAATCAATGCGAGTAGTAGAATGTACTACTACCCGTGTTAAGAGTTGATTGATTACGCAACGGTCATCCATTGCTTGTGTATATGTCCTTCGGGTTGTGAATCTGTAAATGCTTAACTCATTCAGCCCTGACGCACTACAGCAGGAAATGGGTCGACCATGATAATTCAAGGGTAGTGCCAGATTAGCTTGGCGCCTGTCGGCGCCAAGCTAATCTGGCACTGCCCTTGAATTATCATGGTCGATCCATCTCCTGCAACAGGTGCATAGTCGTTAGAGTTGATGACGCCTCCAAAATTTGGGAAATACGTGCGCCGGGCTGAATGCGTTAATGCTTTCAGTAGCGAGAAAATCTGAACGCCACCCAACTGCAAGAGGTATTGATCCTCATGAGCCCCCGCAGTTGCGGGGGCTCATGAGGAACTATGCCACTTGCTAAAACCACTTTGAATCCATGTTCCTGGAACAGCTAGGGCATTTTGGTGTTGAATTAACTAAGATTGCAGAAACACAATGTGCGACAACTGGCACTGAACGGGTTAAAGCCATTTCTTTTCTGTCACGGGCATAGATCAAACAATTAAGCGCTGAAAAGTCCATCGCTAACTGTGAACGGCATACGTAGTCTCGAGTCTTCAACGATTTCAGCTGCTGAATCTCTAACAGTCAATTCTGCCAATGAAAAAAGTTTGAGAAAGTTAGAACACGTTGACTTTTGCGTCCTGAAATAAAGTCCAGGTGCTAGTGATGAAAAAAAAAACAAAAAAAAAAAAAACGCGCACGAAGCAAACGTGTTCTTCCACTGGCTCATGTATTACGATCTTTACATGCTTACGTACACGATATATCACATTTATGAATGAATGCATCCTCGCCCTTTCTGAAGAACAGAGAGCGCGCACTCTGACGAGGAGCATATTAACTCATTCAGCTCCGACACACCACAGCAAGACATGGATCGACTGAGCATGATAGTTCAAAGATGGTGCCAGAATAACTTGGCGCCTATGTGAGCATGATAGTTCAAGGATGATGCCAGAATAGCTTGGCGCCCATAGGCGCTAAGTTATTCTGGCACCATCCTTGAACTATCATGCTCGATATGTCCATAGAATTGTAATACAGTCCTTCAGAAGGCAACTTTCAAATTTGGGCTAGAATGTGTTAACGTCATTGAGGATTTTGCGTCATGACAATGTAGCACGAGGGTTTACGTGTATACACGGTCTGCATCACAAACCTATCACCATGTGCACAACGTCGTACGAATAAAGATGTCATGAGTTGAAGCGTTTTATGACGTCATTTTGCTGATCGTGCTATTGAATTTTTTTTTCAAAATGGCTGTCTATATGATTTCTTCTTTTTAAAAAAATCATAATTAATTTCCACTGAAAGACCACGGCTGTGTCCCATATTTTTCATCACTGGCATTCATTTTAGACTTTATCGTATAACAAAAAAAAGTTTAACTTTGGGGGATAATAACTAGCGTTGGGAGGGCTTGGGCGGGGTGAGCGTTGTGTCGAGAGTAGGACTAGGACCCGGGGAGCGTAATTAAGGAGGTCATTCCTAAAACAATTTCATGGATTTAAAATCACAGTGCGTCTCACTGCTTTGACCATAAGGCATAATAGGTTTTAGGTCAGACAATTATTTAATAGAATAGTTATTTATGTGTTTGCGTGTGTGTGTGTGTGTGTGCGTGCATGCATCCGTGTGTGTGTGTGTGTGTGCCACCAAATTTAATTATATCTTATATGTCCTATGTCCTATCATGCTCAGCACCTAGCGACTTTCCAATGTATTTTTACATACAGCAAACAGTCCTAGCTTATCTTATCTTATCTTATCTTACTTTTTCAAAATTTGACATACCTTTGATAAGAAGGTTGCATGAGGAAATGGACTATTATGAATACAAGTCACTTCATTTGGGTTCTTGAAAGTTTGTTGTTTTTCGAAAGATACGTCCCAGATTTTTCCAACACTTGACATTGAGAAAAACACACAAAACGACGTGACGTAGATTGCTTGTGTTTGCATTCTGTGACGTGGCTTTGGTAAGATATATTTGGATGGCGCAATATGCTGTCAACGAAAAGGCTTCCTTCCAAATTATACGTCTTGCCTGAGGCCGTGCGACATCCAAAATGTCTACTGGTTTTTCGTTTATTCTATTTTTTTTTCTTCTTTTTAATGTCCTCACGAAGCCTTCGTTTATTTGTTTATTTTGGATGTCCTAACGAAGCTTTCGGCTTCATTAGGACATATAAAATAAACAAATAGAAAAATCAGTGGGTATTTTCGATGTCTTATGGTCTCAAGCAAGGCATCTCTGTCAGTAGCTATATGTCTTGCTCTAACCCAAGGGCTCATCCACGTGAACAAGAAGAAAAAGGCATAGTCTGAACGCACCATTTTGCGCAGCTATAATCTTTCCGTACATTTATTGTCTATGTTTTGTCTATGTCAGCTCCAGAGGCGTAAGTGTGTGATTGTCTGTGCGTATGTGGAGATGTTGGGGGTGGGGGGGGGGGGGGGGAAGGGAGGGAGGAATATAAAAAAAGGGCAAACAGGATAGACATTTCTATGCCAGTGTGCGTTTCTTCATGTGCGTGAGCTGATCTGTGAGTTTGGACCTTACGGCCCTTGGCCCTAAGGCCCAAGCGCACAGATCCAGCACGCTTATTCGCATTGTCTGGACGTGAACTGGGTGTAAATATTGTATCATCAACGCACACATTTTTTTAAAAATATAATTCAGTCTGCGCGGCCGTGTGATAAAAACAAAAAGGCGCTGGTGTCATATCTAATGCAGCGTCGACGGACACTCAATGGCTTGGTGGTGCCGTACACGCCATCATTGTGAGGGGGAGTATGGCGACTTCTGCTGAAGGCAAAAGACAGTAAGTCCATTTCTGTGAATATCAAGATTTTCCTTGTTTTTCACACCCCCCAAAATATACCTCTCCTGTCTTTTGCCTTAACAGCTGGGTTAAATGTCCGTGATGGAAAAGATGCGTATAATAAATATAATGTGTCTGTGTGTTGGAGGTAGGAGAGGGGACGGCTGAGGCAGGAGGGGATAGGGGGGGGGGGGGGGAAATAGTCGGTAATTGTCACGGCTTTAATATAATATAACTTCTTCTGACCATCAGAAATAATGAAAATACACCACTTTTTCGAATTTAGCCTTATCAATAATACTGACCACGTGAAGATATTTCAGGCCAATAGATCGCTGCCGTTATGTCGTGTGTTACATGTCTGGCAACCATTCTGCCCCGTAAGAGAGTTGGTAACTCCCTCAAAAAATGAATGGAGATACTTTTGCCTCACTAACCCAAGAAAGGTCGTAAGTGAAATTTGAGGCGACACGATTGACGTAATAGTGTGCCATTTTGATCCTTACGGCTGATAGACGTATACGTAACACCTCCTCTGTCGAGAAAAAGGGAGCACGGCCCAAATGTAAGAGGCATAGATCCTCATGAGCCCCCGCGACTGCGGGGGCTCATGAGGATTTATGCCTCTCGCTGAGACCAATTTGTATCCATGTTTCTTGGACAGTTTTCACTTTTCGTCGTTGAACGAACAAAGATTTCAGAAACAGTACAGTGGCAAGGAAATGGTTAAAATCGCCAACCAGTACACAGTTGTAAAAGAAAAGTTCACATATCACAGGTTCCAACGAGGTCCTCTCACGACACGAAAACTGTAATTACGTGTCTGTCACATCAGGCCAAAAAGAATGACCTTGAAACAGAGAGAGAGAGAGAGAGAGAGAGAGAGAGAGAGAGAGAGAGAGAGAGAGAGAGAGGGAGAGGGAGAGACGGAGACGCACAGATAAATTAAATTAAATGAAATTTGATTTCTCATGGAAAAATTATATGGTACAAAGACCTGTTTTCAATCATATCCTTGCATGAGAGAGAGAGAGATGGAGAGAGAGAGAGAGAGAGAGAGAGAGAGAGAGAGAGAGAGAGAGAGAGAGAGAGAGAGAGAGAGAGAGAGAGACAATGACAATGACAATGACAATGAACCTTTATTTTCCAACGGTAAAAGTTATTGGTAACAGGACCAGTTTTCAAACTTGCCGTTGCTACATCTCGCACTCACACGCACGCATACACAAAAATCGCGCGCACGCACGGTCGCACGTACGTACGCACGCACCTACGCCAGTGTCTCCTGCGGTACTTTGTGTGTTCTCGACACCCTGTCTTCAAATAGACACTTAGAAAATACCTGTTCAAACGCGTGTTGACCGCAACACTAGGCGTCGATTTTTTCGATAGGCGTTGCACACTTATGGCAATAGACTTAAGAGCTCACTGATGCATTGACAAATTTGCGAGGCTTTTTCAAATATATTTCAAAATCAGAATCAGGTCAAATACAACAGGTAGAGACCCTTGACAGCTAGTACAGCTCGCATATAAAAGGAACTTTGTGAATTATGGCTCTTATATAGAAGAGACTTTGCGGGTTATGCGCATGCATGTACGCACGCAGGCATGAACGCACGCACACACACACACACACACACACACACACACACACACACACACACACACACACACACACACACACACACACACACACACACACACGGTATACATTTCAATGCATTCCAAATATAACCATCCAAACTATGACAGGGAGAAGTGAAACATAGTAACTAAATACATCAGTATAAGTGCATACAACAAGGGCAAGCATATGCTGACGCCAACACTCACACACACGCAGACGCGGACGCACGCACATGCACACACACACACACACACACACACACACACACACACACACACACACACACACACACAGAGTTCCTGAGTATCATTTACACTCTAACCATGGCTAATACTATACAGAAAATCAGTATTTGCTATACTCATGGCATTCAGAAAGTATGGTATTGTGAAAATACATACACACACGCACGCAGGCACGCGCGCATTCGCATACATGCACACGCATACACGCACTCACACACACACGCGCGCGCGCGCCATATCCTGTAAAGAATGATCCCAGTATTGTGACGACTACATTACGTCCAAGATTGCAGGTGTCCGTAAAGGTGTTGAGCGTCTTTGCAGCTCGGATTACTGCTGGAATAGAATTCCAGAATGAACTTCCTGAGTAGGACAAACTGGTTTTGAATAAATCAATTCGAGGGAGAGGGACCCTAAATTGTTGTCCCTAGAAGTTTTGGGGGATTGCTCTGAGAAAAAGAAACTCAGATACATAAGACATGATTGCTTATACAGCTTGTACATTAACACACCCTTATTGAACAGAAAGTGATCTTTTAGAGAGAGAGAGAGAGAGACTAGAGAGAGAGAGAGAGAGAGAGAGAGAGAGAGAGAGAGAGAGAGAGAGAGCAATGAACAATGAAAAATGAACAATGAACCTTTATTTTATAACGGTAAAAGTATTTGGTAACAGGACCAATTTTTAAACTTGCCGTTACTACCATTAAGCTAAGAACTACCATTAAACATTATCACAAACAAAGCAATGGTTTCACACGAAAGTAAAAGAGACAGAGAGACCGAGACAGAGACAAAGACAGAGAGTTAGTTAGTTAGTTAGTTAGTTAGTTAGTTAGTTAGTTAGTTAGTTGGGTTTAACGCCGACCAGAGAGAGAGAGAGAGAGAGAGACTGAGAGAGAGAGAGAGAGAGAGAGAGAGAGAGAGAGCGTGGAGAGAGAGAGAGAGAGAGAGAGAGAGAGAGAGAGAGAGGGAGAGAGAGAGAGAGAGAGAGAGAGAGAGAGAGAGAGAGAGAGAGAGAGAGAGAGAGAGAGAGAGAGAGAGAGAGAGAGAGAGAGAGAGAGAGATCGTGAGGCGGTGCGGCGTTTGTGTGTGTGTCAGTTTCCTCCCACTCTGTAATTCTGTTATGTCAAATTTGTTGTGTGCATGCATGGAAACAGGCACGTGAGTATTTACAGCCAAATGTCCAAATTGAACAGCCCCTCAATAAGACACTGCTGTGTGCAAGAGGCACATATTCTCATAAGCCCCTGAAGCTGCAGCGGCTCATAATAATCTGGGTTCTTGCTAGCATAGATCAGCATATTTATACCATCTCATTGAGAAAGCCGTACGGACTGAAGTCTGAAAAAAGCTATAGTCCAGCGTGGGCCGCGGCAGAACAAGTGGTATATGCCGTGTGGTATATAAGTGTCGGCCAATCGCTGGCAAGTCCTCTGTGTAATAACCGCGTGTGTCCCACGGCTGCGCCGTAGCACGCACCAAGCGTCGCTGCATGCATTGCGGTTTCTAGTCGCACCTTTCTCGCTCACGGCAGGACGAGACGAGCGCTGACAACGGTACTGTCTTCTGCAGACTTGGTCCGAAGAACTCCTTACGTTGCGCAAGAGTAGCTAAACTAAATCTGAAAGACTAGAAATTTATCTTACAAATATTATTTGTGGCCCAAAAGACGGGTTACTAAAAGAAAATTAGAACTAAGCAAATTTATCTCGGAAATTTGCGGCAGCTGGAAAAGTCATCATTCTTAGACGGAAATATTACTTTTGATCATTTCTCAGGAGTAAAATAATGATGGTCTTCAGAATTTGATGTGAGCTACTATATATTATTTATCCCACAAAGGTTGAAATAGAAATCAATACATGAAATATCTCTGCTCAAAACTAAGGAAAAACTTTAATAGTATGCCACCGTTGACAAAATATTATCATGTCCTTTATTAGTTGAAACTATACTTTTCTATTTTCTGTGAAACAACTTTCTGTGAATATAGTTTCTCGTATTTCTCCATTGAATAAATGTATTAGATTGATGCTGGATTTTGAAAAGAAAGCTTGTGTAGATCGACGTGTTGCTCTTATTTGCTCGATACAATTTGACTCGACTTACAAATTTATAAACACTTGATCGGAAGAAGTGATCTCATAAAAGATCTCACAATAAACACGGAAGCTAGTTTTGTTATTTTTATTTTCTATTTGTTTCGGTTTCGGCCGTTTAAATTAGTATTTATTAAGTTTGGATGATATAGAAAAACGGGCTTTAACTATAACTCTACAGCAGTAATAGTTCAAAATTTCAGAGAGGAAGCTCAACAGTTAAAGAGACAAGCAAACGAAAGAACAAGATACCGTGAATTGCGGTTGACAAGTCTTCATAGTTATCTGGTTTTATCGACAGAGGGCGCTGGGCCAAAAGATCAAGCCAAGACTAAGGAACTTTGGGTGTGGGACATCCCCTTGTGGATTATATTTCTTGACTGCGCGTAGGGGGAGCCACCAGTTATAGGCAGAACGACGCATGCCCTGTCAGCAGACTGAGAGATACAGAGAAGGAAGACACCATCGGATGCCGAGGCAAGTTTCTGGCTGATGAACTTTTACTTTTCCAGTTCAGAGCTGATTTCTTTTTCGTTGAGAATATAGCAACTTCAGAAGGAATCTGCGACGAAATGCGCACTTGTAAATACAGGCGAGTGTAATGGATATATCGTTTCCTTTGTTGTTGTTGTTGTTGTAAACTATAACAACCTCCGCTTACATGTAATCAGGTCAACTCATTCGAGATGTGCCGCATCCGGATACGCGGCTTTATGCCGCGTATCGGGATGCAGTACGTCTCGAATGTCTTAATGCATCTGAATTTTAAAGCAGCTTTCCTCATCCTTTTTGTCTGGTTTTAATATTCCAATTATCATATGTGTTTTAACAACGAATATTGTCACAAACAAGTTGATAGCCGAAGCCAGCTGCACAGATCTGAAACTCAAATACAAGAAAAAAACAATGGAAAACATTTTCTCTTAACGTTTTCTTTTTAGACAAGAACGAATTATCATATACGTGTATGTACAATAAAGAGAAAAGACGCTCAAGGGATTTTTTACTTTCCTTAACTCATTTGAGACTTGCCGCCTCCGGATACGCGGCTTATGACGCGTATCCGGAGGCGGCACGTCTCGAATGAGTTAATCGATTCCCTGCCGACGCTCGCAGATTGTGTTTCTAAAATCCTTGTTAATTCAACACCAAAGAGCTCAATCTATCACATCATAGCGAAAAACATAGATTCTCATGAGCCCCCGCACCGGCTTGGACTCTTGAGGCTCCATGTCTCTTGCAGCGGAACCTTCTGCACATTTTCTTGGCAGTGACATGGTTAATTAAAAAAAAAAACTGGACAATCTGCAAACGCAGGTGAGTGATTGAACGGTTTCTTCGTGTCGTTTTTTGTTTTTGTTTTGTTTGGTTTTTTTTTTCAAAATCAATTTTTACTGCGTATCTTTTTGAATTCTCCGACCTCCAAGGCAGTGCTGCCGTTTTTAGTGCTGGTCTGTGATTTTAAACCTTACGTCTCTCAACCGTAAGGTCCAAAATTACAAACCAACACGCACATAGGTAAGTGATCTCAACAGTGTTGGGATTTTGTGTTTGTCTTTTTTTATTATCTTCATCAAATGACACCGTCTCATCTCGGTTTGAGCACTGACTCGTACCTGAAATGTGAGGTAGGTAACTGTAAAGACAAAAGAAGGCAAGTCCATTTTTGTGAAAAGCGAGATGTTCATTTTAATACAATGATAATTTCGCTATTCACAAAATTGGACTTACTGTCTTTCTTCTTTACATGTATGCTTGTTTGCCCACTTTAAAAAATGAAAATGTAATTAACTTATTAATTTTGTCTTCGTTACTCCAAAGAATATTGCGTTTCTTTGTACTGATTTTTCTTTTTACTTTACACTCTTAGAACTCGCTTTTTTTACTGCATTTTTGAGAGAGAGAAAAACGTAGCCTCGGAGAACTTGCAAAAAACAGTGAAGAAAACATCAGATGCACAAGAAAATAAACGAATGATATTGATAGCTGCGCTCTCTTACCCAACACTTGTCATCTTATATTTCGTAATTTTCTTCCCATAATTTTGTTGCTCTTTTGTGTTTACCGCGCTCGTGGGGATTCCTCGAGTGCGCAAAAGGTGCTCGGGCCGACGTCTGCCGCAATTGTGCCCGCGCACGGATGTGAGTGGGTCCACTGGGGCCGACGTCGGCCAAGGAGCCTTTCGTTCACTGTGACAATACTTTTTCTTTCTCGTGTGCCTTGTTCGCCTCTTTCTATTATTTGTTTTTCTCTAGTTATGAAACCTCATAACATGCAACCTGTCTTTCCTGTTAAGGACAAAGAAAGTTGCTGCTTCAATATTGTAATATTACTGTCAAAGGCTTAGTTTTCACGTGGCTTGAAGCGTAGAAGGTCAAATTTCTGTAAAGAAAAAGTTTAACTTTCATTATTTTTTAAAAATTCCTTTTGGGCTGAAAGGTAATTGTTTTATGTTTCAACAATATGAGTTGTGAAAAGTGTGCTGATTTATAAATATAGATTTTACTTTAATCCCACTTGAATAAAACAGTTTATGCATTATTTCATAAACTGCTTAGACTAAGTGGGACTAAAGGTGGTCCCTCTTAAAGATATCAATGATCTGTGAATATCAATATTATGTGAATGTAGATCTGTAAATGTAGATCTTTAGTTCCATAAACTGCTCATAAACTGCTTACACCAAATAGGACTTAAAGTAGTCCCAATTAAGATATCAATAGTATGTGAAAGTGAATCTTATTGCTTTAGTCCTGCTTGGTTAAAGCAGTTTATTTCATTAGCTGCTTAACTCATTCTGCCCGCGACACAACACAGCAAGATACGGCTCAACCATGATAGTTTAAGGGTGGTGGCAGAATAGCTTGGCGCCAATAGGCGCCAAGCAATTCTGCCACCAACCTTGAACTATCATGGTCGATCTTTCTCCTGAATTGTAATGCAGTCCTCAGAGGATAACTCCAAAATGTGGGCATTTCGTACCTCGGGCACAATGAGTTAAAACAAATGGGACTAACTTAAGTTAGTCTCACTTCAGATAAAAGTTATCTATGAGGTTCCTGTGGACCTAGGAATACTAAAAAAAGATGAGGATTTCATCCCAAAGTCTACCGTATTGTTTGGAGCTCAGATGCGTTTATCTTTTAGGAACATTCAGAGTTGTTCTAATTTTTAGGCTTATTATGCTGATCCATTTCCCTCCTCTCTAAGCCAACCTCTGAGCAACACTCACGTCGGCGCACACAAATAAAGGCGAACACACTGCGTCTCCCGTCATTAGTACGCTCTGTGGGCTCGTGTAGCGACAGGAATCCATCTCCTTCTACTCTAACGCACCCTCTGCAGTCCCACACACACTGGCACACAGAAATAAAGACGGACACACGGCGATTCCCGCCATTCGTAAGCTCTGTGGTCCGGCGTAGCATAGTTATTCTGAAGAATAATAATACGGACATCGTTTTAAAAAAAGCCGACAAAAACAGCACAATCGTACTCCTCAACAGAGACGATTACATCAGGGAGGGTTTGAGACAACTGGAGGACGGAATACACTACGAGAAAACAGATGCGGCAAACACAGAGGCCATCATAGCCGAAATCCTCAACACATCTGAGACACTATACAGAACCAAGAAGATAGACAAACAAACCTACAAGTTCCTACGACAAACGGAAACCTACAAAAACACAGCCTCCTTCTACCTACTTCCCAAAATCCACAAACACCCAACAGAGGTGTTGGATGACATGGAGAAAAATGGAATGCAAGGGAGAATTATAGCGGGTCGCCCAATCGTGGCGCAGTCAGCAAGCCCGACTATAGCTATAGCGAAATTTGTGGATCTCCACCTACTACCGTTCGTACAAAAACAACCTACATACATCAAAGACACACCGGCGTTCATTAATAAAATTGAACAAACAAGGATCCCCCGAGAAACTAAGCTAGTATGCTATGACGTCACATCGATGTACAGTAACATGGAATTCCACGAATTGCTGGAGGTAGTGAACCAAACAGTCCCGGACATAGTTGAAACACCACCTATGCCACCGATTGAAAAACACCACCTCCTCAGATTCCTGGAGACTATCCTCACGAACAACGTCTTCACCTTCAATGGACAGCTCTACCGACAAATTATCGGCGCCCCGATGGGCTCTAAAGTTTCACCGGAAGCCTGCGACATCAATATGGGCGTAATACTGAACAATATCATCAACCTTTTTGAGGAGAGAGAGAAAATCATTTGGAACGGAAGATACAGAGATGACGGCTTCCAAATGTGGAATGCGGACAATGACACCATCAACAGGTTTTTTAACCTCGCCAACTCCTATCACCCACTCCTGAAATTCACATACACAATCGAAGACCATACAGCTACCTTCCTGGACACTCAAGTTTACAAGGGAGAGCGTTTTGAGCGTGAAGGAATACTGGACATCAAAACATACAGAAAACCAACAGAAACTTATCAATACCTACAAAGGGATTCAGCTCACCCTCAACACGTCTTTAAAGCTCTGATCCGGGGGGAAACAACAAGATATATGAGGACTAACAGCAACAGAACAGACCTACACGAACAGATCCATCTGTTCCACGACAAAATGACGGACCGGGGATACAAACAGACGGAACTCACGCAAGAAACGGACACAGTACTCGCGAAAGACAGAAAACAACTCCTAGCGGAAAGACCGAAGAAAGCAGGAAAAACACCTCTGGTCATGGTCACCCCATACTACCCCAGTATCAAGCACCTACAAAGGAAAATCTAAACACACTGGCACCACATGACGAGAGACCCAGAGTGTAAAACACTCTTCCCCAACCCACCGCTGATCGCCTATAAGCGACATAAAAACATAAAGGACTTGATTATATCAGCGAAACTCAACACAAAGAGAGACACAGCCGTGTCAGCCACGGACATAAACAAAACACTAGAAGACGACGCCGGAAACAACAACTAACCACCACGGCAACAACGGCCCTCCAAGCAAGGATTAGAAACCATCGACCCTAAACAGGGCACCCCATCCACCAACCAAAGACAAAGCTCATCACGTTTAATCCCCCTTCACACTCTCGCTCTCAACGACAGGGAAACCAACCACACACACAGCATGAAGCTCAAACCCCGTAGGGGACTCTCAGCCACCCACCCCAACTAGGGTAAGAAAAGGATGTAAGAAGCATACAGTACTCCACGTAATCCAGTTTGCCCCATGGACCCAACGAGAATCAGACCCGCTGCCACGAAGAAAGCAAGCAACATTACGCCTAATTCCCCACAGACAGCCCGGAGCAACGATACAAGCTTATCTCCTCTCCCCGCGTCAGCCCTAAAGACAACGAGACGGAGGAAAAGAAAGCGGTTTAACCCACGACCATACTCCAACGGGACGATCAAGCCGGATTAACAAGGATCTACTACCGCGTCAAAGAAAAAACGGCCACATTTCACAACCAACAACTGCCCGTCACCCTAAACTCATCGGACCAGGAAAACTACGTAACCCTTAAGCACAGCCCACTACACTGCCCAATCCGCGATTCCTCTTCTACACACCCCACCAGACTTCAAGAGACGGAATCCCACGAACGGATAAGGAGAAACACGTAGGTTAACTCCAACATCACGACACTAACAACGCACCCACCAACTTAAACGACAACCCTCTACGACATTAACAACGCACCCACCCACTTAAACGACAGCCCTCTACAACAATAGGCCGGTTCCCTGACGAGTATATCGGAGCCTGTAGTCACAGACTACGAATACCGATCGAAACGCCTCCCGAGTGCTTCACATAACACAACGCATGCGACAGCAGCGACCACCAACAACTCGGAGAATAAACAGGCGTCGGGACCAGAGTGACAGGATGCATACCTGGGTGGGACCGGTCTTGCTTTCTTACCACCACACGCGAAATGACGTCACTTCAAGCTTCACGACATGGCATCATTAGTCCCACGACGCCGTGTTCTTAGTAACGACTCGGTGCTATGCGTTAATCATCGCAGTACTAACATTTGACGTATCAGAGAATCAACTTTGCAATTTTCTTGATGATTTTCACGCCTAGGGCTTACAGGTAAATAATAATAATAATAATACCGTTATTATAAAGGAGCTTTCTCTCAATCTTTGGGCAAATCGACTCAAAGCGCCGCGAACTGAAACCCAACACGCACACTCACGTAACAGACACGGAGTTACGCCATTTAAGACAAACACAGTACAAGACAGACGAAGGGCCAGTTCAGCTACTGAAGTTACAGAGATTTTTGATCGCTTGTATTTGAAATTTGTAAAGTGGCCTGAAACCGGCACCAAAGTGTGGGGGGTGGGGGGGTGGGTGGGTGGGGGCTGGAAGAACCGGAGTACCCGGAGAAAGAACCCCCGTCACAATTTGACCTAATCCTACAGGGCCGGGACAAACAGCAGGCTTATGCAAACACTGTTTATGAAAAATCATGCGGGTGTTAATGAGAAGATAGGTTATTTTTCGTAAAAGAACAATTAAAGTTATGATAGCTGTTTTACAAATGACTCCGAAAAAAACCTGTCTGATTTTCACACCTAGGGCATACTGGTCACAATATTGACCTAATCGTACCCGACAGCCGAGACAAACTGTAGGCTTATGAAAATACCGTATACGAAAAATCATGTGATTATTAATGAGAAGATTTTTTTTCGTAAAAAAAGATTCAACTGTTTTAAGATTAACCCATGTAATTCGTGAAATTAATCCCAAAAACGTGAAAATTTATTTGTTAAAAAAATATCTAATTATCACTCAAAAGGTTCTAGAGGTACAATGTTGGTTAACGAACTCATTCAATATGTCTCTTTTATCTAGCTATACGCAACATATCTAGTAAAAATAAGAAAACTTACGGACTCCAGTGTGGCTCAACCGGGTTTTGTGAAGCGGCCATTTTCTCACCAATAAGCATCTTAATCAAAACATCGAAAAGAAGGTCCCGAGATTATTCTTTTAGTTTCAATATCCTAAAATTTCAAGCTTGTCCGTCCTCAACCGCGGGCTCTTGTCGCTGTCACATCTTCACACACACACACACACACACACACACACACACACACACACACACACACACACACACACACACACACACACACACACACACACACACACACGCACGCACGCACGCACGCGCGCGCGCGCGCGCACACACACACACACACACACACACACACACACACACATACGGCGTTTTGGTGCCCAAACGTCGTTCTCTAGCCAGGTTTGCGTAGCTAGACGTGACGTCATTTTTATCTTGTTACTTCTTTGGCAGAATTTCTGCCCTGCAGCCATAAACGTCATGTGCATGTTCCGGAATGCGCTCCGACCAGCCCCATTTGAAAGTCTACTCTTTTTTTTTAAAAATACGGTAGACAAAAACATCGTACTTGAGACCTGAAACTATTTCTTTGCTGCTTGAGCCGGTAAATCACAGAGTTGGATATGTCCATTGTTTTCATCCCTACGTCACACGACCAATCACTTTAGCGCAAACCGTACCATGTGACCAAGCTACAAAAACTCTTGAAGCGACTAATGGCGGACATTTTTTAGCCCTCTTTCTGTCGCGTCTTGGATGCCAGCGTTGTTCTGTTAAAGATCACCAAAAACATTCTAAAGTATAAAGTTACTTAGTGTTGTTAACAACGACAGGCACACTACTTGCGACGGAAACGTCATGAAAGATTTTAAATTACGTCATAAGTCTATTATGTATGAATGTATATTTATTTGACGTCAGTCATGTCTGACCTGATCCAGGTCGAAAGATTTCTCCTTGATTTCTTTTATGAAATTAGCGGAGGAATGAAAACAAATACGTTATTGGTAGCAGGGGCTTGCTGCACGGACCTTTGTTGGCCTGATGGAGGTCAATGGAACCATTGCACCCCGAAGGCCTACAAGGGTCTGTGTAGCAAACCCCTGCTACCAAAAACTTATATTGTAGCACTAGAAACAAAAATGCAAATGGGCGTGTAACCTTGAACATGTTAAGAAAAGTCTGCTGGTCTGTGATTTTGGACCTTAAGTCTCTAGGACGTAAGGTTCAAGTTCACAGGGCTACACGCAAATATGCCTTGCATTGATTACATGAGCCCACCATAGCAGTTCCTCGAAAATCGTTACTAGTTAACAGTATTAAAGGCAATAAGCTAGATTTGGCTTCATTCTTTTCGATCCATGGACCCGATCCCAAAAATGATTTTTATAGCGATCTGCTCCAGGCAGTTAGGGTTATTAGTTCACGATACCTCCCCTAAAAATGTTTTTTAAAATACATATCTTTCAATAATCCTGGACAAAATGAACTACTTACGAGGCTAATGTATATGTCGTAAAATGAATGGCGTATCAGGGACAGCAGAAAACTTCTGCTAGGTGCGCCGGCTAACATGGATAAGAATAGTGGAAAGTGAAAACAACGCTGAAGTTTGAATGTCGTGCTAACATGGATAAGAATAGTGGAAAGTGAAAACAACGCTGAAGTTTGAATGTCGTAAAATGAATGGCGTATCAGGGACAGCAGAAACTTCTGCTAGGTGCGCCGGCTAACATGAATAAGAATAGTGGAAAGTGAAAACAACGCTGAAGTTTGAATGTCGTAAAATGAAGGACGTATCTGCTTTTTGTAGTGTCCTTTCTTACGCAGGAGAACTCCGCCGACGCGTAGCATTGGTAATAGAAAACTTTTGTTACGTGTGCATACTCGCATGGATTGTGAAAAGAAGTGTGGAAAGGTCTTAGTTGCGGCAAGGCAACATGAATTGAGGTTTGAATGCCGTAAAATGGAAGACGTTTCTGCTCTTTTCTTCGTTGTTACGCAGGACAGTACTGCGGACGCGTACCAGGAGCGGCAGAAAACCGCTGTTACGTGTGCATGCCTGCTAACGTGGATTGTGATAGAGATAGAAAAGTCTCAGTTGTTGCAAGACAACACTGAGAACCCACCCTGTGCACAAAGCGATCGGGCAGACGTCGGCCGCCGTTGGCCCGCGCACGCGACGGCACGTGCCGTGCGCGGGCCAACGGCGGCCGACCGTCTCGCCCCGATATCGCCTCTTTTGCACATTAGGTATTGTTTCAGTGAATCCTAACAGGCAAAGCCCGCCCTCGCGCAGATCCACTTTATAGCGATAGTGCCCGAGTATAATGCTTCGCATTGCTTTAACCCCTTCACTGTCGAGAAAAAGTGAAGGCAGGAGACATAGATCCTCGGGCTCATGAGGATGGATCTATGCCTCTTGCTGAGACCAATTTGTATCCACGTTCCTTAGTGCGTTAGCGACTTTTGGTCGTTGTCTGAAAAAAAAAAGAAGATTTTAGAAACAAAATGTATGTGCAGCGGCAGGGAAGGGGCTAATAAAAGTATTAACAGTATCCATGCTACGTGATAGTCATGGTTTAAAATCATTCACTTGATCTTATATTATATGTAAGCTGATTAAAATCATGTATGATTAAATTACACACATGTTTTAGCTGTGCTGATTCCGGATCAAGATGAGCAAGAAATACGTTTCTATAAAACTGAATTCACAAAACACTGAATTCACAACACAGTCAAAAAAAAACATTGTTTTTTTGGACTGTGATTTTCAGTGTGTGAGTAGTACATTTCATTATTTATTTATTTTATTTTATTTATTTTTATTTTATTTATTTATTTTTTATTTATTTATTTATTTATTTTTTGTGCTTGTTTGTTTGTACTATCATGATTCACGAAGATGGTCAATCACGAACCACGGAAATGAAAATCGCGAGTACTGTATGCTAGTGTAACAGAATACATATTCAGCGTCTCTGATATTGCATCTTGCGGCTTTGGTTATGTGGAGGGAGTCGTCAGGTAGCTTTGTGTCTATGTATCTGTGACATGGGATAGTAATTTGCCGCTGGGCAATCTTGAACTATTTTTGCAAATATCTGTGGAAATGCCATATAGAACTGCGTGTGCTGGCATGTGATTGTGGACGTTAGGGTTGTCAGACTGTAGCGTCCAAAATCACAGACCAGCAGAGTGAGCTTGGACCTTATTGCTTTTCAGCCAAAGGATCCCAACTTAAAACATTCCTATATAATTATGACATCTCCATAGACTTTGGAGTTTTAGGCTATAACCTGCTTTAAAAAAAAATTCTTCCATGTCGCATTAACCAGATGACATTTTCAAGACAGCCTATTTTAATCCGGGGGAAAAAAATACGTGCTTGCTCCATAGCATGTCTGTTGAAAGGCCCTGGTAAATCAAAGTGACACAGTTGCAGAGAGACTGAATTGACCAGTGTTCAGGTCGTACTTTATAGTTAATAGAGTCCCCCACGATTGGTCCCTTTTGCGGTGTTCATTATCATTCTTCTGTAGTGGACGGTAACCGCTTTACTTCCTGTAGTCGCATTTTTTAGATATTAAATATTAGATAGAAAATTAACAAATTTTGTTAATCTAATAAATCAATCCAGACCAAAAAGGTGACTGCCAAGCGTGTAATATGCAAAGAAGTACCCAACGGAGAAAGAAACACGCTTCGAAAAGACGGGTACAACACATTTTATTAATATTTCGGGTAAATACCCTTTGTCAAAATAGACAAACAAACAAACAGAGAGATTAGCCGCTACTTATCTTCATTGGCAGAAGGAATGTGGTTTGTCTATTTTGACAAAGGGTATTTACCCGAAATATTAATAAAATGTGTTGTAGCCGTCCTTTCTAAGCGTGTTTCTTTCTCCGTTGGGTACTTCTTAGTTACTCTAATGCCATAGAGCACCGGCCGTCCAAGGAACACTGACGCAAAGTGGTGTCAGCAAGAGGCATAGATCCTCACGAGCCCCCGCAACTGCCTCTTGCAGATGGATGGTGTTCACACGTTTTAAACCCTGAACTAACCAACCAGGACTGCCCATGCACTACGTTAACTCATTCGCGGCCAGCCGCATCCGGATGCGCGGCATTTGCCGCGCATCCGGATGCGGCTGGCCGCGAATGAGTTAACCCTCTTGAGCATGCAGCCACCGGTACTGTTGACAGTTACGTAGGCTTCACGCATGAAAGGGTTACGGCGCTAGGTTCCAGACGCAAACAAAACAGAATACATCCAAGTTCGCAGATGTCCTACCAAATAACCTTCAAGGAAATAACCAACAGAGCAAGAAACACGCTTAAAAAGACTAACACAAAAACATCTTACTTAACTCAGATAAATCGGTCAGCATTAATGGCTGCAAAAGTTTCGTATAGCTTTGACGACGGCATCGCTATACACTTCCGCAGCTATTGATGCGGGGTGCCTTGAATGAGTTAAATTTGTTTCTTTCTTCTTTAATCTTAATTTGACTTCGAAAAGGAACTTGTAAATAATTCATTCCTTAATTAATTGTGCCTACTTTCTTATTCTTTCACGTAATTCATGCAGTCATCAATAATCACAATCAAACTGCTCGTTTCCTCAGAAAAGCTGCACTATTGACAAATGACGGAAATTCATTCAGAGTTGAAGGTAAACTGAATGTGATACTTATTTTCCAGGAACATTTATTGCTGGGAACAACCAAGGGCGTGACGTGCAGAGACGCACAAAAAGGATTCCAGGAACTTTGGCAGGGACACAGCGCATACACTGTGCACGAAATTGGAACGTTTATTGTCAATTCCTAGGAAGAATATTATTTCACTGTGACTGTGTGTTGATACACGTTGAAAGACTTAAGCTGGGGTGTTCAAAACGGTGGTGGCATTTTCGTCATTTTGTTTAACCACCTTGCAACGACCTATTCCTAGAACGTCTCACTACCAACATAACTGCTGTACAATTCACCAAACTGTAAGTTCCGCCAACAGATCGAACGCTGCTGCGCAATCAACGGGAAAAGTTTGGTTCGTAGACACTGTAGAGAAATCAAAGCAAATCTTTGCTGTGCTAACGTCAGCAAAAGCCACTCCGGACTTCCTATCTCCAGCCTGCGTATTCAGAGCCACTAGTAGTCTTTTTAATAAATCTAAAAACTGTGTATCTCAGATCTCAAACCTTCAAATCTCTAATCTGAGAGCTGCATATCAAGCTACTTACGTCCGATCTAAAACTGCTCACAATGTCAGTAACAAAGCGGCTCGATCTTGTCGTTACAGTCCTAGGTCTTCTAGTCTTGTCCGTCGCTCAGGTTTCCGAAGGCTTCAGCTTAGAAAAGATGTGTGAAGCTCGCTGTTCCTACGGCAAAGGAGGCAATCTGTGTAACTGTAACGCTTTTCACTTCACCGGCAAGCGAGCCGGCGAGAGGTACGGCGGACATTCTCTTCTCAATCTCCACGAGGAGGATCTGATGAGCTCTGAGCGTAATGGCATGGCCGGACGTCAGCATATGCTGGACTCAAGTCCACAGATCCTGCCAAAGAACGAAGACTCCGCCGGAAAGGACAGCCCCTTCAGATCTGGAAGCCTTGGCCACGACGCTAGGACAGGCAACAGCCACCACAAAAACGACAACAGCGGCGATGGCGACGTGCTCGTTGAGGGTTTCATTGATGTGGAGGGCAGTCAGAGGTCGGCGGTACATCGGCTGGCTTCGCTGCTGAAAGATGCCATCGATGAGAGGTTAGGACGCTTTTTACCTGTTGGCTGTCGGTAGCGGTTTTTGTCGCGACAATTCCTGTAGGATGTCTGGGTGTTGTTATTCCTGTAGGATGTCTGGGTGTTGTTATTCCTGTAGGATGTCTGGGTGTTGTTATTCCTGTAGGATGACTGGGTGTTGTTATTCCTGTAGGAATCGTCGCGACAAAAACCACTACCGACAGCCAAAGGAGTTACATACTGTATGTGTGTTGGTCTGGGTTTATTAACCGTACGGTTTGGAGCCGTAAGGTCCAAAATCGCAGACTAACACACACTTTGTTTCATGCATTTTTTCTAACACCAAATGTCGATTTTCCGTCAACAAGGAACTCGGATGTTGCCAGCACAAAAACAATATTTTAGGAGACAGTTGACACGACAACATGATCTTTTTAAAGAATTAAGTGACTAATTATGAATCTTTAATTTGGTCGGCATAAAGTCGGAGTAACGCCGCATGTACAACAAAAGTCATTTGCATTTTTTAAATTTGATTAAACTCACCCGTGTGTGATTATTCGACTCTTCTGGGGCGCGGGGGAGGGGGGGGGGGCGGTGGGAGGGGGATAGGGTGGGGGGGAGGGTGAGGGAGGGGTGGCGGGGCATGCCACAGTGATCTCGGTGTTCAAACGAGACTATCTCTGTGTACTGCATGAATTGTCCTCGCTGCCCAGGGCCACCGCCCACTTTCTTTGACTTCCTTGACAGAGTTACGAATAGTACTGACGAAAACATGCCTGCGCTTGAGCACACACTGAGAATGAAACTTGAGACTTATTACGTTTGAGTAGAAATAGACATGGCGGCAGCCTACGCTTTCTATTTCCTGGTTGGATGTTTCGGTACGAGCGTCTTTATGTAGACGCTTGCAAACAACATGTGTTGTGGTCTGTGATTTTGGACCTTAGGCTTTACTACAGTAATGGAATTGGTAAAGTATGCCGTAGTATATAACAGTATTTTTTTTTATGATATCGGGACGCGGCGTACGTGTGTGAACCGAAGCCGAGCGAATTAGAAACCAAAATCCAAGAAAGAGAAATACCGATGGGGGGAATTAGAGAGTCACACACACACACACACACACAGAGAACAGAACAACAGCCACACATTCAAATACAAAGAATGTTGGTAAGAAACAAGAAATAAAACAGGAAACAAAAGCTCACAAGAAATTTAAATACAAATGTGTGAAAAGCACGCTAAATTACAACATCTGCAATCGTCTGTAATTTTGTTTCTTTTGAGTCTTGACCGTAAGGTCCAACGTCATAGACGAGGACAAATTATTAATTGTAGTATAACCGTGAAAATATGTATCATATGCCATTGACTCTCCCATTATCCAATCGTTAAGCTAATGTGGTGTTTAGACGAGGGAGGAGTGATAAACATATTTTAAACGGAGGGAAAGAGGACTGAATGCGTGGGTGGGGGGCGGTGTCCGGTAGCGGAAGTACTGAGTAGGTGGGGGAATTTCCCGACTGTGGAATGCTATGATGAGAGATGGAGATTGAGAGAGAGAGAGGGAGGGTGGGAAAGCCTGTAGGGGGTGAGTGCGTAGGCGAGTATGAGAGAGGCATGAAAGTGTGTGGGAGGTGAATGCGTGGGCGGTTACAGGAGTGATAAGGGGACGGTACCGACCGAATACGCCAGTCAGCAGCAGCAGTCAGGCGACAGCTAGAAATTGAAATGGCTCCCAAATCAGCGAGAAAGAAGGCTTTACTAGAAAATAGTGAGATGGACCATATTTTCCGTGACTGGGGCCTCGACAAAGAGGTGCAGAGTGCCATGATCAGGGAAAAATTCATCTCTAGGCAAGCACTACTGCTAATGTCTGACGAAGACATTGACGCTCTGGCGCTGAAACGGGGGGACAGAGCAGTGCTCCGTGCAGCGGTGGCCAAATTCCAGGTGGACAACGGCGGTGGCCCACTGTGCGGCGGACTGGGAGGAGTAGCGGACAACAGCGGCAGTAGGGCGCCACAGACCTTGCAGGACGCCCTATACAGTACACACCACAGCGGGGCCGGACTGGATGAACTGTTGCGAGAGACGGCCTGTGCGTCAGTGGCAACAGTAGCAGGGGTATTGCGGCAGCAAAAGGTGGGCCCCACTTACGTATAGTAGACTTTCTGTCTTCAGCAGCAGTGGCAGAGGAAGAAGTGGCACTTGGGGGTGGTGTCACTATAAAGGTGAACAGCAAACCGAAGTTGGACAAGGTTTCCCCCGCACACTGGATAGTGGCAAATAGCCGTATTATGGCGGCCCTTATGGACAAACCCACACCGGGTTTCACGCCGTACGCCTACCTCAAGTACTCGGCGATGGTGGGGGAGCTGGCGGGCAGATACACCTGGCAAAGTGTCCTGCTGTTCGACGATGAGTATCGTCAGCGGCAAGCGGCCGAAGCATTCCAGTGGGGCACGGACGCCCCACACCTGTCCACGGTGGTGCTGCGCGACCGTACTGCGCAATCTGCGATGCCCGCTGGCTCACCTGCTCGCAGAACAGGAGGAGGGACGGCCGGACCGCGCCCACAACGCCCCATCGGCCCCTATTGTTGTGGAATGAGAATTAAATATCACACTAAAGAAAGTTGTCGACATTTTAAGAGTTTAAATGCACTAACCCTTGAGACACCATTACAGGCAACAGACGAGCCACGATAGAACAAGGGTGGTGCCAGATTAAAGAGAACGGTTGCCTTTTAAGAGTTTTAACGCATTCGCCCCAAGACACCACAGCAAGCGACAACTCAGAGATGATAGTTCAAGGGTAGTTCCATATTTGCTTCGCGCGGGGAAAGGCGCGAAGCAAATATGGCACTACCCTTGAACTATCATGACTGATCCATCTTCCACAGCTAATACGCAGTATTCATAATGTCTCCCTAAGTTTTGAAAGTGAGTGTTGGGGTGTTGCCCTTTTAAAATTGTTCAAGAAACCCATTTAACAAGTTTTTCATCCTATCCTCTTCGCTTAATATGTTTAATCTGCTTCCAGGTCTCAACAACAGTGATGTAATTGTTGGCTGTGTTCCTTCTTCAGAATCTTCTTTCTCTTTGCCATTGTAAGATGGCCTTTTAAAGCGTGCATGCTAATCGTTATCCCTCCAAAATTCTTTCTTCTTCTTCTTCTTTAACTTTTTCTTCTTACACATTTTTCACTCTCTATGTCTTTTTTTCTTTTCTCTTCCTTCTTCTTCATTTTTTTCAGGTTTTTTTTTTTTGTCCTAGGTCTCTTTCTTCATTATTCTGCCTCGTTGCCATGCTTAGATTTTTAAAGGGGAAAAAAACGGCAGACCTTCAACACCTTCACTAAGAATGCAATGATTAACATCTAACACGTCTGGTCCCACGAGACTTACAAATACTCATACATTAAATAAACGAGAAGGGGAAACGAATCTAAATATGCCTGGTGTACGAAGGGTGTTTGAATCGACGTCGGCCGATGACCCACTTTTTACTTGATTTGCAAAGGGTTTTTCTTTTTTTGTACCGTCTGGGGAAGCTTAACTCCCTGAGGTCTTGACTTGTTACCTTGTTATCATAAGTGCATGCTAGAGGACATCCAAATACCACCGGATTTTATGTTTCTTTACGTGGACTTCGAACGTCAACAGATATAAACAGAGATATATCATACTGACGCTCGGAGTCGGGGGCAAATAAGCGAGAATATAGAATAATGTATTACATGTACTAGGAATTTCTTTACCATGCGCACATACTTGAATATTTGGTATTTTTACTGGCAAAGGAGCCATATAATAATTATGTCGCATGCCCATTAATTTAAACAGGTCCCTTGTGCCACGTCTTGCAATTTGATTGGTTCCTTTTCTAACGGATAGTAAATGTGCTAATTCTGCTTACCTTTGCTGGTGTCAGCAAAACAATTTCTTGCAAGCAGTTTACCTTCGCGATACAGGATTTTTTATGACGTCAGTTTGCTTTTACAAATTGACGGGTATTGACGATACCGCGTCTTTTCCGCGGAGCGGTGTCGTCAGTAACAGCTCAGTAACGAGTATAATTATCGAATTTTCTGTTCCACAGTAACTGAGAAATAGATGAATTATATAGCATTAAACGTGTGAATCGATACATCTCTCGATGCATATTCAATTGGGTAAAGCGCCTATTTAATGCGCTGATTTATTTATCTAGCAAAAAAGGCACATTTCTCTGTGTTTTCCACATACATTGCAGACTTTAACTGAACATGGGGAGATTTATACAATATTCACCCTTTGCGTGTCGGTAGCGGCTTTCGTCGCGATGATTCCTGTGTGTGCGCGCAGCCATCGTGAATGTTGACAGTACCAATGGCTGCACGCAAAAGGGGGCTATTCTGTCCAAATTCACTCATCACTGTCGACTTTGATCAGTGACTGAGTCGCACCGGACATGTTGGCCTGATGTCCAGACACAGTACACAACTATCGGACCGAAGTCGGCCTCAGTCGGCGCGCGCACGGCCGTGCGCGTGCCGACAGCGGCCGGCTGCGGCCCGATGACCTCTAGCGTGCTGGCTGCCGCTTTGTGCTCTAGCCAAACGATTACATGTGCCGACAATGTGTTCAGTGGTTTGTCACCGTCCGGATCCCCGTCCAGATCCATAATTATCCAATATACAGTCCATGTATCACCAGACAAGCAGGGACACGTAAGGTCACTGGTGTATTTTTTAAAGACCCTCTCTTGATGGAACCAGACATTATAAGCAGAGATGGAACTGAGTTGTTTCACAACTAATTCTGTATGAACATGCATGTAGATATGTGTAATGGTATGTGATTTTGGACCTTACAGCTTAGAGCAGACCGGCACACACTGCTGGACATGTTTCGGTTGTTCAAATGGTGTTGACTCACCCACCAAAGGTATATAGTGCCTTTAAAATACAAAAGGCTCTCCAATTTAGCCGTTCGGCTGTGCCGGACAAGGGCTATTACATTTAATACAGCAAGTGACCAACTCACTAGATACAGCATTGCCTTTAACACATTAGTGACAACCCGCATTCGGATACGCGGCTTCGGGCAGCATATCCGTAAACGGCACGAACTTGAATGGGTTTATACGTCAGAGTTGTTTACTTACAAAAATCAAAAGGTCAACCGGTTCGGGAGGGTATCATGCACTGTAATACTGCCCAAAAGCCGAACATCAAGAGACTATACTTTCATTGTCGGAATACAGTGAACGCTATACACATGCACGAGGCATAGATGCTCATGGGCCCCCGCAGTTACGGGGGCCCATGAGGATCTATGCCTCTTGTTGGTCTCATTTATAGGTCTACTCGTTCGTCTCATTTTTGAATCCAGGGGAACAAAGGACTGAGTTGTTCCCCAATAGCATTTCCGTCGAAAGTTCCCTGTAAATCAAAGCGGCACAGTTGCAGTGCGCCTCAACTGATCAGTGTTCAGGTCGTACTCCGTGGGCAGTACTTGTTGTCCCTGCTCCTCAAAACCCGCCCGTTAGGGCCGTACATTATCGCTCCGGTGCCGCTAGCGTTAACCCCCGAACTAACCTTGCTTCAGGCAGATGAGTTATCCGGCAGTAAATATGCGGACATTGGAGACTGTTTCAAAACGTTAACAGCAAACGCTTCCAGCAGCCAACGTAGACATTACTGATATCAGTACTATCCGCCAAAAAATCGTGTGTACAACTTACGCTGTGGTCAGCCCGTGTTTCGCGCTAACCCAATCAACCCTGACGCACTACAGTAGGAGATGGGTCGACCATCATAATTCAAGGGTAGTGCCAGATTAGCTTGGCGCCTATCGGCGCCAAACTAATCTCTCACTGCCCTTAAATTATCATCGTCGATCCATCTCCTGCAACTGGTGCATAGCATTAGATAACACCTCCAAAATTTGGGAAATACGGCCGTTGGGGCTGAATGAGTTAAACGGCAATTCTCGGTTTATTACACAGTTACTGAAAAGGGAATTAGAAAACTGGTATTCATAATGAATTTACGATGTAAAATTAAATATCAATACATGCCCCCCCCCCTCCTTCCCCTCCCACACACACACATAATAAAATCTGTTTAAAAGAATATTTAAAAAAAAACGCCTTCCCCGTTGTTTGATTTTCCGAGGCCGGTGCTAAGGAAATTACCAAGCAGTAAATTCTAGCGCGAACGTTGAAAAAATAAATAAATAATAGAGAGAAGAAAAAAAAACATTTCGCGTCAATATATCGCACAATACTCTACGTGCCTGTCATCTATGCAGTTTCGTATCATCCAGATAAAAGAAGGATGTCATATTTACCCTTTTGCCCTTGGGTCGATGTCGACCATGATAGTTTAAGGGGGTGCCTAAACTGCTTGGCACCTGTGCACGACAAGCTATTCTGCCACCACCCTTTAACTTATTCAATGCGCCCCGCGTCAATATCTGCGAAAGTGTCGTATAGCGTTGCAAGCGGCAACGCTATAGGCCACTTCCGCAGCTATTGATGCGGGGCACCTTTAATGAGTTAAACATCATCGTCAGTTCTGAACTGTAATTTCATCTTTAGAGGAGAACTTCAAAATTTTGGACTTCACTAGTTCCGCTGGGCTGTTGAGTTGTCACATTTAGACTCTTAGCTCAGGTGTCAAAAATAATCGGTTATCGTAAGTAATAAATGGTGTATTTGTCAAGTTGCAACTGGCATCGTGTTCGATCGAACTTGAACATTATATACCCAACAAAAGAACCGCGACACGATAAGACGGAAGTTTTCGATGGCTGCACGTGCGCAGTGTAGTGTTCCGGCTAATTAGGGCATTGTAATCCGGTTTCCGGTCTCGAAAAAAAAAGTGAATCATAAATCAGCTTGTAATCCAGTCCCATCCACCTGCAAGCGGCATAGATTCTCATGAGCCCCTGCCCCGCAGGGGCTCATGAGAATCTATGTCTCGTGCTGAATCAATTTGTAGCCGTGCCTTCGACAGTGGGCTCATCTAAAAGCTTATGCGTAGCTCGAATAAATACTCACGGTATGGAACCTCGGGGACGATTAAATGTACCACGCATAGACAGGGCACGAACTGTGTACATCTCACCGCAGCAAACATCGTGGATCTTGACATTTGGTAGGTCTTTTTGAACTTTATAATCCTCTACGACGGAACAGGAGAGCTGGGTGATTTAGGTAGCAGAATATGTTCAACTCTTGTCCGAAAGGTCGTGGGTTCGAACCTACCCTTGGAGTCAAACTTTTAACAGGCCTATTTTCAATGCCCCGTTTTTGCAGTCACCTTTCTTGTGGATAAACGACGTTATACAAAAACATTTAACTTTTTTTGTCTACGACGGAACAACATTGTTTGCACTATTATGTCATATCTTCGATTGTCCACAGTTGGTGCACCTTTGCAGAAATGCGGGGAGAAAACGTCGCATGCACAGATGATAACACATTCTGCTCCAGGACCGAAACCCGCAAATTTTAAAGTTGCCCCTTAAAGACTGTGTTACGCTTCTGGAAACAGATCGAGCGTGATAGTTCAAGGGTTGTGCCAGAATAACTTGGCGCCTATGGGCGCCAAGCTGTTCTGGCACAACCCTTGAACTATTACACTCGATCCATGTCTTGCCATGGCGTGTCAGAGTTGAATGAGTTAAACAGGCCAACTGCATTGGGGTTTGCACAAAAAGCAGTTTTTAGTAGAAATAGGCTTTCAAATCACCAGCCTCCAACCCTTGGTGCCTTCAGCATCTTGACAACGATGTATATTATATGTCTACCTAGAAGATATCACACAGAAGATATGACTGCATAGTGAATGAGTATAATTAAATATGTGGCCAAAGGACTGTGTCTCTACCTTTGTTTTCATGTAATTTCCTACACATTGTCTTAATATAAATGGTGTATGCGCATTCTCAGCAGGAACGACCTACATCTCTCACTGGGTTACGCACCGCGTGGATTATCCCTTGTCAGACTGTAAGGGGTCTCCAGTTACTTAGACTCATTGATCAGTTTTACCGTAACGTGGAATCCCACAGCTAAGCCAGGATTACTGGTTTTAAGGATGTAAATGAGGGCTACTTCTGCAAGCAAGAGGTATAGATTCTCATCAGCCCGTGCAAGGCAGGGGCTCATGAGGATCTATGCCTCTTGCGACTGGAAGGTTGTAGCTGAAAACATGTTAGCCTGTACAATACGCGAGTGGGTTCGAATTTTGGTTGCCTCACAGAGGTCGAACACCACAGAGCACGCCTGTCGAGGGAATACGTTGAATTTTTTTCAAAAAAAATATATTGATAAATTGGTTGGACGGTTGGTTAAGCAAATCGATAATATCTGAGAATGTAGAGTTAATGTAGAGTTAATTTGAGCATTCTAAATGTAGTCCCGCAATATAACTGGAGTTATAGGCCCTCGTTATCTTTCTTGGTAATTATCAAGCTGGGTGGCTTGGTGGTAGAGTGTTTGCCTCTCCGTCGTCCAAAAGGTCGCGGGGTCGAATCCAGCTGGGGATAAAATTTGTTCAGACCCTATTCGGAGCCCCATCTTTGAAATCATCGTGGTGGACAAAAAAACAAAAATCAGGGCCGGATCACTTAGCTCCGGAGGGGGGGGGGGCAACTTCTTGTTTGGGACCTTGAACTTGATGCAAAAAGGCCTCCACCACGCTAGATCTTGTTTCCACAAGGGCCGAAAAATCAAACAGTGCAAGAGCCGAAAAATCAAGCGGGGGGGGGGGGGGGGGGGGATGGGGGGGTAGACGCCTGCGGATCTTGTTTCCACAAGGGCCGGAAAATCAAACAGTGGGGGGGGGGGGAAGGGTAGGCGGGATGAGGGGGGGGGGGGAGGCGACGGATCTTGTTTCCACAAGGGCCGAAAAATCAACAGTGTGGGGGGGGGGAGGAGGGAGGGAGGGCGGGGAGGGGGGGGGAGGGGGTGGGAAGGCGGCGGATCTTGTTTCCACAAGGGCCGGAAAATCAAACAGTGGGGGGGGGGGGGGCGTTCGCCAAAATATAAACGGCAGCGGATCTTGTTTCCACGAGGAGTACAAATATCAAATGACGGGTTGCGGGGAGGGGGGCGGGGAGGGGGAGGGGGGGCGTTCGCCAAAATGTAAACCAACAGTGAGGGGGGGGGGGCAAACACCCCCAAAAAGGGACTTTGTTATAGAAGTTTTACAAATTTCGGGTCTGAGGGCCATGCCCCCCCCCCCCCCCGACCCCCCCCCCCTGGATCCGGGCCTGCAAATAAAGAAACAAACACGTTATATGCTCTAAACGTTTAACATTTTTGTATTCATGAAGTGCCTGCTGCTTTGCCACTCTTGAGCTGGTGGATGGCTGTGAGGGTCTCTTCAGCGGTGGGCGGTTCGTCCAATTCAACCTTTACTGGGAGGTGTGGGATTTGTAGGACGACTGCTTCTTGAACAGTGCGCTCAGCGCTGAAGAGGCTCTGAAAGTATTCCGACCAGCGGTTCAAGATGGAGGTATTATCTGTGAGGAGTGCCTGGCTATTCGCGCTTCGCAGGGGACTTTGTACCAGGTGCCTGGGGCCATACACTGCTTTCAGTGCTTCGTAGAAGCCCTGTAGTCACCATTGTCAGCGCAAAGCTGGGTCCTCTGTGCAAGTCTGGTCCACCACTCATTCTGGAGATCTCTGAGCTTGCGCTGGAGACTGCTGCAGACGAAGCGGAAGGCAGACTTCTTCACAGGGCAGGAAGGCTGGGCTAGGTGGGCCTGATGGGCGGCTCTTTTTTTTTTTTTTTTTGCTAGGTGTTCCTGGGTCTCTACATCGTTTTCGTCAAACCAGTCTTTGTTCTTCTTTCTGGCGAAACCCAAGACTTCTGCAGAGGATTTTGCAATAGCAGTTTTCAGTTGTTCCCAAAGTGTTTCAGGGGAGGAGTCTACTGGGTCCGCTGTGTCTTTGATCCTGCGCTGTAAATCTGTCTGAAAGGCAGCTTTCACATCGTCACGCTGAAGGCTGGCAACATCAAGCTTTTTTTTTGGGGGGCCGCCATTTCTTGGGTTTTGGCTTGAAGTGGAGCCTGAGTTTGCAGCGGACAAGGCGGTGGTCAGTGTGGCACTCTGCACTGGGCATCACTCTGGTGAGGAGGACGTCACTGCGGTCCCTCTGACGCACTAGGACATAGTCGATAAGGTGCCAGTGTTTGGAGCGAGGATGCATCCAGGTGGTCTTTCGACTGTCCTTTTGCTGAAAAGTAGTGTTGGTGATGACCAGTTGCTGCTCCGCACAGAACTCCAACAGTAGGCGGCCATTGTAATTGCAGTTCCCCACGCCATGCTTGCCGAGGACTCCTTTCCAGGCTTCAGAGTCCTGGCCCACTTTGGCGTTGAAGTCGCCAAGGATGATGACTTTGTCGTCTGCAGGGGTACTCTGTAGGAGGCTGCGCAGGTCAGTGTAAAACTTGTCCTTTTCAGCAGGCTCTGCCAGGAGGGTTGGGGAGTACACACTGAGAAGGGTGACGTGTTGCTGGTGTCTCAGTGGGAGGCGCATGGACATGATGCGGTCTGAGTGGCCCGTTGGTAGGTTTTCCAGCTTAGTCGCAATGGATGTCTTGACCATGAAACCCACGCCTGAGAGCCGTCTTTCTGATGCAGGCCTGCCTGACCAGTACAGGGTGTACCCAGCACCAAGTTCTTGGAGGCTGCCTTCGTCCGGAAGGCGTACTTCGCTGAGCGCGGCGATGTCGATGTTTAACCTCCGCAATTCATGGGCAATGAGGGCGGAGCGACGTTCAGGGCGTCCGCTGTCTGCTTTGTCGAGCATGGTTCGGACGTTCCAGCATGCTACGTTGAGTCCGGTCGTGGTCGTCATGAGAGTGGATCCGTTATTCTTTCTTGATTTCTGACCGCAGGAGAAGATGCCCGTTGACCGCGGCTAGCCAACTGGGGTTGCGAGGGGACGAGCTTTGGTTAGGCCACCTTTTCTAGGCCCCTCTCCGTGTGGAGCAAGCAGTGCTGTCCCTAGAGAAGGCTGCTTGGTCGTTCAGGGTGTGCCGAGTGATGTTGTCATCCCCAGGTCAACATCAGGCGAATAATATCCTGAACCGCCTGTATGCAGGTTTGAGACTGCGGCTTCCAGTGACATCTTTCACCTGCCGTTTCGCCCCTCGCCCGTCGCTACAGGACTTGGAATGGTCAGTGTCATGGTCCGTGGACGTTTCCTAAAGCCTGCGCGGTGGAGCTTTTTGGTGGAGTGCAGTGTGCGCAGTACTGGCCCCACTCTTTAAACCCTTGGTTCATCTGCCATGGCCTAGCAAGCTGGGACGATGGCATCGAGGTCCTCGGGTCGTAGGTTTTATATCAGACTGTCCTTGTCCTAGTCTCTGGCTCAAAAGCCTTCCCCGGAGACACGGGGGCTTTGATGTCAGGGGTTTCCTCCCTTAACCTTTCCGCAGCCAAGCGGCTAGGCCTGCAAGGCAGCAGGCGACTCGTGGAGGGCGGGGTCGTCTATGTCCCGTGCAGATGTGAACATCTGCCCACTGCCCAAGCAAACATCTGCCCACTGCCCACTGGCAAAGCAGCAGGCATTGATGGAATACCGCCAGAGATCTGGAAACATGGAGGCACAGCACTGCACAACAAGCTCCATGACCTCTTTCTCTGCTGCTGGGAGGAAGGAACACTACCAAAAGATCTCCGTGATGCAGTTGTTATCACCCTGTACAAGAACAAAGGCGAGAAGTCTGACTGTTCCAACTATCGGGGAATTACACTGCTGTCCATTGCTGGGAAAATCCTTGCAAGGCTGCTCCTGAATCGGCTGGTACCTGCCATCGCTGAAGACCAACTCCCAGAGGGCCAGTGTGGCTTCAGAGCAAACAGGAGCACCACCGATATGGTCTTTGTGCTGAGACAGCTACAGGAGAATTGCCGCGAGCAGAACAAAGGGCTGTACGTAACATTTGTCGACCTAACAAAAGCGTTCGACACTGTGAGCAGGCAAAGCATGTAACAGATCCTGGAGCGACTTGGCTGTCCCCCAAAGTTCCTCAACATGACTGTCCAGCTACACGAGGACCAGCAAGGCCAGGTCAGACTCAACAATGACCTCTCAGAACCATTCCCTATTCTCAACGGCGTAAAGCAGGGCTGCGTGCTGGCACCGACCCTCTTCACCATCTTTTTTAGCATGATGTTGAAGCAGGCCACAGTGGACCTCGATGATGACGATGCAGTGTACATCAGGTATCGTCTCGATGGCAGCCTGTTCAACCTCAGACGACTGCAGGCCCACACGAAAACCCTAGACCAACTGATTCGTGAGCTGCTTTTCGCTGATGACGCTGCCCTCGTTGCACACACAGAGAGAGCCCTGCAGCGCATCACGTCTTGCTTCGCAGATGCTGCCCAGCTCTTTGGACTCGAGGTCAGTCTGAAAAAGACAGAGGTCCTCCATCAGCCGGCACCCAAGACAGTGTATCGCCCTCCTCACATCACCATTGGCGAGTCTGAACTAAATTCAGTGCACCAGTTTACCTACCTTGGCTGCATTATCACGTCGGACGCCAAGCTGGACAAGGAGCTTGACAGCAGGCTGGCAAAAGCGAACAGCGCTTTCGGGCGACTTTTCAAGCGGGTGTGGCACAATCAACAGCTGAAAACAGGCACCAAGATCAGCGTGTACAGAGCTGTGGTCCTCACCACCCTGCTGTATGGTTCCGAGTCCTGGGCCCTCTACCGCAGCCAACTACGACTCCTCGAACGCTTCCACCAGCGCTGCCTGCGTACCATCCTGGGCATTCACTGGAGTGACTATGTCACCAACGTCGAGGTCCTTGAACAGGCTGAAACTGTGAGCATCGAGGCTTTGCTGCTGCGGACACAGCTCCGCTGGGCGGGGCATGTCTCCAGGATGGAGGATCATCGCCTACCAAAGATCACACTGTTCGGCTAGCTTGCTACTGGATACCGTGACAGAAGGGCACCAAAGAAGAGATACAAAGACTGTCTCAAGAAGTCACTTAGTGCCTGCCAAATCGACCACCACCAGTGGTCTTCGCTTGCTGCGGACCGTGACACCTGGCGCTCCACCATTTACAAGGCAGCTGTCTCCTTTGAGGACTCTCACAGAGCTAGCCTTAAGGACAAGCGGCTCAGGAGAAAAAACAGAGATGCCGCAGCTCAGAACCCTGGCCATACCTTCCCCTGCAGCCACTCCGGTCGAACCTGCCTGTCTCGGATTGGCCTCCGCAGCCACGAACAAGCCTGCAGACGTCGTGGTCAACTCCTATAAAATCTTCGTTCGCGAAGTCAAGCCAAGAGAGAGATTCATGAAGTGATTTAATCAGACTGCGCCCCACGTTTTAAGGTGTTACACCTCAGGAACTCAGGGAGATTCTCTAGCGATTCAAATAGTCCTCCTCGCAATGTTTCTTTCAAGGCTGACGTTCCAAAAGAATATGGGACTCCGGCTTACGGGTTAACCGCTTCACTGCCGACAAAAACTGAACCACCACTCAGCTGCAAGAGGTATAGATCCTCATGAGCCCCCGCAGTTGCGGGGGCTCATGAGGATGTATGCCTCGTGCTGAAACCACGTTGTGTTTATGTTCCTTTGACGGCTGAGGCTCTTCAGCTTTTAATTAACACTAGTTTCAAAGCGCAATCTACGTCCAGTGGCAGTGGAGGGGTTAAATATCCCCAAATTTTAACCCGTTGAGTGCCGAGCAAATTCAACACCACCCAACTGCAAGCGGCATAGATCCTCATCAGCCCCCGCAGTTGCGGGGGCTGATGAGGATCTATGCCTACACTATTTTAAATCCATGTTCCTGGGACAGCTAGGGTTTCTTGGTGTTAGATTAACCAAGACTGCAAAAACACAGTCAGGCACTGAACGGGTTAACTCTTTCGAGACGTGCCGCATCCGAATTCGCGGCTTTACGCCGCGAATCCGAATGCGGCACGTCTCGAAAGAGTTAATTGGTATGAATAATTAGCCAACGACACACAACAACCAAACATATAACAAACATCCTGCCACAAGCGCCATCATCACAAAACGAAATGTACACGGCCATTATGAAGCACAAGAAGGCACCCCCCCCCCCCCCCCCCAAAACAAAAAAAAAAAATAATAATAATAATAATAATAATAATAATAATAATAATAAATAATAATAATAATAATAAAATAAAAAAATAAATAAATAAAAAATAAATAAAACATCATCGATATCCCTGGTGCATGACACAGGCAGGACATTAACAACACTGGTGACTAAAACTGTTTATCTCAGGTTTCGATTGATTTTCACGAAGGTGGTCCGTGGCGCAGTGGTAATAGCGTGTGATTAAGGTGCGAGGTTCGATACCCGGTTCCGCTGGAGTCGGACCTTTCTCCGCTGATAAGTATCTCTGTTAATTCAGGCGGGCCGTCGGGGGTTTTTTCTCCGGATACTCCGGCTGTTGCTCCCCATCCACTTTGCTACCGGTCTCAGGCTACTTGTATTTTCAAATACAAGCGATCAAAATTTCCAAAACTTCAATAGCCCAGCTGACCCTTCGCACCACGTGAATGTCCTCTGTCTTGCACTGTATTCGTCTTCAGAGTGAATGCGTGTGCTTGACGTGAGCGTGCGTGTTGGTTCAGTTCGCGGCGCTTTAAAACTTGCGGTTAAAGCGGTCACCCCATATAATGATCGGTAGTATTGTTATTTTCCTTCCTGGTCACTGCGTGACACATAAAACTGAGACGAAACTCAACTCATTCGCGGCCAACCGCATCCGGATGCGCGGCATAAGCCGCGCATTCGGATGCGGTTGGCCGCGAATGAGTTAAGATTGGATTTTTGACAGAGCGCTCAGCTTCATCGCGTGCTTTGATTATCAAATTTCGTAATACAACCGGTTACCTCGAGTAAGGCTTATCTACATTCTTTCCACAGGTCATGTCAGTACAGGCACATATGAGAGAGGTGTTCTGCTGCTTCTGCATCTCGCGTCGATGGAGCTGTCATACGTACAAAGAAGAATAAGAGCGAAAAAGTCTTTCAGTTTACAACATTCGAACATCGGACTCAAACCAACGTTAGTTGACGCAGACTGCTCCTGCAATCTTTGTTAAGCCTTATCATTCAGAATACACCGGTGTGTGAAATAAGTTTGACTGACATAGTTCAAGGGTAGTGCCAGAATAGCTTGGCGCCACTAGGCGCCAAGCTATTCTGGCACTACCCTTGAACTAAAGCCATTGGTCTATATCCTTGTCTGTAAGTACTATAATGTAGCTTGCATATGGCAGTGTACAAATTTGAAGTTTTTAGCCTCAGTATGATATGGGTTTATTCAATACCAGATAATCCCTAGATGTCCCAGGGGCATGGATTCAAAGTGGTTTCAACAAGAGGCATAGATCCTCATGAGCGCCCGCAACGGATCTATGCCTCGTGCAGTTCCGGTGGCGTTAAAAACATTTCTCGGCTTTGAACGGGTTGGTTTTGTTCAACATGATTGTAAGACGCACATGTGTTGCGAACTATTCCCTGGAGCATGTTGCTAGAATGTAAGTGTTAGGTTTCATGGAATCCAGATTAAACCCAGATTAACTAGGTGTCAGATAACAGACCGTACTACCATGCCTGCAGTGCGAACCATATGTCACTATTAGTTTTGCGAAACTGGTCACATTTGCCAGAAGCACTGGTGACTGACGTAACAAACGGCCCATCGGTACGTAGGTTACACGTCACACAATTTATCGCTGCTATTATACTTTTAGTGTTATACACCCCAACAGCCAAGATCAAAAACTCATCTTCAAGAGGCATAGAACCTCATGAACCCCCGCAATTGCGGGGGATCATGAGGATCTATGCCTCTTGTTGACTTCTTTTGTTAATATAATAATGGTTACTGAAATTTTATCAGAAATACAGTCGGGATCTCTGAAAAGCGTTGTTATATCCGACTTTTGTTATAATTATCTGACCTGGTTATAAGCGAAGTTTACAGTATAGTATTATTGAAGTTTATATCTGTGATCACACAAGGCGTAAAATAATTCCGACTTTTGTTTTATCTGACCATGAGGCTATAAGCGGAGTAGACAGTATTTACTAGTACTGAAATTTATATCTGTGGTCACATTAAATTTTATATCTCTGGTAAACCGATTCCACATCATTTTTTTCCCAGAGATACTTGGTTTGTCGTGTCCTGATAAAACACAATACATGTATCTATTATACAATCATGACATCAATAACATGCGCACTTTTACGTGAAAACACAAAAATAAAGGTAATACTAAAACATAAAGTTCAAATCATTGCACGTGATCCCCGTAAGCCTCATATCATCTTGACTATTTTTAGTTTTATAATCGGATGTTCACAAAAGTATGCTGGGCCATTTTATATCTGTGTTAGTAAGAGGTAGGAGGTTACAGGGTGTTCAGGGTACCACTGCTGCACGTAAAGATATCAATAATTTCCCCGCCTCTGGTGAACTGTCGGCATGGTGTTGTTGTTTTTTTATCTTTGATTTTTTTTCTGGCGTTTGTTCTCCGAGAGTGACGAGATTCAAAACCTGTCATACCAGGCGCTGGTCTGTGATTTTGGACCTTACGGCTTCAAGCCGTAAGGTCCTAAATTACAGACCAGCGTACATATACAAATTCATGCGTTCATTGCCTTAGGCTCTATTGCCCAAAATCTATTTTCTTAAAAATGATTTGTTTTTAAAGGCATCTCTGCAAGTCGGCATTAGTTTGATTGCATGCACTGAAGGCAGCATGAAGTAGAAGTTGAGTTTAGTTTGGTCAAGATATAATCTCTGCGTTCAGAAAGCCCATACGCGCTCCACCTCACCCATCAGAAGCCTTCCCAGAGTTGTTTTTTTTTAGATATCGTACAGATATTGGTCTGGTTTGTTATGGATCTCTCGCGTCCTTTCAAGTCTGCCCAACGCCCGCTGCCTTACTCCATACTGTGCGCCGGCCGGAGGTGATCGACTGTGTGGTGTCTTGGCTCCTTACCTGGAATCCTGTCTCTGGTTTCTCACAGAAGACAAAAAAACATGATGTCCATCTTTGTGAAATGCAAGATTTGCACTGTAACAAATCCAGAATCTCGTTTTTATCAACATGGATTACTGTCGTTTGCCTGCACAGGTTAGCATGTGCATGGTCACAACCCTGTATAGCGGTGTATCTCAATGGTTGATCCATCTCATTATTTTCTTGATTTTTCCAATAACCACATAAAGTGTGACAAGGTGCAAAGCAGATACCTCACTATACTTTATTGTTTTGAGTTATGACGATGGATCCATCTCCATGTTCTTTCAACCCATGTCGAGATGACATTTGAAGACAGTGCCAAGCTGACCTTCACTATCCACGAACTATCTTGGCCGGTCCATCTCGGTATCTTATTCCTTAACTCTTTCAAGGCGTCTCGCATCAATCGCAGCGGCAACGCTATACGACACTTCCGCAGCTATTGATGCGGGACTCCTTGAATGAGTGAACCCGTGTCCGTCCCCAAAATACATTCTTGAGCGCTAGAGATTCCATATCCGGTTCGCAAAAGCTCATCTTGCTGACCTCGGCCGAAGTTGGCCCGCGCACGGTACAGCTGTGCTGTGGGCGGGTCATCTGCTGCCGACGTCGGACCGAAGACCTTTATCTCATTGGGCATCAAATATTTTCACGGATAATCGTGGAATTAATCAGTGTTAAACACCCACTGTGCAGAGATTCGGTGGAGAGGAGAGATCATAGTCCCACTCCAAACCGAAAATCGTTACACAGTTTGAGGAACTGCTGGAGCTAATCTTGAGTCCGCAAAAGGCACATATCCTCATAAGCCCCTGCTGTAGCAGGGGCTCGTGAAGATCTATGCCTCTTACAGATGGATCGGGTTGGTTTTCATCAACCGTGATTGTTTTTCCTGCGTCTAGCGTAACTTCTTGCACGTCCAGTTTATCGACTGGTTCTGCCTTTGCACGTCAATGTTATGGAGTAGTTCTTGGCTCGGCACGAGCGCGTCACGTCCTTATATGCATACGCGTGGGGGAGAGTCACGTGAGGTGACTGCTATTCATGTCAATTTCTGTTTTTCCGTCGTAGGTTGGTTGTTGTAATTGTTATTCTGGTCGCCGACATGCATGTTGTAACATTTCAATTCAACCAATGGCGCACGACCATGGATATTCTATTTCTTGAGAAAGATAATACTACTGGATAAGACAGTTAAGACAAAAGCTTGTTACTGAATATAACGCGAAGCAGACTGCAAGACCATCCCACGGCGTTGACAAGACAAGACGGGGCAATTTAGACAAGAAAAGAAATAGCAAGGAAGACAAGAAAAAGGCAAGTCAAGCCAAAGCAAGCTAAGCCACGCCACGCCACGCCAAGCCAAGCCAAGCCAAGCCAAGCGAAACCAAGGCAAGCTAAGCCAAACCGAGACAAGCCCAGCCCAACCAGCCAGGCCGAGCCAAGCTAACGCAAGACGAGGCAAGACAAGATAAGACAAGGCAAAACGAAACAAGACAAAGACAGTGTCAATTATATTGCCGTTTATATATGAATTAGGATATTGTTGCGGCGTATAGACGACTGTTCGCTGCTATCATCAATTGATACAAAATCAAAATCAAGACATGTTATATGACGGTGCGTGAGCTAGAGGCCTGCTTAAAAACGTAATGTATCGATTTTTTTTTTAAAAATAAAGAACAAGCCTGGATCCGAATCGGAAAAAAAAAAACATCTCTGCATAAACTGATATTTGGGTTCTGACAGTTTCTACAGAAAAGATGGTTTTTTTGGATCCAGTTTCTATAAAAATAGGTTCTGATCTACTTTTGTCTAAGAGACTCTTTTTGCGTGTCTGGGGCATCAGATCTAATAGTCTCATGAAAATAACATTATTATTAGGTCCAAAATCATAGACCACCATACATATTAAATAACACTACTGACAATACCGCTCGGCGGAAAAGTAGCGTAGTTACGCGTCTTTTTTGTCAAGCGGTATTGTCGGTAGTACTCTAGTGGGTTAAGTTAACTCATTGTACCCTCAAATCCTCAAATTTTGCCGTCGTCCTCTGAAGACAGCATTGCAGTGCAGGACACATATCGACCATGATAGTTCAAGGGTGATGCTAGAATAGCTTGGCGCCCATGGGCGCCAAGCTATTCTGGCACCACCCTTGAGCTATCATGGCCCATCCATATCTTGCTGTGGTGTGTCAGAGGTAGAATGAGTTAGTGTAGTAATTTTTCTACTACGCGTCTTTTCTGCTGAATGGTATCGTCAGCAGTAGTCACAGAGTTAAAAAATGTTCAAAGATGTTAAAAATAATCCCAAGACTTCAAAGCCTATGTTGTTCGGCTTTGGTTACAAAGAACCACCTGCACAACGCATTTTTTTAAATTGTTCAAAACAGGTTAAAATATAAATTAAGACATGAATGAATCAGAGTAACAAAAGGGAGGATATGCCGGTTATAACCAATTTTACGCCACATAATATAATAATCTTTTAATTCATATCGTCTCCCCGGGCTCTATTCTGTGTGTAGGCTGGCGACACATTCAATTCATTATAGTACGCTTTGGTGCTCGCACATAAAAATCAAACGTCTGTGTTGGACATTTTTTTACGCTTTCCTTGTCGCTTACAAAAATGTCACAAAGAACGCCAAAAAAATAATGTGTTGCGTAGGAACAAAGACAAAGTGCTATGGACAGAAAATCCCCGGTGGCAAGCATACAGTCCCTTTAATAAGCTTCATTACTCTGATAAAAGAAGAAGGTTAAAGGGGTGCTACAAAGAAAGGGGGCTTAATAGGATCTACCTGTACGATAGAGTCCTGCTTTGAAGTATGCGCTTCAAGAAACATAGATTTTCATGGGCTCCTGCCGTTTTTGCTTGGTGAACATTTACAAAGATGTCCCTGAGACCTGATGACCCTTGCTTATCCCCATTTACAGCCTATGACGCAAGGAAATAATACCCGTAAATGTGGTGAACGATCACACAGTGGAAAAAGGTGTAGACTCGCATGTACCCTTGCAGCTATAGTGGGGGCTCGTAAAATCACATGTATTTTGCTTACTTCATTTGCATGTTGCTCCCTATATGCAGGAACGATGTGGGTCCTTCAGTCTAAGATGAAACAAAATTGAACGCCACAGACACGATCCATCTTCAAAAGTAATAGTTTCTCATGAGCCCCCGCAATTGCGGGGGCTCATGAGAATGTGTACATCTTGTTACTCCCATTTTGACACCTATCGCCTTATGCGCAAGAGAGCTTGGGGCTTTAAATCCAATAATATTGGATTTCAACCTTATATTATAAGGTTGAAAACCAGGATGCGGTCTTGGGACAAGAAGCGGGTTTATATTCTCCTTTATTCTGGATATAATGGTGCACTGGATTATTGTGATGTTGCTCCGGATTGCGGACCAAGCTTCCGCGAGCAGAAAATTAATGGAAAGTGTTAAGTTTGCGATCCCAGCAAAGGAAAACTAGAAGAAAAACTTGAAAATAAGTCAAGCCAGATTGATTTACTGTGCATTCGAATTCTTTGTTTTTCCAACGCATTTTGAACGGAAATTTTGTTTGGTTGTTGCCAAACGTGTAAAAGGCAATAAAAATTCAAAAGAGATAAGTAGCCGTATCTTTTTAGTTATTGTAATGTATGCTATAAAAATGGTAAACGTTTACTTAATTATTGCGAGCTATGTTTTCTAAAGCATCTATATATATTTATTTGTCAATTTATTTGGAAGTCTTTGCTTAAATATTGTGGTTCAGATTTCCATTGTTTAACAATTGGTAGATTTTTCATAGCGTAAGCTTTAATTTTGAAGTGTGAAAACGCTAAATGGTTGGTTTTAGCATTTTTACTGCCGAGAAAAAATGAACACCACCCAGTTGTAAGAGCCATGGATCCTCATGAGCCCGCGCGGTTGCGGGGGCTCATAAGGGTCTATACCTCTTGCTCAGACCAGTTTTTATCCATGTCCCTTGGACGGATGTGTCTGTTAGTCGTTAAATGAAACAAAATATGCGTCCAGTGGCAGTGAAGGTTTTAATGCCATTTGTCCCCAGAGAAAAGCGTGTCGCCACAGGGGGAGAGACATCCATCTTATCTGTTTTGTCCCTGGGTTGTCCGTTCGGTGTCATCCGTAGAGTACATACTTGTGCACACAGACTCGCAACAGAATGCTCGTTTCTTTTCTTCACCTTGTCGATTAAAAAAAAACAAAGTTGTTTATTGTGATGACTGTGGTGTGGTGCACTCTTGCCGTTTGCTCGCCATGTTGATTGTGCAGTATCTGACGGCACTGCTCGGGCAGGTGGTTCAGTGGGTGGGAGTAGAGTGCGCACTGCATCACATCACATGCTTTGCAAAGCGCTTTGAGTCTGGCAATCGAGATTTAGTGCTATATAAAAACCCTTTATCATCACTTTTTTTCAACTCATTCGAGACGTGAAGCCTCCGGATACGCGGCTTATGCCGCGTATCCGGAGGCGGCAAGTCTCGAATGAGTTAACCTGACCCACAGTTGCAAAATCCACTATGTCCATTTCTGAGAAAAGCGAGATTTTCAATGTAATAGATTCAATGTAATACATTAAAAATACTACTTTTTTCACACAGAAAAATATGGATACATATTACTTGCTTTTCCATTGGGCATCAATTTACGTGAAGACTGAAAATTACTGTCTGTGTGATTTATTCCAACAAACTGTAGCATATAAGCATAAGTGTAAGTGAACTCTACAAATCTACCGACCACGACAAGTACGAAAACAGAGCACGTGACACTCTTCTGAGGACATCATGGCCTTTATGCTATGCCCTTCTCGTAGGCTGGCCATTTGGTACCATTGGGATCTCATTGTTTGTGTACGTGTTTGTCCAGCGTTGAGTTATTCCCCTTGATGCGTATACTGTATCAGCGCGTGCTTCATCTGTGGTTCGGAGTCTCGCCAAAACGATGGCAACAGAAAACTCCATCTATATTCAGTCCTTGGGCCCGCCGTAACTAAAGAGGCAGCCGTCCTCTTGAAAACACTTCATCCTTCTTAAATATTGCGCCCGTTTTTACGTGCTGTCCTTTTCCTGTCTGCGCGATAAAAAAAAGTGAACACCAAGAACCTTCTTCGCCTGCGTAACACCGGTTAAAAATGGATTCAGCAGGAGGCATAGATCCTTAAATGCTTCGCACGAGTGTTCAGTGGGATCACCATCAAGAGGCATGGATTTACATGAGCCTGTGCGACTGCATGAGAATCTATGCCGCATCTGCTGATTCCTCCAACTAAAGGTGTACCTTAATTCTTAAACTGGCGGGGCAAGACGAACGCTAACAATCTGCAAGAGACATACATCCTCATGAGCCCCCGCAGTCGCGGGGGCTCATGAGGATTTATGTTTCTTGTTTGGCCTAATTTTTTTCTTTTTGTTTTCTTTGTGTGTGTGTGTGTGTGTGTGTGTGTGGTCCCAGTTACACTGTATACTTCACGCGAATGTCGGCGGTCAGTTTAAGCAGTGGTATCAGATACGTAATTCGTTAACCACTGGCAGCAAAGGGGTTAGGCGAAGACAGATATGTGAATTCAGTCCAGGGATAGGTCCACCTCATTCTACCTGCAAGGGACATAGAGCCACATGAGCCCCTGATGCGAAAATGTGACTCTTGCTTCAGGGCTTCATAAAAATCTATAACTTTTGAGGATCAAGATGCACTCAGTTTTTTCAAATTGAAGCTGGTCTTCCATTTGTTAAGCGGAAGAATGTTGTGTGTTTGTTTTGTTTTTTTTACCGCGGTATGGAAATAGAAATTTGTGAGTGGTGAACCATACACAGCAGTAGAGGCAAAAGGCATAGATTTACATGAACCCCTTTTATTGCAGGGTTTCATGATAATCTACCCTTCACATTGAACGAGATCTACCTCGGCTGCTGTGCAACCTGAGGATGTTCACTGTGGTTAAACGGACTAGTATTCTGTTGTTTTCTTTCAAGTGATGACTCCTTTATTTAGCCCGGGGTCCATCTGCAAGAGACATAGATTCACATAAGCCCCTGCAGTCGCAGGGGCTTAAGAGAATCTATTCTTCTTGCTGAAAATGCACAAACTCTCATGGCATGATCATCTCCAACCGTTCCTCGAGTTAAAGCGACCTACTCCAGGTAGTAATTGATTAAAAGGTCGCAATATATCCTTTATAAAGTAAATGCTCTTAGTGTGTTTTGCAATGATGCTGAGCAAATACAGGAAATGGGTCGACCATGATAATTCAAGGGTAGTGCCAGATTAGCTTGGCGCCTGTCGGCGCCAAGCTAATCTGGCACTACCCTTGAATTATCATGGTCGATCCATCTCAAAATGATGAAGTTTGAATGTCGTAAAATGAAATTCTCTTGTGCTTTTCTTCTCCTTTGTACGCAGAAGAGTTCCTTCTGTTACGCTCAAAAAAGCAGCGAATAACCTCTGGTGCGTGTGCATGCTCGCACGAATTGTGAAAAGAATGGTAGAGGAATCTTTGCTGAGGCACGACAACATTGATAATCCGTTGAAGCGGCGAATTTTAGCAATGAAAGCCCAGGATGCTTGCACATGGATGTAAGGCTTGTCGTTTTAGGTGCAAGGACTGTTCTGTGGTTTTGGTCATTGTATAGAAACTGAGGATCCGCTCGGGGTGTGAACAATGGCCGATTGGAGAGAGTGTGTTGTCATAAGAGACATAGATTAACATGAGCCTCTGCAGTTGCAGGGCCTCATGATAATCTATGCCTCATGCTGACAAAAGAGGATGTTATATCTGATCCCCCCCCCCTCCCCGCCCCCCCCTCCTCCCCCTCCCATACGTAGTATAGAAACAGAAGACTCTCGGAGTAGACTATGAATGGAAGACAGCGTGTCTCCACAGGAGCTTATGATGGCAGAGTGGGCAAGGCATTGAGCGCCGTAATGCATTATTGACAGTTCATGACATGGAGTGACCTTTTTGGGAAAAGAGCGATAATCTTTGTCGGCTGTACGCCGTCATCGCATTCACTGCCATCGGTCACACGTTGCTTTTCTTTTTTACCCCTTGACTGCCGAGAATATGTGAACACGATCCAACTGCAAGAGACATAGATCCTCATGAGCCTCCGCAGTCGCGGGGGCTCATGAGGATCTATGTCTCTTGCTGAGACCAATTTATGTCGGTGTTCCTTGGACGGTTGTGACGTTTGGTCGTTGAATGAACACAGATTTCAGAAATACAACATGCACGTTAGCAGGGGAAGGGGTTAAAGATATTTGTAAATTCAACATAAAAAAAGCACAATCCGTCCGCGGAACAAGAGAACAAAATACAAAATAGAACCAGCAAAACGTATGCTGACTAGCAAAAGAATTGCGACATTTTTCGAATCCGATGATTCAAAAAATGTTCTTTTCTTTTGTTGGTAAGTATATACGTATTATATATGTGTGTTCAGTGACTCATGCAGTTGGTTTGCACTTTTTCTCAGCAGTAGACGGTTAAGACTGAAATTATGTATTGGTTGAAGAAGTGTACCAGTCGATGTATTTGTGGCCGTCTCTTTTAGGTTCTTTTTAAGTGCTTACATTTTAACCCCTTCACAGCCGAGAAAAAGGTGAACGCGATCCAACTGCAAGAGACATAGATCCTCATGAGCCCCCGCAGATCTATGCCTCTTGCTGAGACCAGTTATTTTCCTTGTTTATTGGACGATGCTGGCTTTTGGTCGTTGATTGAACCACGATTTCACAAAACAAAAACGTACGTAAAGTGGCGGGGAAGGGGTTAAACAGTTATCGCAAACACATACCCCAGGAAATTAAAAAGACAACACAGAAACATATTACGACCATAAAGCACTTTCTGTTTCAAAGATGAAAATAATGGTGGGGGGGGGGGGGGGGTGGGGTACTGTCACGGATTCACAACGATGTATTTTGCGATTCAAAGATCACGAATCCCCAAAATAGCATCCACGTTTCACGATGGAGCGTGGAATTGAATACAAAAACTCTGACAATGGCGTTAGTGTGGGAGGGGGTGAAGGGAGCGATTGGGGTGGACTGTGGGACTTGACTTTCATGAGGGACTGACAGCTTTCACAACCTTCTTCAATTGGCCGAAAAATCAAACAATGGAAGCGGTGAGTGATGCGAGGAAGGTTTCTTAGTCAAAATTTACAGAGTATAGATACAGACTTTCCAAGTTTCATGAAAATAGCCAGGACGTTTTCACATATTACGAAAATGTTTATTTTTGGCTTTACGTTTAACGACGAACCCTTTTTTCCACGGATTACGAGGATGAAAAATTTGCTGTCACGAATCAAAAGAACACCCCCCCCCCCCCCCCCCCAAAAAAAAAAAAAAAAAAAAAAAAAAAAATCAAAAAAAAAAAATCACGGAAATGAAGTCGTCGGTTTAAGCTTAAAAAGAAAACGTTTTTATCTGTTTCTTCTTCCCTGCCACTGTACCTACAATGTTCGAACATTTTTCTTTCTGAAATCTTGGTTCATTCAAAGACCAAAAGCCAACACCGCCCAAGAAACATGGATAAAAATTGGTCTCCGCAAGAGGTATAGATCCTCATGACCCCATGCAGTCGCCGGGGCTCATGAGAATCCATGCCTCTTGCAGTTGGATAATGTTCACTTTTTCTCTGCAGTGAAAGGGTTAAGTGGACCCTGTTTTCACGCGTTTTTAACGTTTTCACACAGAACACAATTCAGTTTGCTCAGAAAGGCCCGCACAGTCACCGCTCCATCATTCATACAAAGTACAACAACATCGTCCAAGCGGACAGTGACTATGGAAAGTTGGGGCGGTCCGTGGCGCAGTGGTTAAGGCGCCTGCCACCAATGCTAAAGGTGCGAGGTTCGATTCCGGGTTCCGGCGTCGGATTTTTCTCCTCTAGTAAGTGTCACCGTTAATTCGGGCGGACCGTCGGGGGTTCTTTCTCCGGGTACTCCGGCTCTTCTTCCCCCTTCACTTTGGTATCAGTTTCAGTCAACTTAATAAAATTTCAAATACAAAACGATTTCCAAATACCGTCAGTAGCTCGCTTGAGCTTGCCCTTAGCACCACGTGAATGTTCTGTGTTTACGTACAGTGTGTGAGTGAATGCGTGTGATTCACGTGAGCGTGCTTGTTGGGTTCAGTTCGCGGCTACATTCTGCGCATTGAGTTATATTATAAATATGAGAAATGCGCCATATAAATGCTATGCATTATTATTATTAAGTTCAAAGTGGTACAGACGTCACACAATACTACTGATTTAGCCATCTGACCATAATACAGCTAACTTGACAATGAATACAATCCTAGTATAATTATTACACGACATCCAGTCCATTCTATCTGCTAGAGACATAGATTTACATGATCCACTGCAGCCAGGAGGGTCTGGCCTCTTGCTAGCCGAGATCTGTTTTTAGTGTACGTTAGATTGAGAAAAGTTTTGGGTTTAGTGCGGGAGTGTACATTATCACTGCATAAAAACGCCCACAATGGTGCCAAAGTTGTGTCCATAACTGAATGACTAATGCGTTAGTATAGTTACAACACGCTAAAGAGTCTGGGAATTACACAGTTTGAGGAACAGATCAGTTTAACTCATTCGAGATGTGCCGCCTCCGGATACGCGGCTTATGCCGCGTATCCAGAGGCGGCACGTCTCGAATGAGTTAATCACATCGCTGCCAAATAACGACAACATATACCCAAACTGGAAGAGGCATAGATTCTCATGCCCCCTGCAGTCGTACTCCTAGCAAGAGACATAAATTATATCATAGCCCTTTCCAAGTGCGGAGGACAGGTGCAATGTCGTTCTTCAGCTAAAACGATAACAGTATGCTATAGATAGAGGCCAGCAAGAAGCATAGATTCTCACATACTTCCTTGTCGGTTGTGGGAGCTCTTGAGGATCTATGCTTGTTGCAGGTGATTGGCGTGGCCTGTGGATGTAAGTGTGTCCTAGTGCAATATCGTAATGTTTTTCAAGTCTGCAGCCAATAGGAACTGTTTCTGAATAAAAAGAATAAAATAAACAACAACACGGAAACCAAATAGTGTCCATTGAAAAACGTTCATCTAGCCTAAATCTGATTGAAGAATAGCATTTATTTGCTGGCGATACGTATATCGACACCAACTGCGTAAAGTGTATTGTTTGAAAATAATAAGTACGTCTACGCTGACTATCGAAAGAAATGCTTCTTTTTTTAAACCATCGGAAACACTATAGGTCGCATTTTTTTTCTGCTCGTCAGTATAGTAAAACGGATGTGCTGGACAAAGTAAAACAAAACAAAAATAAGAAAGTGTGAAGGAATATGTTTTATTTTATTGCGCCGTCATAGACCATATAATCATAGATCCAATTGGCCTGCTATAGATCTATGATTTAAATTACGCAATTCCCTCCCTTAGTGGGTTCAATTCACCTCGCCGTGGGCCATAGTGCTGGCAGTGGGCCATAGTGCTGGCAAATGTGGCAACTGAAGGACCTCCTTCAGTTGCCACATTCCTTCTGCCATTGAAGATAAGTAGCGGCTAATCTCTATGTTTGTTTGTTTGTCTATTTTGACAAAGGGTATTTACCCGAAATATTAATAAATTGTGTTGTACCCATCTTTTCTAAGCGTGTTTCTTTCTCCGTTGGGTACTTCTTTGCATATTACACGCTTGGCAGTCACCTTTTTGGTCTGGATTGATTTTTTCATAGTGCTGGCAGTCATCTGCTGTCCTTTCATTTGTCACTACTATCTTTGAGCTGTCACAGCTGATCCAGTAGCTCACGGCTTTGCCCTGGAGCTTTCATGGTGAGTTTGTCGATTCATTTGGCGGCGGAAGTGGAGAGCACCACAATATCAACTGATACGACGTGAATGTCAAAGTGTTGCATTATCACCTCGTCCGCCATCGCTTCATTTCCATAGTCGTTATTGCAGCGCATACACCGTATCCGATATCCTCACAGTGACCGTATACATTGTTCTAGACAGTTTATGAATGAAAAACTTCGAACAGCCGCATAGATTGTCACGAACCTCTGCTGTTATTCATTGAACACCCATCTGCAAGAGGCATTGATCCTCATGAGCCCCCGCAGGTGCTGGGGCTCGTGAGGATCTATGCTTCTTGCTGACCCCACTTTGTTTCCATGTTCTTTGGACGTCTGAGACTCTTTGGTGTTGAGTTACAAAGATTTCAGAAACAAAAACTGCGACCACTGACAGTGAGGGGGGAATAACAGTCCATTATCCACCGGTTTCCATATGCAAGATGCGTATATAGATTTTTACGAACCCTTGTGTCTTATTTTAATTCGTGCACACAGTTCGTCACTAGAGCTAACTATCTGCAAGAGACATAGATCCTCATGAGCTCCTGCGGCTGTCGCCGCAGGAGCTCATGAGGATCTATGCCTCTTAGTTTTACTTGGTAAGGACCGGCCTCATAGACATCATCCTCTGCCACTCAGACGGTGTCAGACAATACCGTACGAGTTTGTGACACTATCATTGACAAAGTGTCACGCTGTTGGCCATTGATACGTCCCAAACAAAAAGGTCGCCGAGATAGCTTCTATGTTTATATTACTGGCAGGGCAGGTCATTTTCAAGGGTGATGAAAAAAGGAGATGTCTGCCCATAGCAAGTATGACCGTATATCGGGCGCGCAGTAATACATAAAAGTCTACAACTTTAAGGGCAAGTGTCGTCTAGATCAGACGCCAGACGGGGTTCTTTTGCATCGGCGCGTTAATTATACGTGGCCAGGGACTAAATTAACCCTTAGAGTGCCTCATGTGTTGCACAATCAACCCCGACGCCACCTCCTTTACGATACTTCCTTGTAAGACCAAACTATTTGTTGATGGTGAATAATTTGAAAATTGATACGTTCTGTCTTACGTTTTATTTGCATTGGTCAGTAGAGACAATATACACGCAGTACACTGGTAGGCGGATTAGATTTGCGTGCTAAAAACTGGTTACCTTAACACAAACTTCCACAGTCGTAAACACAGATTCATTTTCACATTAGTGAGGTTTCGTTTGCGACGATCGATTCCCAATAACGAACGCGAGCGAAAATGACAGCGGATAATAAGCTTGGACTATAAGCATATGAGATGCTTGGAGTGCTGTTTGCGTTTATGGTAGAAGCTAGTGACCAACTGTGACTTCGCTTTCGTTTGTTGTTAGACGCCGTTCGGTTGGAAATAAAGGTATGCACTATGTGTGCGTGTGTGCGTGTGTGTGCGTGTGTGTGCGTGCGTTTGCGTGTGTGTGTTTGTGTGAGTGCCTGCCTGCGTGCGTGCGTTTGCGTATGTGTTTGTGTATGTGTGTGTGTGTGCGTGCGTGCCTGCGTGCCTGCCTGCGTGCGTGCCTGCGTGCGTGCGTTTGTGTGTGTGTGTGTGTGTGTGTGAAAGAGAGAGAGAGAGAGAGAGAGAGAGAGAGAGAGAATGACAATGACAATGACCCTTTATTTGACAACGGTAAAAGTTTTGGTAGTAACAACCATTTTTCGAACTTGCCGTTGCTAATCTACTGATTAATTACTATCGCACTAATTATTTTCTACTACGGAACAGGACAGACAACAAAGAGAGAGAGAGAGAGAGAGAGAGAGAGAGAGAGAGAGAGAGAGAGAGAGAGAGAGAGAGAGAGGAGAGAGAGAGAGAGAGAGAGAGAGAGAGAGAGAGAATTCATAAATACAGCAGAACCTTTTTTGAGTCGAGCAAGCATCTTTTTTGCAAGAGAAAAAGTAGTCTTAAAAAACAGGTGCTCTCTAAAGAGAAGTCTTAAAAGGCGAGATGTGTCACCTGTCGTTAAAGACCATCATGCGTGGCAGCAGCCACATAAATGATGCTATTTCCTGACAGGGGAACTCTCATAAGTGTGGTGGCTGAAACAGGTTTTGCTGTACTCATATTTACTTATTTTTTGCAATTACTTGTATTTGGCTTCTGCTTCATCTACATCATGCCAACTGCAGTCCCATCCGACATTAAATGTGTATTGCGCATGCCAAAGTTAGTCCCAAGCAAGACTGAATTTATCCCGAGCATGCGACATGTCCTAACATATTACATGACGGACGCGTCTATCATACCCAAGGGTAGACTCAAGCTGTATTCATATAACCCAGTCAGCCCTGACGCACTACAGCAGGAGATGGGTCGACCATGATAATTCAAGGGCAGTGCCAGATTAGCTTGGCGCCGACAGGCGCCAAGCTAATCTGGCAGTGCCCTTGAATTATCATGGTCGATCCATCTCCTACAACTGGTGCATAGTCATTACATGACGCCTCCAAAATTTGGGAAATACCGCCGTCTGGCTGAATGAGAAAAACTGAGCATCAGTTCAATTGTAGCATTGCCCCAAGTTTGGGGATTCTGAGAGGTCAAACTATTGCCACCGCACACACGAAGCGTGCCAACTTTCCCACGCGTAAGCTAACCGAAATAATTATTACATCATCAGTTTAACCCTTTAACTGCTGGAACACAGCAGTCAACACCCAAATGCAAAAGGCATAGATCCTCATGAGCCCCCGCAGTTGCGGGGGCACATGAGGATCGGCTATGCCTCTTGAAGGCCTCTTTTGTAACCGTATGCCGCAAGCAGGCGGAGGTAACAATTAAGACGTCAGTCTGCGAGTGATACAAGGCACTGTCTCTACATGCCAACAATGAAAGTTCAAGAAACTGGTGGATCCGATTTCGTTAGACAAGAGGCATCGATTCTCATAAGTGGGGATTATGAGGATCAAAATAAAGACGCGTTGACGCATCTTATTTTATGACACAAGGAAGGTTTTGGCTCATCTTATGCTGTGCGGTCTCACACACACACGGATATTATTCATGTTCTTACTCCTAAAGCGACCTGCTCGGGGGCGCGTTTTGGTTGCTAAAATCAGCTATTAAAACGCGTTTTAACTGTTTTCTTGCTGCAACAAAAACTTTCCTACCTTTTTTCACTATCCATGTGGGTAGGTATAAGTAACGGATGTTTTCTGTCGTCCATTGTGCACCACCGGGAATTGTACTTCGTAGCGAAAGAAAATGAGCGACAAAGTCTTTCATTTTTACAACATTACAGCCTTAAGGTTTAATGCTTATGACCATTAAACCCGAAGTCTGGATTTTCCAGATTTTAGAGGTGTGACATAACGATGTATGTACCAGTTGCAGGAGATAGATCGACCACGATAATTCAAGGGTAGTGACAGAATAACTTGGCGCCTGATGGCGCCAAGCTAATTTGGCATTACCCTTGTATTATTATGGTCGATCTATCTCCTGCCTCTGTGCGTCGAGGCAAAAGGGGGTTGAAAAAATTAAGTTCGGCCTTTTGTGCAGACTTGTAAGACATACAAAGAACACGTACAAGGGACATAATTATTACCCTTTATTCCATGGAGTAGGTCATTAAAACTCAGAATAACACTCGCAATTTTATAAATATCTATAACCGAAGTTGATCAGCAAAATTCGCATAGATCTTCATGAGCATATATACTGTCTTTGTCAACAAGTGGCACGGACTGCAGGGCTCATGAGAATCTATGCCTCTTGCAAGGAGCTATTGACGAACTATGCCTCTCGCTACTAAGCCTTCACTTTAATGTCTCCGCGACTTCACTACGCTGATCAGCACCGTGTGTTCAATTTCCGTCGTTCAATCGCCACCCAATTATCTCCCTTCTCGGGGAGGGGGCGTTAAAGGGTTAATCGGGTGAGAGGCTGGGTCACCTGGGGTTAATTCTGTCCCCGGTCTTCCTCGCCTAATTTGGGCCCCAAGGGACACAGGGTTAGCGAGGAAATCTACCAAACTGGCTCAAGTCCTGTCAGTCGATCGTCTGCGACATAATTGTGGATGAGTGGTTTCGCGAAGAATGTGCATAAAAAGGTGTGGCGCCTCATCGATAGCCTATATTTCTGGTGGTCTGTGATTCTGGAACTTGTGGATCTCGTGTGTGCTGGTCTGTGATTTTGGACCTTACGGCTTTCAGCCGTAAGGTCCAAAATCACAGACCAGCACACAGAAAGTGATTTTTTTTCCCAAGTCCATAGTTGTACATACTGTCTATCACTAAACTGTAGCCCTACGCTTGTCTTTGTTTTGCTTATTGTTTGTCATCATTAGCATCGTCAGCACGATACTGCTGCTACTACTACTACACTACTAGTAGTAGTTATAGTAGTAGTAGTAGTAGTAGCAGCAGTAGCAGTCACTTATTCGGGTTTAACGTCGTGTGTGCGACTAAAGGCCCCGCTACACGAGCCCGGTTTTGAGGCCGATTCCCGATCAGTTTTCGAATCGGTTGGTGATCGGGCCGGACTAAAAAACGTGTGTACTGCCACACGGCATTTCCCGACTTGTTTAGCCGACCGGTTTGAACCGAAGATCAAAGTCGTACCTGTTCTGCAAAATGACTGCTAGTTTTGACAGTGATTATGATGTGCTTGCATTATCAGCAGTTTTGCATCATATTCGGGAAGAGGCGTGCGAAACATCAGCGGCAACGGCGGTGGTACTGATCACAACAGGCGTGTTCGGCCATTTGCAAACTGTGAAACGACGTGCTTTGCGAGACGCGCTCTGATTGGTTGAAGCTTACAACCGGGGCCGAATCGGAACGGGAAAATAGAGCAGGTTCTAGACACCCGATTCCCAGCCGATTGGGACCGGATCGGATAATTGACGTCATCCGATCGCAATCGGATCGGAATCGGCTTCAAAATCGGGACACAACCGGCTCGTGTGGCGGGGCCTTGAGGCCATCTCATGGCGGGTTAGTAGTAGCAGCAGCAACAGCAGTAGCAGTAGTAGCAGTAGTAGAAGTAGTAGTAGTAGTAGTAGTAGTAGTAGTAGTAGTAGTAGTAGTAGTAGTAGTAGTAGTAAAACATTAAATAATAATATATTATTATTATTATTATTATTATTATATATCAACAACAATAATGATATATTGACATTATTTCGGCAAATGATATTTTTTCATTTATCATCGTTTCTAATTTTATTGACATTTTAAGCAGTACCACAGATGATGGGGAGGGAAAGACAGAACCGAAGTACCCAGAACTCCCGACGGTCCGCCCGAATTTATGGGGACGTTTTAATTATCAGAGGATAAAAATGTGATGATGGAAACCGCACACATGTCGAATTGGTAACAGATGCCTAGGTATTGCACCATGGACTCAGCGCATAAATCATATCATAGTCACGGGGTCGGACGAAGCCAATCATTGAATTAAGCCGTTCAGTGCCACCTGACGCAGACTGTGTTTCTGCAATCTTCGTTAATTCAATACCCAAAAAACTAGATGTCCCAAGGAACATGGACTCAAAGTGGTGTCAGCAAGAGGCATAGATCCTCATGAGCCCCCGCAACTGCGGGGGCTCATGAGGATCTATACCTCTTGCAGTTGGGTGGTGTTCACATTTTCCGCTGCCAGTGATCACACGCTGTGTTTGGGAAATCTCTGCTAATTCAAAGGCAATGGCATCCAACAAACACGGATATAATATTATTATGGTGCGTGCAGGAGGCATAGGTCCTCAAGCGTCCTTGTAATTGCGGGGGCTTATGAGACACTATGGGCGGCATTGCGGTTGGATCATGTTCACTATTTCCACTAGTTCACTAATAGTGAATGTTCAAGAAAGATATATGTCGCAAACTGCAATGTACATCTTAGATACAAGGAAGAGCCCACCGACGAAAGAAAAACGCTTAGAAAAGATAGTTACAACACGATTGTTTTCTTCTAAGCGTGTTTCTTTCTTCATTGGGTTATTCGGTTTTTGTATTTCACACGCTTGGCAGTCACTGAACTATATCGTATGGATGTCACCTTGGATACGTCCGCAAGAAGGCACGCCGCCGTAGATATTCACGGCATCATCTTTCTTACACGTAAAAGACTGGAAGTTCACAGTACGTGTACCACATTCGTTGATCAAAGCTAAACAAAACTTCTAATAGACAAAAACCAGACGGGAGAGAGGTGGAGGCACTTTTTTATATCTGGAACCAATTATTATAGTCTTATATTCTGTGTTTTTGTCTACCGTATTGAAAGTAAGGTAGATTGTGCGATGGGGCTGGTCGGAGCACGTTCCGTAGCATGCAAATGACGAACATAGGCGGGCACACATAAGACTCTGACAGTGAAGTAACACGATAAAAATTACGTCATGCCTAGCTACGCTAACCGCCCTGTTGAACGTACATATAGCGGGAAGCGCCGCGTGTGTGTGTGTATGTGTGTGTTTGTGTGTGTGTGTGTGTGTGTGTGTGTGTGTGTGTGTGTGTGTGTGTGTGTGTGTGAGTGCAGTGTGTGTGTGCCGGCGGTGTGTGTGACGTCACGTCCTGCTACTCAGTCTAACCTTGCTGCTGAACGTCGTTAGTTTGGCGCGAAGCGCCGTATTTGTGCGTGCGTGTGTGTGTGTGTGTGTGTGTGTGTGTGTGTGTGTGTGTGTGTGTGTGTG
>BTPG01000001.1:296227210-296654710 GCA_036245525.1 Semisulcospira habei | reverse complement strand
GCTTATCCAAATATGAAGGAGCATTTGGTACCCGAACACTGCCAAATATGCAGAACATTTGGTATCCAAAGCACATCCAGACATCCACAGACATTTGGTATCCAAAGCACTAACAAATACGAAGGATTTTTTTTAAAAAAAAAACGTTAACTACATAGGAACACTAGGTATCCAAAACACCGCTAATTATGCAGTAGAATTTAGAGTACAAAGCGCTTCCGACTTTGAACGAGTATTTGGTATCTTTGCCAGCTTGCCTTGATTGAACTCAGAAGGATCAGCACTGTTCGACATCTGCTGACTGTTGAAGTTACCAAAACACTTGTTACCTCTCTTGTGCTGTCCCGAATAATAGACTATTGCAATTCTCTTTTGTCCGGTGTTCCGCAAAATTTTCTTGACCAAATCCAGAGAGTCATGAACTGTGCTGCACGTCTGATTTTTCGTGTGCCGAAACGTGAACACATTATGGCTGATTTGCACTGGCTGCCAGTTTCATACAGAATTCAGTATAAAGTCTGTGTTATTTGTTTCAACATCATCTCTGGTTCTGCCCCTCCTTACTTATCTGATCTTGTCCAGCTGTATACACCGTCCCGCTCACTACGCTCTGCTTCAGACACTCGTGTTTTCCGTATCCCTAGACGTAATAAGGTCACTCAAGGTCATCGTGCATTTTCTTATTTTGGTCCCATTACATGGAACGCTATCCCAGCTGATGTGCGTCACTCATCATCTCTTTCCATTTTCAAATCCAAGCTTAAAACACACCTTTTCTCTGTTGCATATACGTAAAGACCATTTTGTCTGCCGACTCATAATGTGTGTGTGTGAGTGTGTATGTGTGTGCGTGCGTGCGTGCGTGCGTGTCGTGTGTGTGTGTGTGTGTGTGTGTGTGTGTGTGTGTGTGTGTGTGTGTGTGTGTGTGTGTGTGTGTGTGTGTGTGGTGTGAGTTTTGTGCCCTTGTAAATCAATGTATTTTTTTTTTGGTTGTATGTGCTTGTTTTTGTATTCTGCTTCACTGTTTCATTACTGTGATTATAAAGCGCCTAGAGCACCTTGGTGATTAGGCGCTATACAAATTACCTTTATTATTATTATTATTATTTAAAAAAAATTAAACAACAAAAAACAACGCCTACTATGCAGGGACAATTGTTATCCCATATAACATAAGTACACAGAACATTTTGCATCAAATCACAGCACAACATGCAAACACACTTTGCAGGAACATTTGCCAAATATGCTGGAACAGTTGGAATCCAAGACACTGCTAAAACATTCAGAGCTTTCCAGACCAAAAAGGTGACTGCCAAGCGTGTAAAATGCAAAGAAGTACCCAACGGAGAAAGAAACACGCTTAGAAAAGACGCGTACAACACAATTTATTAATATTTCGGGTAAATACCCTTTGTCATGACAAACAAACAAACAAACAGAGAGATTAGCCGCTACTTATCTTCATTCGCAGAAGGAATGTGGCAACTCAAGGAGGTGACGTAAAATAAAATAGAATAAAGTAAAAGAAAAGGAAGAACAAAAGTGCGGAAAAAGTAAAAATGACGTCAACGAAAAAATCATAAGAGAGAGACTCGGAGAGAAACTGAACACGAGAGACAAGAGTGTGTGTAAGCACGCGCAGGAGCGAGCAAAAGTAAAAGCGTGTATGTGAGGCCAGAGAGAGAGAGAGAGAGAGAGAGAGAGAGAGAGAGAGAGAGAGAGAGAGAGAGAGAGAGAGAGAGAGAGAGAGAGAGAGAGAGAGAGAGAGCGAGAGGGAGAGAGAGAGAGAGAGAGAGAGAGAGAGAACGAACGGGGAGTATTCAGAGCTTGAATAGTATTCAACACCATCAAGCTCGTTGGCAGAAGGTGCCCATATCACTGCCGTGTGAAGACAAAAGAAAGTAATTCTATTTTTGTGAAAAGCGAGATTGTCATTGTTTTACAATGACGATCTTGCTTTTCGCAAAAAAAAAATGGACTTGGTGTCGTTTGCATTCACGGCCATATCACTTCATCCACGCGACAACAATGTATCAAGAAGCAAGATATATACAATTGTGAAAGCATCACTCTTTTCCACATTCGGCCACTACTACAGCGCATCCCGCAGTCAACAGTGTGAGTACTGCTCACGTCCAGTATGATTTAATTGCGTCACAAGTCCAGGAATACTTCACTGACTGCGGCTTTTCGGTGAGAACCTGACGAACCTGTTTTCAGCATTCGCCTTTTTGCAAGAAAAAAAAATATAGTCTTACAGGACAGATGCTCTTTAAATCATTGTGCCCGAGATACGAAATACCCCCATTTTTGAGTTAATCTTTGAGGACTGCATTACAATTCAGGAGACCGATCGGCCATGATAGTTCAAGGGTGGTGGCAGAATAGCTTGGCGCCAATAGGCGCCAAGCTATTCTGCCACCACGCTTGAACTATCATGGTCCAGCCATATCTTGCTGTGGTGTGTCGCGGGCAGAATGCGTTAAAAAGATGTCTTGAAGGACTAAAAGTGTCACCTGTCCTTAACCCATTCGAGACGTGTCGCATACAGATAGGCGGGTTAAAGCTGCGTATACGTGTACGCGCCACGTCTCGAATGTGTTAAATACCATCATCTATTTTGCTGTAGTGTCACCTGTCATTGAAGACCACCATTGTATGGCTAGAGCCACCTAACTGTTGGTCTTTAATGATATTTCATATGATTGGTCGATTGGTCACTAAAACAGGCTGTGCAGTAGTTACCAAGTGGTGACTAAAAGAAGACCCGCTCTGAGGGACATTTCCAGGGTAGGATTTCTGGCCCTGTTTTTTCAACTTTGAAATAAATACGCACTGTACCAAGGATTGAATAGCACAGCGGTTTGTACGGTTGGCCGGAGATCCGTGAGGACAAGACGAGCTAGGCTCGTACATCTATTGTTCCGGCCCCGAAGAAAACAAAATCGACCAGCACACGTGCAGAACTGTGCAGTGGGCAAAGAATGTCGGCAGGTTCCTTGAAGACCAAGATCAGACTGCCAGTAGGGTCCATTTGCATGCTGATACGTCACTTAGGACCTTAGTCCATGAGTGTGCTGATCTGTGATTTTGGACCTTACGGCTTCATGGCCGTACTGTCCAAAATCACAGACCAGCATACACTTCTGGCGGCATGAATCAGATCGGCATCTCTTCCTCGGATGACATCGACACAGTAGAGGACAAGGCGGATATCACTTGGGTATACCTGAGTGAAGAATCGTGTGCCCTAGCTGGCCGCGCTCAAGGACGGAAGCATGTACGAGGTGGGTGTCATGATCACAATAGCACCACCATGTATTAAATAATTAAAGGACTTTGCTGCAGGTTGTGTTCTCCCCCCCCCCCTCCCCCCCCCCCCATTTACCCCCCCCCCACCACCCCACTTTGGTTTGTTTTATTTTTGTTTGTTTGTTGGTTGATTGGTTGGTTGGTTGCTTGCTTGGTTGTTTGTTTGTTTGTTTGTATATTAGTTAGTTCGTTCGTTCGTTTGTTCGTTCGTTTGGTTGGTTGGTTGGTTGGTTGGTTGGTTGGTTGGTTGGTTGGTTGGTTGGTTGGTTGGTTAGTTGGTTGGTTGGTTGGCTGGCTGGCTGGCTGGCTGGTTTGTGTCTTTGTGTCTCTTGTTTGTTTGTGTTTATTTGTTGTTTTTTTGTGTTTGTTTGTTTGGTTTTTTGGTTTGGTTGGTCGGGTTTTTTTTTTTATTTTATTTATTTATTTATTTATTTATTTATTTATTGGTGGTGGTGGTGGGGGGGGGGTGTTGCTGTTGTTTTTGTTGTTGTTGTTGTTGTTGGTTTGGGTTTTTTCTTCTTTATTTTCGGGGAGGGGGGGGGGGTGGCGAGTGTGGGGGGGGGGGGGTGGTCTTTTGCTCGTTGAGTTCATTTTTTGCTAGATCTTGCAAGCGTGCATGCTCGCTTGGCTTGTTCGTTTCTTTTGATTTAATGGTTTAGTTGTTGGGGTGACTGGCTGCTGGCTTGTTTGGTTTTCTTATGGTTGTCGTTTGTTGCTTTATTTGGCTGTCGTTTGCTTGTTTTTCATTTTAACGAGAATGGTAGTGGTGGACTTTCATCGTTGCACATGACGTAATCATAATGTGCTTGTCAAAGACAAAAAGCCATGCTAGAGAGAGAGAGAGATTCAATGATTCAATGATTCAATGATTCAATGAAGCTTTATTTATCAACGGTTGAGGCATTGACATCGTCACAGACATAGCCATTTTTCAAACCTGCCGTTGCTACAAAACTACGAGACAAAATACAAAAAAAAACTAAGTATATAGTTAAATGTAAATGAAACTGACAAAAACATTGCTAGTTTAGGGAAAGAAAGTCCCATGACAATCTCACACACCTAAACTCACACACACACACACACACACACACACACACACACACCATCACACACACACCATCACACACGCACACACAGAGTTTGTAATTGGGAGCATACATAATCAGATGTACAGGGCAGTATATATTTCACAACGTAATGATTACGACTGCTTCGAGAAGTACTTGAAGTGACTGATTTTGAAACGGGCTAGAGAGGAAGCGGATTTTACATAATCAGGAAGCGTGTTCCAAGTCTGCGTTCCCGCGAATGACAAACTAGATTTGTATATATCAATTCTTGTTTTGGGGACTAAGAAAAGTTGCCTAATATTACCAAGCCTAGATTCCGACTTAGAGAAAAGAGTTGTGATATATTCTGGTATTTTCTGTTTCCACACTTTGAACATAAAAATAGCCTTATTGTATTTGAAGTGGTCTTGCAGCGGCAGAAATCCTATTTTGGCGAGTTTTTCTTCTGTTGTGAGTCGTGGGTCAGGAAGGATTAACTTTGCTGCCCTTCTGTGTAACGAGTTGAGTCCCTTCAAGTGGACTTCACTGCATCCATCCCACACCGTTGACGCGTAATCAATATGAGAACGTATGTGAGCATTATAGAATAGTTTGCGCGTGTCCGAGTCGGTGTAATATTTCAGTTTGGACAACATGAAAAGATTTTTGGCTACCGTTCTGCATAGAGTGTCCGTATTAGCCTTCCACTTAAGCTGACTGTCAATTGTAATCCCTAGTAGGCGGTGTTCATTAACGTGTTCTATTTGCCTGCCCTTTAATAAAAGGTTAAGTAACAGGGGTGCTAACTGGTGTTTTTGACGAGTGGCGATTATCATAGATTTGGTTTTAATTGGATGAACAATCATAGAATTCCTGTGACACCATTCAGACACTTCATCAAGACTATGCTGCAAGTTGGAAGAAATTACTTGTATATCTTTGTTAGTCATATGAATGGAAGTGTCATCAGCAAAAAGATCACATTGTACGTTCTTGCAAGTTATATGAAGTGGCAGGTCATTGATGAATAGACAAAATAATAAGGGACCAAGCACGGATCCTTGGGGAACTCCATACTTTATAGCTTTTAGAGAAGAGTAAGATCCATTCACTAGAACTTTTTGTTTACGATCAGTTAGGTATGATCTAAAAAAAATGCAACTACTTCTGTACTATTCAAGTATTTCTGAATCTTTGTCATTAGAGTGGTGTGATCGATTAGGTCAAAGGCCTTTTTAAAGTCTAAGTAAACGACACCTGTTATCTGGGATTTGTTCATACCGTGGAGCCATGCGTCAACGAGGCGCGTGAGTGCAGTGTGGCACGAGTGATGTGGGCGAAATCCGGATTGAAAGGGGTGCAGGAGCTTGCGGTTTTCTAAGTAGGCAAGCAGGTGTTTGTGGACATGCCTTTCAAGCGGCTTTGATAGAACTGATAATAATGAAATCGGTCGATAGTTGTTAGGGTCAGAACGATCTTTAGTTTTTGGAAGTGGAATGACTTTAGCGTATTTTAGTTTGTTAGGGAAAGTATGTTGCTTGATACAAAGGTTGTAAATGTACGTAATAGACTCTACTATGTACGGCAAGGATAACTTAAGTATTTGCGGGCTAATGTCATCAGGCCCCGAAGACTTTTTATTTGGTAGTTTACTAATGAGCAAACCCACCTCATGAACTGATAGCAAGGGAATGCTGAAGGGGTCTGTGTCCTCTGTTCTGTGTTTACAGAATTCAGAAAGCAAATTAGAACATTCATACTTACTGCTATTAATTGAGGCATTTAGAGTTTCAGCGACTGAAAGAAAATGATTATTAAAAGTTTCTGCAGTAAGACTGCTGGGAATGGTTGTTGAAGTGCCAGGGGAGCCTTTAGTTAGAGTGTTTAATAGGCGCCAGATAGTGGAAGTATCCTTACTGTCTTTCACTGTGTCACGGATTAACCTTTTCCTTGCCTCTCTGATCATGTACTTAACACGGTTACGTTGTTGCTTAAATTCAGGAAATAGTTTTCGACTACGCAGATCATCTCTGAGCGCCATCGCTTGCATTATTTCTGGGGTTAACCATGGAGGAAGAGTGTTTGATTTAACCCTTCTCTCACGAAGGGGTGCGTGTTTGTTTAATACAGTTAGAAAAAGAGTGTACCAAATAGAAAGGGCAGTGTCCGGGTCATTGGAGAGATGTACATCGTTGAACGGAGTATTATTTAAATCAAATAGGAATTTATTATGGTTAAAGTTCTTGAATGATCGATATGTTATGGTTGTATGGCCGTTCTTCTTTGCTTTCGGAATCTTTTTTGACCATGAACAAACAATTGGATAGTGATCACTAACACTTAGATTTGAAACCTCAACATTATAGACGGCTTTGGGTTTATTAGTGTATATGTGGTCTATAAGTGAGGACGTATTCTGAGTAATTCTGGTGGGCGATTTTACTAACTGGACTAGACCAAACAATGAAGATATTGTATCCCACGCAGTGTGATTCTTAAGGAAGTCTATATTAAAATCTCCCATGAGAAGAAGGTCAGCCTTTCTTTTGCACGCTCTATCAAGGATCTGACTAAAATGGTCATACCATTCAAAAGTGGCGGCAGGGTTTCTGTAAAGGAATCCAACTAGTAGCGGTGTCGATTTAGGGCATTTCACTTCCAACCACAAACACTCTACGTCTGCTGTTTCCAAGTCCAAGCGTCTATGGACTAAATGCTGAATGGAGTTGTGAATGTAGACAGCGATGCCTGTTTGACCTGGGGACGAGGGGTCTCTCCTAGTCAAGGAAAAATTAGGAATACTAATGGCTTCATCGCTCACACACGAGCTCATGCGCGTCTCACTAAGCCCAAATAAATGAAACGGTGTGGGATTGCTAATGTAGACAGATATATCGGTTAGTTTATTGTACAAATGAAAAACATTGAGATGCCCTATTCGCATAACTTTCAAATTTATGTCTATTACGGAGTAAGGCAAATTTGTACAGAACAAACAACAACAACAACAAAATAAAATGTCAAAAGAAGGAAGTATACGTTGAGATTATTAAATGAAACAGCACAAATGCCTATGTATATATAAAGCTGGTAAATGGATAAGACACAATGAAATGATTTAGCAGACTCGTCGGCAGGGAAATAATCCAACTGCTCGAACATCAAAGTCCCGATAGCAAGTTCAGTTAGGCGTATCAGCCGCACACGAGCACAATACTGGCCGGGGTTTGGTAATCCGCTTTCAACTCGATACTGCTCAGCGAAGTAAAGCGGAGACACAGTTATCACTGGTAAATTGAAGCTTGATTGAATCGTCTTGATTCAATCGAGTTTCCTTCACGCTGATAGTCTGCTGGTATTCGAACAAGCACTGACTGACCTCGTATAAAACACACAGAGTACTCCGACACAGTAGTAAACTAACGGATCAACGATATTCTAGTCTCGGAGAGACTTTATCCACGACGAACGAACGAACGACACAGAAAATGATGATCGTAACTGTTCTTGGTCATCGCAAAATACATAACACTACAGTGGCACATTGATCACCAAAAGTTTTGCTTACTGCGCACTGTCCACAAGCTAACAAGAGTTCTTGAACAGTCAGAAATACAAATACATAAAATAAAAGTCCACAGGCACAGTCCCGAACGAATGCCTACAAGTAAAGTAATAGCGGTGTCAAATACACACGTTTATCAAGAGAGAGAGAGAGAGAGAGAGAGAGAGAGAGAGAGAGAGAGAGAGAGAGAGAGAGAGAGAGAGAGAGAGAGAGAGAGAGAGAGAGAGAGAGAGAGAGAGAGAGATGCAGAGTGCAGGGAAAAAATAGAGAGTTGAGATGGAGATAGACACAGAGAGAGAGCACTTTTATGTCACAATGACAGTATTCACAAAATAAACCCAAAAGGTGTGGTAATTAGGTACATTACAATTGCCTATTATAGAAAGTATATTTGCATATTCACACCAATTATCCCAAAATGAAAGCGAAGAACACTTCAACACAGATTATGAACACGTTCAGAAGGGCTTCGGCAATCATCCAAACTGCATACATAAAATAGCAATCAATTCCCAGCGCGCAATGAAGAAAAAGTCATGGGGCCCGCGTCGGCACCAGTTGGCTAGGGCACGGCTGTGCGCGGGCCAACTGCGGCCGATGTCAGCCCAAAAACCTTTTGCTCAGTGGGTTACCATGAAATCGAGTCAGCCCAGTGCAGCGTACCGGCTTTCATTACAGTTTACCAGAGGGATTCATTATGGCATGAGTGCAATATGTCACTTAATCAGTGATGCGAATCGCGGGAGACATCCAGTGTGAACTGCAAGCAGCCTGAGGGTCTCCCAAACTATATCACAGTCTGAGACAAGCGCCGGTTAGATGCAGTGCACAAAACAAGGGAAACCATCTTAGCTTTGAACTAGGGATCTCTTAGCTTGTCCAGTGCTGAGTGATTTCCCTTGATGCGTACAGCAAGTTAGTAGTGGTTGGGCTACATCATCCTCCCTTTCATGTTCAATGCCGGCGTAAAAAAAAGTGGGATCTTTCCATTTTCTCTTCTAAACTTGCTAAGTTTAAATATCGTTAATGACCTTTTCTGAGAAAAGCCAGAGAAAGTTTCGCTTTTTTTCCCCAAAAACACATGAACATGCCGGTTTTATACTAATCAAAAGATCAAATATGTGAGGCTACAGGCCTAACATGCATATTGCTTCCGGTTCATGTAGTAACTACAACAAATTTCCTCCTTTTTGCAATTGCTTTAGGGTATACAACTTGAAATTGTTTGCTTTTTTGGGCGTTTAGAGCAGCAAAAGGCATGACAGGTGGTGTGAAAAAGAGCAAAATGTGACTAACTGTAGTCAACCTAGTATGTTCATGGGAGCCTTATATGGGGCATGTGCACAGTTGTATGCAGGCTTGCAGACGACAGTTTTTGTCATGGGGTATTTAGTGCATTAGAGTGTTGCGGAAAAAGCTAACAGACAATTTGTTTAAGAATTTCTGGAAATGTTTTTCCTGTGATGCTCCGAGTGGAATTTTTGTGTGGGCAGAAAGGGCGTTCTTCGTTCATAACTTTGTGTTGCAAGAGGCTAATAGAGATGAGTGTGTGAAAAGGGGGGTAATCTCTGGATTGCTGAACCACATACAGCAGACATACTCCGCATAGCAAGTACTCCGCATATTTGGAAGTTTGTCCAACGCTGCGTTATTGCTCTTGGAAAACGTGTGCTATGGCTTCCCCAGAAGCAAAACGTATTCGGGCTGACGTCGGCCGCAGTGTTCCCGCCAACCGCGGCCGAAGTCGTCCCGAGGACCTATGCTTACTGGCTTTTGCCAAATCCGGCCAGGGCGCCTTTGCATCTATGCTTCGTGCAGATGAAAGACAAATTTACTGGTACGAGTTTGTGTCGAGATCTGGGCCATATGGTGCTATAAAATCAGGATGCACGGTAATCAAATCTTGTGAGTGAATACGGTATTAGCTGGTCTGTATGAATACTTGGGTGGAATTTTGACAGTGCTTTTTTTTAAAGTCCCTTTTATTTATAGACGTGACTTTTTAGGACGGGTCGCGGTGGGGCGAATTTAATAGCATGTCCATGATGTCAAAGGCGGGCAGGCTAAACCTCTAGCAATTGAAGTAACAAGATAAAAATTACGTCATTTGATGCGAAGCGCCGTATGTGCCTATGTATATATGTGCGTATGTATGTATGAATGTATGTATGTGTGTGCGTATGTATGTAAACAGAAGAATCTCCGACATTTGTGTACACACAAGCTTGAAACTTGACGAAATACTTTTTTAAGTCAGTGGCTAAGAAAGCCTCCGAGCATATTGTAATTGAATTTCTCATTGAGGACATAAACAACGGTTTATAGGAAGTCGGTTGATCCAGATTAGAGACCGTAATTTTTGTCATATTTACTTGAACTTTTGTATATGGCTAGTTTGGAGAAAGACATTGGACAAGTTCGTTAATCAGCTTTGTATCCTTAAAACTCCTTAGTAAAATTTAATTCTTTTCAGAAAATAATTAAAACAGTAAAAAAAAAAAAACTTTACTTCTAGAGAAAGTCAGACAGTGGCGGTGACGTAAAAGAGGCAACTGCGTCACCAAGCAGACACTGACATAATACTCTAAATATGACGTCATTCTCTCTCGCGCGCGCGGCTCTCTCTCTCTCTCTCTCTCTCTCTCTCTCTCTCTCTCTCTCTCTCTCTCTATATATATATATATATATATATATATATATATATATATATATATATATATATATATATATATATATATATATATATATATATATATATCACACACACACACACACACACACACACACACACGCACACACACAAACACACACACGCACATTGAACTGTGGTACACACACAAACACACACACACACACACACGCACGCACGCACGCACACACACTGACTGTGGCACACACACACACACACACACACACACACACACACATTTACTGTAACATACGCACAAACGCACCACTTGCACACACACATATTGAATCTGGCACACACACACACACCGCCACACACACACACACACACGCTCGCACGCATGCACGCACGCACACACACACACACACACACACACACACACACACACACAGACTGACTGTGGCACATATACATACGCACAAACGCACACATGCACAACAGGACAATAAAACTATAAACACATATTCATTTCAAATTTATTTCACTTGACTGAAATCAGTTACAGAAATGATAATTGGTCAGGATATCATATGTTACATGTGATAACGAATCAGTGACATTTAACTCATTCTGCCCGCGACAGACCACAGCAAGATATGGCTCGACCATGTTAGTTCAAGGGTAGTGGCAGAATAGCTTGGCGCCGACAGGCGCCAAGCTATTCAGACACCACCCTTGAACTATCATGGTCGATCTGTCTCCTGAATTGTAATGCAGTCCTCAGAGGATAATTCCAAAATGTTGGTATTTCGTAGCTCGGGCACAATGAGTTAAACCAGCGTTTGCTGTGAGGTCGTAATGTCCAAAATCATAGATCAGCACACATGACTTGTGATGGTCAAAGCGATAATGAAATTAATTGTGATTCTTTTATTATCTCATCAGCGGCGGAACACGACATGATACAGGAAGCTATTATTTCGGTTACACTAAAATAGCATGCAAGAATCCAGTACACATTCACTCATTCGAGACGTGCTGCCTACGGATACGCGGCGAATCGCCGCGTTTCCGTAAGCGGCACGTCTCGAATGAGTTAAGTTATTGGTAGCAAGTTTAGGACACGAATCCTCGTAGGCCTGCCTGACGGAGGTCAAATTAACCATTGTACCCTGTGAAGAAGACCTATGCTCACGCATAGAGTTCACACAGGGTTTCTGCATTGTACTGTCGTGTCAGCGGTTTTTATAGTGTATTCACGAGGTTCGTGCATTTACGAGGGCAGCGATTTGCAGAGTTTTAGGGCGCATCTCAGCCTAACAGAGCTCTAGAGTAATCAGTACGTGCTATTCTGTCAGTGAGGACGGACGCATGTCGAATACACTAGCCGTATTCCAAGACTCTGAAACATAGATTTCAGGTACGTTGTTTATATTGTATTATCAACAGCTAGTGAGCTAAAGGTAGTATGCGTTGGTATGCTTTTGTTCGGTTGTGTAGGGTTGATATGGTTCAGTTATGTCGGTTTAGAACTTGTTAAGATAACTGGGGATTTTTCTATATAGTTATTTACCTGGATGGATAATTAAGGAATGTGATGAGTGTATGCCTAGGTTGCTTACGAAGGTAGTACGTGAGTGTGTTAAGTATAATCTTTTCCAATGTACGAACCCGCGTATGGCGCGTGCGTCATGTTATGTCTTTTTCAGTGTAGTGACCGAGTTATGGTGTGTTGCGAATCTAGTCTGTTTTATAAAGCACGAATGTGGAATGAACGTGCAGATTTATGTGTATCAGCCAGGTTATGTAATGTACCTCATATCATCCATTATGAATGTGTTAAGCAAGTGTTATGACATTAGAACTTTATTCTACAGAGTTCGTGTGCGGAGCGAAGGACATGATGCCGGGACGTCAAGGTGTCAACAGACACTGCCGCCGGAGGAACGTGTCATGAGGTTATTCACCGCTCGTGGAGCGAGATGCTTGGTGCCAAGACATCAAAATCAACAGAGGCTGCGCTAGAGGAGCGAGTCGAGAGGACGTCCACAGTTTGGGGAACGTGGGACGGACGAAAGAAACTACAGGCCTAGACGTGGAGGGACCTGCGAACGATACAGAGCGATAACACCAGTTGAGCCGAGTGGATAATAAGGAACGTTTACCTAACCTGGCTATTACTATATTGTGTGTGGATATGAGGGTAGTGTGCTAGTGTTGAAAATTGTGTATCTTGTGAAGAGTATTTTTGAGTTCACGTTTTGTTATTTATTATTATATGGGCCACAGAAAAGAAGAAATAATGTTTTGCGTTTATACTGCACGAATGCATCCGACTGAGTGTTAGCGTTGTTGTCCCGTTGCGTTTGTGAGTCTGTGCCTGCGACCGGTTGAAAGTCTGCGTACGTTACATACCCCGAAGGTCCGACAATCTGGTTAATCGGACCCGATAATCTGGTTAATCTGACCTCCCATGGTAAGGCTAAAGAGATTGGGCATGTGACGTAGGCTATCGATGATATAGGTGTTTGTCACATCTATTTGCGCTATGATGGATGTCAGGATAAGTTTAAGCAGTGGCGTTTGTGGGGGCCCGGGAGGGGGAGGGGACGGGGGCAATTATCGTGCCTGACATTACTTTCCAGCCTCCAAACAGGGGAAGAAGGGCGGGGGGGGGGGGGGGGGGGGTTGGAGGAGGGGGTCCAACCTCGAAGGCACGTGACAGTCCAACTTCGTAAACAAACATAAAAATCAAACGTTTAGGATACTTTATTCCTTCAGAAAAATCTTCAAATAAATTTAACGCTTTTATCTCAACAGCAACAACAAATGAAGAGGGGGAGTTACTCTGGACACCTACCTTTAGGAGGGTCAGCCCTCTCCCCCGTGTAGGGATGGTAAGATGGTATTCAGGACATATTCAATCTATGCAAGATAATGAATGCAAGTAAGGGCGTATATTCACATTAAGATCTTTATGATCATCATGTTATAAAATATTTGTGACGTGTTTTTACATTCCGACGATAAATCAGGATTAGGACAGATAAACCCATTCAGCCCTGACGCACTACAGCAGGAGATGGGCCGACCATGGGCAACTGGTGCATAGTCATTAGATGACGCCTCCAAACTTTGGGAAATACGGCCGTCGGGCTGAATGAGTTAAAGATATTCGAAATAGTATTACAGTAGATCTCGCTTTGAGCATCCAATATTATTTTCTCTCAGTTGCTTCTCTCAAGAGAAGTCTTGAACAGCAAAAGATTCAACCTGTCATTAAAGACCATCATTTAGGTAGCTACGGCCACCTAAATGATGGTCGTTAATGACAGGTGATCTCTCATAAGGGCGGCTGCTCGAAACAAGTCTTGTTGACATTCTATTTGCTATGTGCAGGTGCTCTTTTGGTCAAAGACATGAAAGACAAAGTTTTCAGAGTAGCTGTATGAAGAATGGAAGTGGCAAAGTTATTATTATTATTATTATTATTATTATTATTATTATTATTATTATTATTATTATTATTATATTATCATCATCATCTATTATTATTATTATTATTATTATTATTATTATTATTATTATTATTATTATTATTATTTTGATAAATCAACGAGACAGATCAGTCCCTCACTTATTACGACTACTAGTTGTCTAGTAGGTCTTCAGTCATTTAAACTAATAACTATCTCAAAGCAATTTATCAACACAATCCAGACCAAAACGGTGACTGTTAAGAGTGTAAAACACAGAGAATAACCCAACGAAGAAAAAAGCACGCTTAAAAAAGACAGTTACAACACAAATAGCACATAGAATGCGCAGCAGATGGTCCACAACAGGCAAGACTGCACAGGAAAACCGTGAGAAATAAAGCCAGAAAATTCAAGTCGAAACCACAAGCATGGAATGATCACGCTCGTGTTTTAGACGTGACGTATTACGCAACGAGCATCCCATGCCTGTCGTCAAAAGAGTGTTTATCCTATTTCTTTAGCTCTTCAGAACAGAGATTTGCTATCAGGGTGACGGAGCGCGGTCGACGCGGGGTAGTGCAGAATAGGAGGCATTCGTTAACATCTTATCTGGCACAATAGGTACATTTTTGTTTCTGAAATCGTGATCCATTCCCAAAAACAACCAAACGCCGAAACCGTCCAATAACAATGGATACAAATTGGTCTCAGCAAGAGTCATAGATCCTCTTGAACCACTGCAGTCGCAGGGGCTCACGAGGATCTATGACTCTTGCAGTTGGATCGTGTTCACTTTTCTCGGCAGTGAAGAGGTAAACCCTTTGTGCATGCAATCACCGTTACTGCTTACAAGCAGCTGTATGCACAAGGGAGTTAATACAGGGAATCGTAATTCAGTTCCCAGCAAGCGCGCTGATCGGTGTACAAGTGAGGATCCTGCCGCCCCTGCAGGCGACCCACAGGCGGCCTCTCATGTCCGTGTTGAGCGCCGTGGGCTGCACCAGCAGCGGACAGCCCGGGGACAGGTAGCGCGCGAAGCTCAGGCGCCCGTTCTGCACGTTCACCACGTGGATGGCGTCGTTCAGCTCATCAGCCACCAGCAGCACCTCCCGGCCGCCCAGTGTGTAGAAACACACGTCCGACGGCTGGAACGGCGATACAGGCGGTCTGTACGTAGCTATGGCGTCCGGATGAGGGCATCGGTACAGCTGCACTCTGCGCTGCAAGTCTGGTGCCTTCCCTTCCTCCAGCACCACAAACTGCTGCTCTCTAGCGCTGACGTCGAATGCTCGATGAGCCGCGCAGTTAATGGTAAAGGCACTTTTTTGTTTCATCTGAAGTGGAAACTCTGATATTATATATACCTCCCAAACAGTCGCTTTTCCTACGAGACTGTTGTCTAGCTTTAAATACCTGTTCATATCGGATTCACATTTCTTGCCAAAAGTTTCTAACCCACCTGCACCTGGTGCAAGATACATATAAGCACCATTCTTTCTCCTCACCACTGAATTTATTCCAGCACCGTGACATTTCAGTGTATCAACAGGCCTGCCATTTTTGTCAAACACCTCACATGTAGCTTCAGAAGACGCACCATTATGTGCCACACCAGGCTCATACGAGACAATCACATTTTCGTTTGTCAACGGACACACCTGATAAATGTCAGTGGCCGGATCGTCTCGACATCGCAGCTGCTCCATCACCATCACTTCAGGCGCTGACACTGCCATTTCCATCTTGACCGCATTTCCCACGAAGTCGCGCATGCGCTGCAATGCGTCGGCATTCATTGTTTTGAAGCGGAGGACAGGACGGCAGACAGTTTTTACCCAGCTTAGCGTCAGATTTTGAGCAATTTCATCCGTAATTTTATCCAGGCTGGCCATAGCTTCCTCCCGGAATTTCTCTGCTGCTGCCTTCAAAATCGCCTCTCTGTTCAGGATAGCCTGTTTCAACGCGTCACGTTTGTGGCCTACTGACTGTTTTTCCTCGACCGCTGGTACAGCTGCACTTTGCAGATCGCTTGTAAAGTGCGCTTCGTGATTCGTTATCTTACACTTAAGGCAGATTGGCTTACTGCAGTAATGGCAAAATAACTCGAGCTCCCTGGAAGGGTGGACTGTGCAAAGTAGACCATATCGAGCTTTCTCAAGTCCATCAGGGTCAATGTAGAAATTATCCTGAAAACCGGCCACTCCGCCAGAAGGCAGGTCGGTCTCCCTCCGGCAAGAAGGACACGGGAAACGACGACACTGTGGGCCGGTCGCCACCAGCTTCTCTAGACATCTTTTGCAGAAAGTGTGATGGCAGGGAAGCAGCTTAGGCTGTTTATACACATCCAGACACAGGACGCAAATCAAAGTGTGTTTTTGGTACTTGTTAAAGTGTCCAACTGCAGACGCCATTTCGATGTACTTTCGTTTGCATCTGTTGTAAGAACCTGGATGAGAGAACAATAACGCATATGCTAAATTTCAAAAGCAGTAAATTCCTCAACGCATGGCTCGTTCATACCGAGAGCAATAAAAAGGAACAGCTTTATATGAATTTATGGACATGTCCAGAAACACCAGTGTGGGTCTGTTCTTCACCACATCCATGTGTTGCTGCGCCATTGGATCAAGTAGGAGGTGGCGCGGCACAATTCCTTTCTTACAATAAGACAACAAAGCTCCCGGTTATTTGTGTCGGTTTTGTTTCAAATGAGTTCATAAAACATGACATACAAAACATTACTGTAATTCGTCAAAACCTGTTCTAGTGGCTGAACTCTGTAATATCGTTTAACCCTTTGGCTGTCGGTAGCGTTTTTTGTCGCGATGATTCCTTCAGGAATTATCGCGACAAAAAACGCTACCGACAGCCAAAGGCTTCAAGCAAAACTCGCATTAGAAGTAACTTAAACTTAGGCCTACCTCAGTCAAAGCACACGACATTGCCGCACGGCACTGGCCCGAGTGCAACTGCCCTATTTACCCTCTGCTGTCGACTGTCATTAGGACCTTGTAATCTAATCAATGTCTCAGTCACACATGTTCTAGAATGATCACGTCATCCATAAGCCGCTTTTCACAAGTGTGTCTTCTTTTCAGGTTCGCACATCATTGATCTCCAACATAGATTGAATGAGTCTGCCTATCGAAATTTCACGTGACCATGTTGCATCATATCTCCCGCTTAACGACTGGTCGGACTGTTAAGGCCCCGCTACACGAGCCCGGTTTTGAGGCCGATTCCCGATCAGTTTTCGAATCGGTTGGTGATCGGGCCGGACTAAAAAACGTGTGTACTGCCACACGGCATTTCCCGACTTGTTTAGCCGACCGGTTTGAACCGAAGATCAAAGTCGTACCTGTTCTGCAAAATGACTGCTAGTTTTGACAGTGATGATGACGTGCTTGCATTATCAGCAGTTTTGCATCATATTCGAGAAGAGGCGTGCGAAACATCAGCGGCAACGGCGGTGGTACTGATCACAACAGGCGTGTTCGGCCATTTGCAAACTGTGAAACGACGTGTTTTGCGAGACGCGCTCTGATTGGTTGAAGCTTACAACCGGGGCCGAATCGGATCGGGAAAATAGAGCAGGTTCTAGACACCCGATTCCCAGCCGATTGGGACCGGATCGGATAATTGACGTCATCCGATCGCAATCGGATCGGAATCGGCTTCAAAATCGGGGCACAACCGGCTCGTGTGGCGGGGCCTTTAGAGGTTTCCTGCTAGTGTCCGCGAATGCTCCTCAGCGATGGTAGGAATGGTAGGAATTCCACCAGCACAAAATGCACTCCATTAAAAACTGAATTATCATGGTGAAACCATCTCCTGCAACAGGTACATAGTCGTTAAGTAACACTTCCAAAATTTGGGAAAGGCACCCGTGGGGCTAAATGGATTTCACAACTCTTACTGTATTAATATTTTAAAAAAAATAATAACTACGCTTGGACTTCCGGGTTACCATGAACAGATCAGTTTCCCCATGATGAACTTTTAATTTTCTGGCTCGAAGGGACATTTTGCCCAGGTCTGGGCCAGGGTGTCACTGGGTAAACGTGCACTTGCTTCGCCGCCAGTTATGCCTCAACTTTAATGCATTTTTTTTCAGAGAGGAATAAAAGAAACGCTGCAGCGGAGATACGCGAAGCCAGGACAATGCATAGATAATAATTATAATATTCCTTGCTTGCGTAAGGCCAAAGGTATTCCCTGATGACAGTAGCGTTGGAAGACATTTTTCATTGGGTGTGTGGAGTTGGTTAGTTGGTTGAACATTGCTTAACGTCCCGACAGCAAGAAGACTTTTCACTGCTTGTGAAAAAATAAAACAAGCAAAATATTGAATGTATGTCATTAGCCGGTCAAATAATTATGCTAAATAAACCTAAGACATCTTCATTAGCTTACGAAAAAAAAGTAGAAAATCATTACAATTTTCTCCACTTCTGCCTTCAAACACGCCGCCCTGTTTCAACATGCTACGCGTAACGTTTGTCTTCCACTGCCAGTTTTTTCTTGATGGCTGGTACGGCCGCAGAGTGCAGATCGCTGGTAGAGTGCACATAGTGATCTGTTATCTTACATTTCAGGCAAACTGGCTTATCGCAATCTCCGCAAAATAACTCCAGCTCTCTGGAATGGTGCACTGTGCAGTAAAGACCATATCGAGCTTTGTCAAGGTCGTCAGGGTCAGTGTAAAAATTGTTCTGGAAACCAGCCATTCTGCCAAAGGGCAGGTTGGTCTGCATTCTGCACGAAGGGCATGGGAAACGACGAGACTGTGGACCGGTAGCAGCTTCGCCAGACAACTTTCACAGAATGTATGATGACATGGCAGCAGTTTGAGTTTTCTGTACACCTCCAGACACAGGGCCCAAATCAATGTTTGATTTTTGTCTTTGGTGAACTGGCCGTCTGCAGATGCCATTTTGATTTACCTCCGCTTGTAGCTCTTGTAAGATCCTGTATGAAAGAGCAGAGGGATTTTTTTTTTTTAAGAAAGAGGATTTGTTCAGTAATATTATAATTAAGCCTTTAACTGCTTCTGACGATACCGCTCGGCGGAGAAGACGTGTAACTACGTGTCTTTTCAGCCGAACTGTATTGTCAGAAGGTGCAAGGGGTTAACACCAAACGGTACCGTCAGTAGCAGTGTAGCGTTAAACTACACTTTGTTGAGGTTGAAGGGGGAGATACTCACTAAAAAAACTACATAACTCACTATATCTAGAACGAAAAAGTATCCTTTCAATGGAATCGCATGACGTGGATACTCTAGTAGACACTCATCTGATGTCGCGAGATGTATTGTGACCGTTCAAATTATGTCTTTTCCCACCCACCACTTAACTGTGTCCGACGTTCGCCATTGGATCAGTAGGAAGAAGGCTATCGCGGACACACATGTTTTCGGTAAACACTGCAGCGCAAGTCGGCCGGTGTGACCAACGAGTCGAAATAGCTCAGGCGGTTAAGCGTCGGAGCAGGAGAGCGAAGGGAAACGCCGGGTCGTGGGTTCGAATCCCGTCCCGGCCCCGGTAGCTGGACTCGCAATCCAGGGGGAAGAGACGGACTTGTTCAATAGCATGTCCGTTGAAAGGTCCTGGTAAATCAAAGTGGCACAGTTGGAGTGCGCCTGAGTTGATCAGTGTTCAGGTCGTACTCCATAGGCAATAGATTTCCCTGTTCCCCCATAACCCGTCCGTCAGGGCCGTCCATTATCACTTCGGTGCCGTGGACGTTAAACCCGAACTAACCAACCGGCCGGCGTGTTGCTTCAAACTCATAACGCGTAACAGTGTTCATGGTGTGCTCGCCGTCCCAGTATACACAATCGCAATGCGATTCGATGGTACAAAGAATGTTCGTACATGATGCCGAGAGATAAACTTAACCGACCATTATGACCCGTAACTACACTCAGAAGATTATTTCACCCAAATATCTGATTCCAGCATCAGACTGATTAGTCAATCGAACAAATCCTAGCAAAAAGGTGTAATCAGACTGAACGGGAAACAAATACATAGCGGTATATTTAGCTCAGGGGCGGATCTGGGGTGGGGGAGGGTTACAGGGTTTCCGGACCCACACTTCTTTAAAATGCTATTACAAAGTCCCTTCCCCCCCCCAACCCCCCCCCCCCCAACCCCCACCCCACCCCCACCACTTTGTTTGATATTGTGGCGAATGGTGAGAGTCATAACACGCACGCGCCTTCTCTCCAATCCCCTCTCCCCCTCCCCCCGCCCCCCTCCCCCGCTTTTCGATTTTTTTTTTTTCAGCGCCTGGAAGCAAGATCTAGCGTCGGGGTGGCCTTTTGTATCAGGTTGAAGGTCCCAAACAAAACGTTTCCCCATTAAGGTAACTGATCCGCCCCTGAATCTGGAAGTTTCGCGACACTTTAACTGCCTTCGCCTTCGTTGCCTATGTCTCCTCTCCTCCGTTTCAACTGGCTGCTGTGTATCTGCCGTGTATTTATACAGTCGGTAGTAAGGACGCTTGTATTCCAATCTTTATCGCACGCATGTATTAGAATGACCATGTAGCCTGCTAGCCGCTTTTCACAACCGTGTATCCTCTTTTTCAAGCCGCTCGGTCAGCTTGCCTGCTTCGCCGCCAAAAATGCCTTAACCCTTATCATTCGGAATACACCAGTGGGTGAAATAAGTTTGACTAAAATAGTTCAAGGGTGGTGCCAGAATAGCTTGGCGCCTCTAGGCGCCAAGCTATTCTGGCACCACCCTTGAACTAAAGCCATTGGTCTATATCCTTCTCTCTAAGTACTATAATGTAGCTTGCGTAGGCAGCGTAGAAATTTGAAGCTTTTAGCCTCAGTATGATATGGGTTTTAACTGGAATACAGACAGAGAGAGAGAGAGGGGGGGGGGGGTAAGTAAGGATAAGTACTGCGTACTGCGGAAGAGATATGGGAGAACTAGGTCAACTGTAAAAATATCGCTTGAAATTGACGTCATATGTTTTTCTGCTACACTGCACTTTTGTTTTCGTTTTCTGCAAGCAGCCAGCGGTATTAAACAGTACATGGAGGTTAAAACGTTAATAGGTGTGTAGTAGTGCACAATATTGCTTTGGTTTAGTTCATGTGTTTATTTTTACACGCACAGAGAGAGAGAGAGAGAGAGAGAGAAATGAAATGAAATGAAATGAAATGAAATGAAATGAAATGAAATGAAACTTTATTTTCCAAGGATAAAAGAATAGGTGCGCAGACCTGTTTTCATTCTTGTCCTTGCTACACACTACAAAACAAAATAACGTACACACACACACACGCGCGCCGGTGTGCAATTGCCGCGTGCACAGGCTTGTGCCAGATTAGCTTGTAGCCTACAGGCGCCAAGCCAAGCCTGCACAACCCTCCACACACACACACACACACACACACACACACACACACTGACACACACATACACACACATCAGTATATCATGTACACATACATTCTTTCGCTTAAAACTATACTACAGCAAATATAAAAAGTATAATGGATTTTGTACATAAAACCGCTATTGTTCTCATCATAAAAACCAACACGGCGGCTCACTCCAACAAACATAAACAGGCATACACACACACACACACACACACACACACACACACACACACACACACACACACACGCACACACACACTCGCGCACACACACACACACACACACACACACGCGCGCGCGCGCGTGCGCAAGCACGTAGGGATGCGCGCGTGCACACACATACACTTGCACACACTGACACAGATAAACACACACATGCGATAGCGGCCTCCCCGCGCCACTAAACCGCGCACAGCTAGATGCTAGTCTGCCATGGAATTAGACTAGACTTGTATAGCGATCCCGCAACCACCGCGCGCGCGGGTCGACGCGAAGAAACCACAGCACTGCCACGCCTCGCGAGCGCCCAATGCTGTGTCTATCGACGGCATCCCGTCTGGCCAGCCGAGTCCATGGGGTCATGGATATTACATAATGCGGCTGGCTGGAATGCCAGCGGTATATTACATGCGTTCATAAATTTTTAATGTTAGAAGAGAATGCAGAATATCCGGGAAATGCCGCATAAGGCATGGAGTGCTACATGTAAAAATAAAAATAAAAATACAAAATAAAAGAAAAATTAAGTTTTGTCTAGATGTTTGAGCAGCTTGGTCTTGTAAGTTTTAAGCGATGGCGCGGCTCTAACATCCGCAGGAATGGAGTTCCATAACTTTGCACCAGAATAGGACAACGACGACCTATAAATGTCTAGTCGAGGCATCGGTACAACAAGATTGTTCCCTGGTGTTCGACTGGACCTCGTATGAGCAAAGTGGAACAAACTATTGAGATAGGCTGGTGTTTCTGAGAGGGTGATTTTGCGCATGAGCACCAACTTATTATACTTAAACTGTTTTTCAAGTGGCAAAATGTCTAACAGCTTGAACTTATTGTCAGTATTAATGACTTCTGAGGGTCTGTCAACAATAAGTTTAATGGCTCTTCTGTGGAGCGAGTTCAGACTTTTTAAATTAGCATCGCTACTACCGTCCCAAATAGATGAGGCATAATCCAAATGTGACTGAATATGGGCATAGTAGAAGAGTTTCCTTGTTGGCTCATCAGCAAAATGTCTCAATTTCGACAGGAGGAATACATTTTTAGATACTATTTTACACAGTTTAGTAATGTGGCCTTGCCAGCACAACTTGTCGTCTAAGTTGATTCCAAGCACGCGCTGTTCTCTGACTTGCTCCACAGGCTGGCCATTAAGTGTTAGTTGAAGGGGAGGGGGGTTCAACTGATGCTTTTGCCGTGTGGTAATCAGCATGCATTTGGTTTTAGTGGGATTAGGTATCATGGCGTTATTTCTGCACCATTCAGATACCTCATTTAAACTGTCTTGGAGAATCTTCACCATACATGTTACGTCTGATGACGAAACGTCCAGTGTTCCATCGTCTGCAAAAAGACTGAAAGTTACACTGGAGTCAGATATATGTAATGGAAGGTCGTTTATGAAGACAGAGAACAATAATGGACCAAGAATCGATCCCTGTGGTACTCCGTGCTCTATCACCCCTTCAGGTGAGTTTTTACCATTCACGTAGACATACTGCGTACGCCCATGCAGATATGACGTAAGGAAGGCAAGTGTGTCTGCGCTTAGTTGATAGACATTAAGTTTTTGAACTAAAGTTTCATGATTGACGAGGTCAAATGCTTTTGAAAGGTCCAAAAATACTGCTCCAGTCATTTGACTGCTATTTATGGCAGTAAGCCATCTGTCAACAAGGTGTACCAATGCTGTGTGACAGGAGTGTTTCCGCCGAAAGCCAGATTGTAATGGATGTATGAGTTTGTGTTTTTCTAGAAAATGTTGTAAGTGTGTGTGAATGTGTCTTTCTATCGGTTTCGACAGTGTTGACAGTAGCGAAATGGGCCTGAACTTGTTAGGGTCGGCAAGGTCTTTCGTTTTAGGTAGTGGGATCACTTTGGCTGTTTTTAGAGAAGATGGAAATATCCCCTGCTTTATGCAAAGGTTGTATATATATGTCAAGGTATCTAAAATATACGGTAGGGCCATTTTCAGAACTGAGCTACTAATACCATCATGGCCAGACGTACGTTTGTTCTTTAAGTACGAGATGGATTTTCCCACGTCGTATATCGTTAACAGCGGAATGCTGAATGACGTGTCAAGGTCCAGCCGTTCTGCACAAAACGTCTTTAGCTTTTCGGACACAGCTGAAGACTGACCAGAATATGTATTTTTTAGCAACGTACTGGCAGCCGAGAGGAAATGCTGATTCAAGATATCAGCTGATAACTGTGTACATTGTGCGGTATTTTTGGACCTCGTAAAAGCATTGATCGCTCGCCACACAGATACGACATCTTTCTTTCCGTTCATAAGACGGTGAAAAAGTGACCTTTGAGCTTTCCTCACTAAATGTTTAACATGGTTTCTTTGCCTTCGATAAGCAATAAAATCCTTCTTTCTTTTATAGTCATCTCGGAGCTGCATGGCATCCTTGATTTCCTTACTTAACCAGGCGGGAAGCTGGGGGTTCTTCACCCGTTTCTCTCTGAATGGAGCGTGTTTATCGAGAACACCAAGGAACAATCCGTACCACTCAGACAAAGCATCGTTGGGGTCATTATGGTAGTACACTGTATCAAAGTGTGTGCTACTTAAATCACAAAGAAATGTTTCCTTGTTGAAGTGTTTAAGTGATCTGTATCTAATAGTCGTGTGCTGATGTTTTCGGAATGAATTATCCGCTTTTAATGCCAAACAACAGCACACCGGGTAGTGATCGCTAATCCCTACCTGAAGCACGTCTACTGCCATCACCCTTGATTGAGTAGTTGTATATATGTGGTCTATAAGGGTGGAGGAAGTTGGACTAACACGAGTTGCTGTTTTAACTAGCTGCTTTAAACCAAACATAGACATGGTGCACTCCCAAGCAGGGTTATTCAAAAACATGTTAATATTGAAATCGCCTAGGATCAAAATTTCAGAGCTGGACTGTCTGACCTTATCCATCATGGCGATAAAGTCGTCGAACCATTGAAATGTTGATGCTGGGTTCCTGTAAATGTACCCGACCAGCACGGGGCTGGATTTGTTTGCCCTTAACTCAACCCAAATGCATTCTACAGTTTTTGACTCCAGGTCCCCACGCCTGCGAGTAATACCGCTAATTGAATTATGAATGTATACTGCAATACCCGTATGTCCCGGGTATTCAGCATCGCGGCGCAGTACAGTGAAGTCCTGGATAGAAACGGCCTCATCGCTGATGTTACGATTGAGACGCGATTCCGTTACACCAAACAAGTGAAATGGATTGGATTGACTCAAGAGCACACACAGATCGGGAACTTTGTTAGTTAAATGATAAACATTTAAATGGCCAATATGTAACTGGCGATCATACACCATGATTGCTAATGTATGTCAATACCAAAGAGTACAAATAAAAAAGCTTATAAATGATACAAAGGCAAATAAGAGCTGAAATAATAAAACAAAGCAAAAGAATATCAGTCCGCTCTAACACACAGAATGTGGGAGGCAAGTGAAAAAAAAAAAAAAAGAGTTTCTTCTACGCATTCACTGATATAGACCACACTACCGGTCACTAACGGTCACTAACAGGGACTAATCCCTTTAGCAAACTTCAACAGTCAAAGCTAAACGACCCCGCTGCGCGATAGGGGAAATAAAGTCAGCGCTGCGAAAGGACACAGATATGGTCGTAGTGTGAATATACGTAGAGCACTAGTAGAGAAAGTGTCACGGTGCACAAGTACTAGTGCTATAAGCGTCACAAATCGCACAGAGTGAGAAGATCGGTATTCACGAATACTGTCGGCAGAAGTCAAAAGGATGACAATGTTAATATTGGACCACGTGCAGTGGTTGAAGTTAAAAACAAATGAATACGTCTCTGCGCAAACACAATAATTATGAGCAATGAGACGCAAGAAAATCAATTCGATATTGTTCAGTGTTAGCCTGGAAAGTAAAGCACAAAGTTATGTAAGGAAGAGTAACTGAATGTTCTGGAAATGAGTCTAATACACACGCACGGGGTGGCTGTACTGTGCCCACGGTTCCTGCTGTGCGTATGGCGTGTATGTGAGCGGGGGGACGCTGAAAGGATACGTTGGCTGCGTCATGCTGAAGTGTCCCCATGGTCCGGCCTCGCGATACTGTGGAAATGCGGCACTGTATGGTGGTAGTGGCGGTTGCTGCCACATAGGATACTGGCCCGGCATTTGTTGCTGATAGCTACATTGACTCTCTGCTGTACCACCAAATCTGGATTCGCTGTACTGTGATTCCAGACTTGGTGCTACAGCAGAGGACACTGACAGTCCACCTTGACTCTCCGGTGCAGCACCGAAGCTGGATGCACCACAGAGCGATTCCAGGTTGGGTGCTGCAGCGGACACTGACTGTCTGCCGGCTGCGACATTAGCGTAAGTGTTGGTGGTGCCAGCGTGTCCTTCACGTCGCTGACGGCGGTGACGGTCACCACCTGCAGGCTGGTTGTTGGGAGTGGTGACGTCAGTAGCTGGCCCTCCTCTCTTTATGTTGAGGGCCAGACTGATGGTGCCCTGGCGACTAGGATGGATGGGGTCACCGCGCCTGTAGAATTTTCTACGCGGCAACCCATCAACAGCAGTAAAGACCTGAGTGTTGTCTATCAGTGTGACACCCAGCTTTCTGCACACATGGAACAGGTTACTGTTGGAGGCGGTGATGGCCCTATACAGCTGGTGTCTACTGTCGGTCGGCAGGATGGAGGATGCCTGCAGACGAGCGCCGGGAAATACCCGCCTGCATTCCCGGACGAGCTGTTCCCACACAGCGCTGGTCACTTCCTTCTGTTTGCAATCGTTGATCCCCACGTGGAAGGTCACCAGTGCCACCGCTGTGTGGGACGCGTGTTGTCGCTGGAGCCAGTTCAACAGGTGGACAGTCCGCAGGCCAGAGACAGATAATACGTCTACTTTTTCTATAGGGTAGGTGGGCATCTTCTCTGCCTTGATGTTGCGAACAACAGAGTCTCCAATGACCAGCGTGGTGGTGTCACTCTGCACTGAATGTCGCAGTATTTGCTCATCTGGAGACATTTTGTTATTACGCTGCTGCTGGCTGCTGGCGTGGTCATACCCGTTGTTGACCTCAGGCAGGCCGCCGGTAATCCGTACTGGTATGAGTCGCTCTGGGCTCTTCTCGGCTGCACTCACAGCCTGTACCGTGGCCAGTTCTTGCAGAACGGGTGGAGGGGAGGGGTGACAGGGAGCAGCGATTGCGCTGCCCGTTACCTGGCGCGGAGACGCACAGATATCAACATTGGCAGACAGGTCAGTTTGAGTGTTACCACTCATGGCAACGTCTGAGTTGTTGGACACAGTGGCTGATTTCTTTTTCAACTGTTTTTGAATTTCCCTCAGGCGCTGCTTGTGGCTCTGTTTGGCGGAGGATAGCTGGTTGACAGTGCCGTCTGTGGCGTGTTGAGCTGTCTCCACACCAGTTATCCTGTCGTCCAGGCCGGACAACACTTCGCCCACACTTTTCTCCGTAACCTGTAGATCTCTGGCTCTCTTGACCGCCTCGTCACGGAGCTGACTCTCGAGCTGATCAATCCTGGCTAGGGCTGCTGAAAGTCCTTTGAACAGTGTACTGACGTCAGCGCGAAGGTCCGTGATGAGGTTACAAGCACTTTTGAGTTGTGCTCGCAGAGTATCAGGGTCAGTGGTGTCCTCGTGAGGACAGGTAGTCCCGAGGGCCGTGGTGGGTGCGGCCTCTGTATTACGTAATCCCAGTCCCGGAGACGCGGGACTGGCGTTCGTGTTTGGTCGGGTTGGGGGAAGGGGCGTGGCAGTGGACATTACACCATCAACTGTTGCCGCAACAAGTGAAAAAGCAGTGCGGGCGTTCTGAAGTGGCTGGCCAGTAGATGTGATGATGGGATTAGTCGGGGATGAGTGGTCGGATAGAAGGGGCGTCGGTTGATAATCCCCCGGAGACGCGGGACTGGCGTTCGTGTTTGGTCGGGTTGGGGGAAGGGGCGTGGCAGTGGACATTACACCATCAACTGTTGCCGCAACAAGTGAAAAATCAGTGCGGGCGTTCTGAAGTGGCTGGCCAGTAGATGTGGTGATGGGATTAGTCGGGGATGAGTGGTCGGATAGAAGGGGCGTCGGTTGATAATCCCCTGTGATTGACGACTCTGCCGGCTGCACAAGAAGAGAGACTTCTTTGTTGTCCGAGGGAGTGGAGAGGGTAGGCGTGATGGGGGTGTCTGCTAGGGAGACAGCCAACAGCAGGCCCCGTGAGGAGTTGGAAGGGGTGGCGGGTGAGGTGACGATACTTTCTGTAACGTCAGGGTCAGATGCAAGATGGTTGCTGGTGACGGGGACATTGTCTGTAGGGTCCGCTGTACCGGCCAGGAGCTGTTGTACATAATCACAAAGGGCCCGGTACTCCGATCTCACCCACAGACCCTTTCTCTTCCCCTGAATCATGCAGGTGCCACCGGTTGTCCGCCTCTTTCTAAAGTACACGGTGATGACGATAAGTTTGTTCTCGTCTGTGTGTACCGGCCCTTCATATATCTTAACTATTGTCTTGGCCAGGTGATCAGGGACCGGGGTGTGGGGAGAGAGGTAGCCATCAAGGGTGACAGCTTCATTGTCATAGTTGAAATCTTCCCATAACACATTGTGGACTCCTGCAGTGTGTTTGGGCAGAAGCTGCATGTATCTCACATACACGGCATTCCTCCACGTCTTGAGAATGCTGAGGGCATTAGCACCTTTACATTCAAATCTTGTTTGGAGTTTGTCTAAGGTGTCTCTCAGTACTGGGTCACGGGGGATGGTGGGAGTGGAAGGGGGTTGGTGTACAATGGCTATAGTTGTCATGGTTTCAGATAGGAACAGACATGTGATTTAGAGTGGGGCGGGAGACGAGGATGGGTAGGCAGGTGTCACTGACGAAATGTGGTTTATAGTTGGGGGTGGGGGGGGGGGGGGCAGTGGAGGGTGGCTACGCAGGAGAGGGAGGGCGTGCAGAGGCAAGAGGCAGAGCGTGGGTAGGGGGGAGGAGGCGCCAGGAAAATGGAGCAGGGGTAGTGATGGGTGTGAGTGGGAGGGGGGGTGGGTGAGGTAATGGAATGTGAGTAAGCCGAGGAGAGGGAGGGCGTGCAGAGGGTGGGTAAGGTGGAGAAGAGGGGCCAGAAACACGGGGAGGGGGTGTGGAGGGGGAGGGAATGGAGGGTGGGTAAGCAGGAGAGGGCGGGCGTGACGAGGGTGGGTGGGGTAGAGGTGCCAGGAACAGGGGGGCGAGGTGGGGATGGGGGCCTAAGTCAAGTGTGGGGTTCTAGCTGGCATGGATTGATGACGTACGATGCCGAACCTGCCAAGCTGATCCTAGGAAGATAAGGCTGGAACTGTTTACATGGGCGCGGGTCAGGCGTGACCGCCGACAGCGCCGCCTTGTGTAAACACATCTGGCAGCAGTTTCGTGGCAAAGCCAGCAGTCTTAGTATGGTGTAGTCTGACTAGTCTATAATATATAGCGTACGGGCTGAAGGAACGTTAAGAAAAAGCATGTTTTTTTTACTCACAATAAACACGGTATGGTGAGATAGTATGCAAGTGCACTCTCCGTTGCAGTATGCATTTGAAGTCCAGGACAAAGAAATTAGTTGCAGTAAACAGCACGTTACAGTCCAGTATAATGAACCACAATGGAAGATGTGAAATAGTTCCAAAATACCACACACAAGAACTTGAAAACACCACACGATTAATTCACCACTGAATTAAATCACAAAATATCCAGATATGCAATGAGATCACAAAGTAGTGTGCGCAATTAGAAAACAAAACGTCCGAGTAACGTAGAATAGTAGAACACAATACAATCCATGAAACTGATATCTCGTCTGCTTGACTGTTCAGCGGAGAGATCGGAAAAGTCGACCGCTTCCTCCGGCGGTCGCGGAGAGACATGAGAGAGAGAGAGAGAGAGAGAGAGAGAGAGACAGACAGACAGACAGACAGACAGACAGACAGAGAGAGAGAGAGAGAGAGAGAGAGAGAGAGAGAGAGGCGCATTTCATTTTTATTTATTATACTTTATTGTAATAATGACAGGTCAGGGTGTGTTATATATAAGGTTTCGGTGACATAAAACATTAAATGCGTTCTAGTCTGTGATTTTGGACCTTACGGCTCCAGGCCGTCACGGGGCAGCAGAGTGGCGCAGCTGTCGGTTAGAGCGTCTGACTTTTGCGAAACGTCGTAGGTCACATTTTTTTCAGTCTTTCCCGGCAGTACACCGTCTTTGAAATCATCTTCTTGGTGGACAAAGAAAGCTTAAAATCACGGTCACGAGAATATATCAATTAAATATTTTTTCTTACGATCTAGTCATACTACGACATGCGAAGCTTCGGCGAGTATCTATTTTTCAATTGCACCACAAATTAGGCCTACATGTTAGGTTAGGTTCTAAAGGTGTTTGTGATACACTGTATCTATTTACACGATGATGATAAGGATGCTTGCATTAAGAACTTTTTCGATTTTCTGTTTTTCAGTTGCCCAATGATTGCTAATTAGGAAATAAATCTATTTGAATTTATGATATTCCCAGTATTTACAGTCTAATAGGCCATATGTATATTTGGTCTCAACTGTTTACAATGTGACAGTGAACATAGTGTATCACGAAAGATTATAAGATGTATACATATTTGCGACATCTGTTTAAATTATGATGGGTTTGTTTGTTTTTTTTCCAGGAAGGGTTGTCAGGATATCTGTGACATCTACACATTATGATAGATGCTAAATTTGTGACATCTATACATTATGATGGCATGTCAAGATATAGGTTAATATGATATATGTGACATATGCGTTCATACTAATGTTATTTAATTCATTGTGCCATAAGGCCGAAATCCCCAGATTGTGCAGTTATCCTCTAAAGACAGCATTACAGTCCAGAAGACAGACTGAGAACGATAGTTCATGGGTGGTGCCAGCATAGCTTGGCGCCAAGCTATTCTGGCATCACCCTTGAACTGTCATGGTCAATCCATACCTAGCTATGGTGTGTCGGGGTTAAATGAGTTAAGGACGGTTAATTTCTTTTTCTAATATGACGTCTATTTAAATTTTAATTATTATCGTATACAAGAATAGGTTATGAGAATGTTCTCATACGTTTAGAGAAACTGGCTACGGGTCAGCTATCTCTTTGCTTCCCGTGTCCTTTGTGCTATAAACAGACCGACGTGCCCCCTGGCGGTGTGTCGTCATTTCAGAACAATTTGTACATTTACCTTAACGACCTTGAGAAAGCACGAAATGGTCTCTTCTGCACAGTGCATCCTTCCAGGGAGCTGGAGTTATTTTGCTGTGACTGCGACAAACCTATTTGCCTCAAAAATGGAATAGCAGATCACAAGGCGCACTCTACAAGCGATCTGCACGCTACAGCCTTACTAGCGGCTAAAAAAAAAAGGCAGTGGAGGACAAACGACACACTATAAAACAGGCAATCCTACACAGAGAGGCCACTTTGAAGGCAGCGGTAGAGATAATCCGTGAAGAAGCTTTGACCAACCTCGATAAAAATACGGATACAATTGCTGAAACACTGACTCCACGCTTGGTGAAAACCGTCTCCCGTCCAGTCCTACACTTCAACGCCTTAAGTGACGAAACGTTACAGCGCATATGCGACTACATGGATAGTGCGGTAAACTTTGAGATGGGAGGGGGGGGGGGTGTGTGCGTGTGTGAAAACTCTCCAAAATATCAAACGGGGAGGGGGGGGGGGTCAAAACACCCCAGATAGGAACCTTTTTATAGCATTTAAAATAATTTTGGGTCTAGGGCGGAGGGGGTTATGGACACCCATCTCAAGTCCCCCCAGATCCGCCCCTGACAATGGTAATGTAGAGATACAAGCCGCTTTTCACAACTTTTTTTCAAGCTCGCGTCGGGCCATTTCTGACCAGAATGTGGTGTCTACTTACCTGCCTCGTCGCCAAAAATACCTCAGCTTGAAAGCATGATTCCGAGAGAGATATGGAAAAGCACTGCGGAGGAGATGTGGCAAAACTCTCTCTTGGCTTGACTTCGCGAACGAAGATTCTATAGGGCTTGCCCACGTCGTCTGCAGGAGTGTCATAGTCCGTGGGCGTTTCCTAAAGCCTGCGCGGTGGAGCTTTTTGGTGGAGTGCAGTGTGCGCAGTACTGGCCCCACCCTTTAAACCCTTGGTTCGTTTGCCATGGCCTAGCAAGCTGGGACGGTGGCATCGAGGTCCTCGGGTCGTAGGTTTTATATCAGACTGTCCTTGTCTTAGTCTCTGGCTCAAAAGCCTTCCCCGGAGACACGGGGGCTTTGATGTCAGGGGTTTCCTCCCTTAGCCTTTCCGCAGCCAAGCGGCCAGGCCTGCAAGGCAGCAGGGGACTCGTGGGGGCCGGGATCGTCTATGTCCCGTGCAGATGTGAACATCTGCCCACTGCCCAGACGGTGACACTTACCAGAGGAGAAAAATCCAACGCCGGAACCCGGTATCGAACCTCGCACCTTTGGCATTGGAGGCAGACGCCTTAACCACTGCGCCACTTCCCCGCCTTGTGGCAAAACTAGGACAATCAAAAATCATCGTTACGGGTTGCAGTATTGACGTAGAGGTTTTCACGTTTACGAGAACTATTTGTATTTTCGTTTTCATTTTCTGCTCATTGTAGTGGCGTAGGAAGATTTTTGCGAGGAGGGCGGGTGTGTGTAGTGGGGGGGGGGGGGGAAGGGGGGAGGGGGGAGCGGGGTGCGAGCGTACCTCCCATCTTACTTTCCCATGTCGCATCAGCTCTAAACAACGTGTGTGTGCGTGTGTGTGTGTGTGTGTGTGTGTGTGTGTGTGTGTGTGTGTGTGTGCGTGCGTGCGTGCGTGCGTGTGTGTGTGCGTGTTGCGGGGGGGGGGGGGGGAGTGGCAAGAGTTATTTGTGGGGTGGGGGAAGCAGACGACATTCCAACTCTCCGAACATTATAACAACGGGGGAAGGGAAGCGGTGAGAGAATTATAGTCTTCCAGCCAGGAATAAAAGTACACGTAAAAATTTTCTTTGTTTCCCAAGATTCTTTTCACAAAATATTGAGCGGGCCAGGTGATACTGATCTGTCCCCTTAGTTTTCATTGGGGGGGGAGGAGGGGGGAGGGGGGGGGGGCGGGCAGCAGTTTTCAAACACTGACACGGAAAGGGCATGACAGGATACGTTCCAATGATGTTCGTGACATCTGTTTCAGCTATGATGGATGTCAGAATATGTTATACATGTGTACTAACTTATAAGCGTATGTACCCACCCATAAAATTGCCCCTTCTTTGACACATGTACTGATATAGTGTATAACAAGCAAATTAATATCATGTTCATGAACTTGCTCGATATACTTTGCCTTCCCATAATCCCTTGCAGACCAGAAAGACTCAGTCTTGATGCGTGCCTCTGTCCGCAATGCCGGCAAAAACGCAAAATATGCTCATACTGTCACATTAGCAAGCCCCTTATGCTCACTAGTAATAAAATACTTCTTAGTGTGTACGCTGAAATTTCTTTCCCAAACACACACATAAACGGAGAATAGACAGCAGCAAACACACGAATCGAATCATACTATTGAGATTGACGACACTGCTGTCCGCTAGTGATAGTGACAACCTTAGACCAATACGGGGCACACAACAGGCCACCATTTAGACAGAGACAAACACACATCGGAAGTATCACACCCATGTTCATAAATAGACATAGTTATTAATGTATGTGGTCGCACCTAAGGCAGCTTATCCGCCTAGTGTTTTCTCCAACATCGGAGGCGTGCGAGGAGGAATTTGCGCGATGAAACACGGTCAGCAGTGTCAGATTTGCTGGGTTCTGTATGTCTGAAGCATACATTTGGTGTTGGACGGTAAAGTTCCCTTCAGCCTATGTGTATGTAAACTTTACGTCATGTCACCTCCTTTGCAACATTCAGACACTCCAGACTATGCGGGCCCTAGATACAGCAGATACACAGCAGCCAGTAAACAGAGGAGAGGAGGCATAGGCAACGAAGGCCAAACTTACAGATATTTTATATATCTGTAAGTTTGGCCTTCGTTGCCTATGCCTCCTCTCCTCTGTTTACTGGCTGCTGTGTATCTGCTGTGTATACTGTCGGTAGACATGACGCTTGTAATCTAATCTTTATCACACACATGTATTTGGAATGACCATAATTATAGTCTAGTAGCCGATTTTCACAACCCGTGTCTTTTTTTCAAGCGGGCCGCGCAGTCGCGTTTGGCCTAGTCAGTCAGGGTCATGGTGTCAGCGTGCTTGCTTAGCCGCTAAAAATAACATAACTTGATAGAGAGATAGGTATGGAAAAGCACTGCGGAGGAGATATGCCAGAACTAGTATCACTATAAAAAGATCGATTAGCCTTGCATTGACGTCACAGGTTTTCCTGCTAATACAAGCACTGTACTTTTGTTTTCATTTTGTGCATGCAGCCAGCGGTATTTAAACAGCACAGTTTTCTGCACGAACAGGGGGGAGGGGGGGGGGGGGGAGGGGGGGAGGTGTTAAAGCTTTAATGGACATTCAGTATTCCACACTTTAAGTTTTGTGGTGGTGTAGCACATGTATTTATTTTCACCCCCCCCCCCCCCCCCCCCACACACACACACGCACACATGGAGACAAAAGCCTCAGAGTGGGTTACCTACCATTTTATGTGAAAATGGGTTCCCATATTTCTATTTATTCTAGGGCTCTGGAATTGATGCGAATGTTTAGAACTCACATTATAACTAAGCGCTATAACTTAAAATGAAATAGACATTTTCTAGAAACAGAGCCACTAGATGGAGAAAAAAATGTGTTTCTACCAATAAAGTGGGTGCCTCTCACACAAAAACTGGCATTACAGTGAAAATGGGTGTCTTCACAACATTAGGCGTCTGTAATAAGGTCAAGTTCACGGAATACTTGTTTTTCACATCCATTTGTTTGTTTTGTTTTTTCAACTTAATGTGTTAACATTTTTAACATTGTATGGTGCAAAATTGAATGAACACTGGCCCGTAACCTTTCGATTATGATTTTTACAGAGGAAATCTTTTAAACATTGCTACGTTTTGTCCTTCTGAAGCAAAACAGTTTATCATGGCATTTATGTGAGAATTCTGGAATTTAAAGGACTTTTTTTATGTACTCTGGAGTTTGAGACAAACAGCAATAGAGCATTTTGAATATTAACCCTTATCATTTGGAATACACCACTGTGTGCAACAAGTGTGACTAAAATAGTCCAAGGGTAGTGTCAGAATAGCTTGACGCCTCTAGGCGCCAAGCTATTGTGGCACCACCCTTGAACTAATGCCTTTGGTCCATGTCCTCATCTGTAAGTTCTGTAATGTAGCTTGCATATATGGCAGTGTACAAATTTGAAGCTTTTAGCCTCAGTATGATGCGGGTTAAACAGTGTGGAAAAATATGAAAGATAGAAAAAGACCCAGAGGAAGAAACTAACACTGAACTTATTCTACCCCAGACACACCATAGCAAAATAAAGATCGACCATGATAGTTCAAGGGTGATGCCAGAATAGCTTGGCGCCTATGGGCGCCAAGCTATTCTGGCATCACCCTTGAACTATCATGGTCGATCTGTGTCTTGCACTGCAACGCAGTCTTCAGAAGACGACTTCAACATTTGGGGATTCCGGTCTTGGGGTAGAATGAATTAAAATGACAAAACAGAACACTGACATTAATTAATTAACTGACAACATAGGAAATCACTTGAAACTTCAGCCTTTATTAATCACATCAAAGGTGCATGCATATAAAAACACAGTAATTGTTTGTAAACACTTCAAATCAAACAATCAAGAGCAGTCAAACCTTTTTCTGGCAACTTTGTGATGAGGAAAACTAGTTCTTGCCCAAGTTCGGCACATAAAGGGTTTCCGCGACTTATTTACCTCTATTCATAAAATGGAGAGAGAAATATAATACTGAGCTCTAGCAAGTGCGACAATAAAGTTTAGCCGAGTTGGTATACCTCGTCCAGTGCCTAGGATAAACGCACCAGCGTTGCCAATGTTGTTATTTTGGCACCAGACCGGTCACTGGGACCGGTCTCGTGCACCCGATCGGTTTAGTGTGCTTTCTGCACCTGTAATGGGCAACCTCGGAGAAAGAATCACGTGAGCGTCGTTTGATTGCTGCAAAATAACATGAATAAAGAATAAACCCTTTCCCATAAATTATATGCAATCCAGCAATAATGCATCCATCCTTATGCTAGCACCACGAAACATTACGCGATTTGGCAGATTTGAAAAATAGCTTTTTTTAATCCTCAATGGAGGTGATTTTGCGACACCTGCGTCGTTTGCGGCAGAAAGCACTGTCATAGTTGAAGTTCGAGAAATGAGCGCACTACATGTACAATGGACTTGATTTAGTGGTGTGGGGCATGACACAAGCCTCCACCATCTCAACACAAAACTGGCCTGTTTGGGGAGGTAAAAGGCGCGGCTAAAAGTTAAAACCTCAAACAAACCTTTTTTTCGACTGCGATCGCAATCTTCCACGTGAACATACGAGACCACACTACAAGTGCAGAAGCCTACCTGCGCGCACAGTTCTGGTGCATATGACCGGTCCGAGCGACCAGTCTGGTGCGAAAATAGCAACAATGGCGCCGCCGGTGCGTTTAACCTAGGTAGAGGGCGAGGTATACCAACTCAGCTAAGGTTTATGCTTCCTGTGACTTTTGAAACAATGCACAGTATGCAAAGCGTACTTTATAGTAACAAAAAAGTTACAGACATTTCCAAAATGGTCCACGCGTACATCAGATAAAAACAAGCTATACACACTGAAATAATAACACTCTTGTAATAAATCTTTATGTTGACAATGGTTTTCTTATCTTATTATTGTCTTTCGTCCCGACTGGTTGTACATTGCTGAACGTCCCGACTTTTTCAGGATGTGCCAGCACTGATAATGAAGGAAAAAAATAAAATAAAAATGAACAGAATATTGAATGTATGTCGCCAGCCGGTCTAAGACGCTAAATAAATCTAAGACCACTTAGCAACACACATCCAAAATCAAGAGAGATACCAAAAAAAAAATTATTCAGACCAAAAAGGTGACTGCCAATCGTGTAAAATGCAAAGAAGTGCCCAATGGATAAAGAAACACGCTTAAAAAAGACGGTTACAACACAGTTTATTAATATTTCGGGTAAATCCGCTTTGTCAAAACAGACAAACAGAGAGATCAGTCGCTACTTATCTTCGTTCGCAGAAGGAATGTGCCACATTCCTTCCGCGAACGAAGATAAGTAGCGACTGATCTCTCTGTTTGTTTGTCTGTTTTGACAAAGCGGATTTATCCAAAATATTAATAAATTGTCTTGTGTTGTAACCGTCTTTTCGAAGCGTGTTTCTTTCTCCGTTGGGTACTTCTTTTCAAGAGATACAGGCAGAGCAGACAGTAGGGAGAGCTTAAAAAAGAAAAATACAAGTTAATGGACCAAGGGTAGACAGAAACACATGCCCCAGAATTGAGAGGAAAACCCACCCTGTGGGGCTGACCAGGGTGACCCTAGGAACTAAAAAGTAGTGAACCCCACCCAAGCCCCCCAGGGCAGACCCGGGTGGGGGCCACTGTTTAGTTGCAAAGTAAGGTTAATGTTATACAGTATACAAAATGATCTAGGTGTACATCAGATAAAAACAGCTATGCACGCTGAAAACAACCGAATAATAACGCTCCTGTAATAAATCTTTATGTTGACAATGGTTTTCTTACCCCTTATTATTGTCTTTCGTCCCCAACCGTTGTTCCATTTGCAGAGTTTTAAATGTTATACAGTATACAAAATGATCCAGGCGGACCAGCCCCATAGTAGCACACTCTTGTAATAAATCTTTACGTTGTCAATGGTTTTCTTATCTTATTATTGTCTTTCGTCCCCAGCCGGCTGTTTCCTTTTGCAAATTCAAAGGTTATACAATATACAAAATGATCCAGGCGTCCATCAGATAAAAACAAGCTATACATGCTGAAACCAACCCAATAATAACACTTTTGTAATAAATCTGTATGAAAACGAAAATGCTGCGAGTGTCAGAGAATCTCAATTCATTTCTTTTGTAACTTTTTCAATCTGTTGCGGATGTAATCCTTAATGTTTGTCCAGCGCCTATGTCTAAGTGCGGGCTCTTCTGTGATTGCCTGCTGTATCTCGGCCTTTCCAGGAAGTTTGTTCATGACGAGGTGTGTCTTGAAACGAGCTTCAACAGCTTTCTCTTCAGCTTTCCCCCATGGTTTCCTTGTAAATCTAGCTTTCTTTCGAACAGGAGCTGACACAGTACTGTCATCATCAAAACTATCTAGATCATCATCAGGCTCCTGATGTCTTTTCTCTGTCATGCTCATTGATTCCTGTGTTGTTGACTTGCTACTTGCTTCATTCACAGGTGCTGTTTCCCCCGAGACCTCTCTGCGAGTTTCTGATGTATCTTCATTGTCAAAGTCAATCTCTTCATCATCGCCCAGTTCAGCTCTAATGCAGCTCTCAAAATCTGTCATCCCATTGTTAACTGACAGAAGAATCTTCGCCACTTTTGCCTTTTGAAGGGCGTCTTGAGGTTGGCGGTAGATATGGCGATGTATCCGAATGTCATGACCAAGGAAGTCTGCCAGCTGATCCTGGTCTAACTCCGAGATAGCCATTGACTGAGCCAAAGTTGCAACCTCAGAACATCATGGCCTCTGTAAGGCAAAGATGTACTGGGAACCAGCGAGAGCTGGCACTGATTGCCTTATTTGAAGGATTCTGTCCACAGTTGTCATCATCTTCTTCGTCAGCAAAATGGGAACACTCCTATTAAACTTGCCTCGCTGAAAATGATTAACCATTTTCTTCTCAACCTCTGTGAGACCTTTCAAGATATCTTGATTGGTGATCGATCCAATCTTAGCATTCTGGAAGTCTGATAACTCCATTCTCTGAACTTCTCCCCCTCGTTTTCGGTTGAAAAATGATACAGCGCAAAAAGTTGCTTTAACCACTGTCGGATAATCTTCCGAAACCATCCTTGTCTCAAGAAGCTGTTGGACCTTCCTCACATCTTCACATGATGGGATCAGCTTGGGTTTGTTCATGGTCATTTTCCCGACCGACTGGGCTGCTGTAGCTGACACACAATCGTACCAGTCCCTGGTGAAGACAGATCTGTGAACATTTTTTCAAAGCATGGCCTATGCGCATTGCGAGATTGCCTTTTTTGAACTGATGCGTGCCCTCATCAATTCTGCTAGCTCTTTTACAGCCAGTACAACATGATCAAAGCTAGCTGAATTGATCACAGCATTTAAACTTGCGATTTTCATTTCTGACCTCACTCTAAGAATCTTTAATAGTCTCCCTAACTCCCGCATCCTGGAGCTGATTTGTCCAGCCGTGTGTTCTTCAATGTCCCTGTGGTCAAATAATCTCTTTCCATACTCAAGAAGCAAGGGGTCAGTTCTGATGAGACGGCTTATCTCATCATCTCTCTGTCTGGCTAAAACCTTATGATAGAAGAAAAAGTCAACGTCTAAGGGTAATGCGCTTGCACTCTCAGTCTCAGGTCCATCAGGATTGAAATACACACTAAAATCTGGCGCCGTTTTGTTTGTTGTCATAGTGTATGCATGTGTCAAGTTACTTTTCGATCACAATCACACATGTCAGGGAAAAAAAGCAACACAATCGCGTGACAGATTGACCTTGTAATGGTGTTATTGAACGAATTCCTTTCATTGAAGAAGAACGCTTTTGTTAAAATCGTGGGGTTCTATTATCTTTTACTACAAGACTGACTGAGCAGCAGACGCCGGCCACAGACCCGCCGTAGCAGACGTCTCAGTTTTCTCGGCAAAACGGCTCCATATAGTCTACTGTGCAATTGTGTCGGAGTGGGAGCATCTCAGTTAAATAACTGCGCTGAAGAAGTACACTTGGGCGTGCTCTTAACTAAGAAATATTGCATACAATTGTACCTCTGCAAATGGAACCACGGTTGGCGGGACGAAAGACAATAAAAGGGGAAACAACTCAGTTCATGTCACTGCGCAGCCGACCAATCAGGTATCAAGTTGATCCATAGAGACACTCGCTTTTCTGGTAACACACAGGCCCAGTGCGTTGCAAACACACACCATGAGGTAAACCTGCCAAAATGGGACATCCTATTTTGATATTTTTTTTCTGACTTTTGAATGAAAGATAATGCAGAAACAACCCTCAGAAAAAAATGGGTGCCTGACTTGGTAACCCAGAATTTTACACACACCCATTTTCCATAAGGATGGTAAAGAAAGTCACCCATTTTAGGGGTTTTGTGCGCACGCGCGCACACACACACACACACACACACACACACACACACACACACACACACACACATACACACACACACAGGCTTCATATCATTTCAAATTCTTTTACTTTATTGTACTGATGACAGGTCAGGGTGTTTTATATATAATAAGGCATCGGTGATATAAAACAATTAAATGCGTTCTAAGTCTGTGCTTTTGGACTAAACGGCTCCAGACCGGTGGCGCAGTTGTTAAAGCGTCTGACTTTTGTGCGAAACGTCGCAGGTTCTAACCCAGCTAGGGTCAAAATTTCTGCGGCCATCTTTTCGGTGCACCGTCTTTTAAAATCATCTTCGTGATGGACAAATAGAGATTAACCCCTTCCCTGCCACTTTACGTGCATTTTGTTTTTGAAATGTCTGTTCATTCAAAGACACACAAAAAACACAATAGTCCCAAAAACATGGATACGAACTGGTCTCAGCAAGAGGCATAGATCCACATGAGCCCCGCAGTAGCGGGGGCTCATGAGGATCTCTGTCTTTTGCAGCTGGATCTTTTTCTCTTTCACTCTGTCTCGGCATTGAAGGGGTTAAGATATGCTTTACCTCTCATCACGCAAAATAGTTCATGAGTGCTCATGCAGTTCGACCGATAACTTGAAACATGAGCTTTAACGAGTGATATATTTTGCGTAACGTGAGGTCCGGCTTAATTTAATTTATTAATGCGACGACTTTTGAAAGTGCCTTTACCTTGTATCAAATATTTTACCTGTAAAGATCTTCAAAAACTACGTGCGGTGTCACACGCCTTGCACGTCCCTGATGCTCTGCTAACATATGCTCTGCCACAGCGACAGACCGCTATGTGGCATTGCGACGAAACGGTCAACAGTGCGACTGAGACAGCACAACCCGTATCATCACACGTGAACTGAGACAGCCTTGTAACACATGGTTAGCAAAAATAGTGCGAGTTGTATAAAAGACTTTAAGACCTACATGTTTCACTTTGTTTGTTTGCTTGTTTGTTTGTTTGTTTGGGTTTTGTTTCTAGGCTGTAAGGTCGAAAATCACATATCAGCACGCATTTAACGGTCATTAGAATACATTAACTATTTTCTTATGATCTACTCATATTAGGACATGATAAATGAAGCTTTGGCGAGTTTCTAATTTTCAGTTACACCAAAAAATGAATGACGTCAGCTTGGGTTCTAAAGAGGGTTGTGATATCTGTTCACACGATGATGTATTCCATAAGAAATAAGGATACTTGCAGAAACAGCCTTTCTGATTTTCTGTTTTTCAGTTACACAATGATTACTTCTTAGGACATAAGTCTATTAGAATTTATGATTAGAATTTACAATTCTCAGTATTTACAGTCTAACAGGCTATATGTATATTTTGTCTCAACTGTTTACAGTGTGATAGTGAATATAGTATATCATATCACGAAAGATTAAAAGATCTATATATATCTTTGTCACATCTGTTCAAATTATGATGGGTTTCAGGAACGGTTATATGGACATTTGTGACATCTACACATTATCAAAGATGCTAATTTTGCGACATCTATCCATTATGATGGCATGTCGGTATAGGTAAAAATATTTTTATGACATGTCCTTTCATGCTAATGTTATTTCACTCATTGTGCCCAAGACCGAATTCCCAATAGTGTGCAATTATCCTCTAAAGACAACATTACAGTCCAGAAGACAGACTGACCATGATAGTTCAAGGGTGGTGCCAGAACAGCTTGGCGCCCATAGGCGCCAAGCTATTCTGGCATCATCCTTGAACTGTCATGGTCGATCCATACCTTAGTATGGTGCGTCGAGGTTAAATGAGTTAAGGAAGGTTAAATTCTTTTTTATAAATATGACGCCTATTTAAAATTTAATTATAATTGTATTCAATAATAGGTTATGAGAATGTTTATGACATGTTATTCATTCTATGGTACAGGTAAGGGTACGTTATAAGGATATTGTGACATCTATTTCCATTATGATGGCATGTAAAGATATGTTCAAAAGATATTTGTGACAGTCTGATACATTATGATGGTATGTCCGGCCATATTCTATGTATATTTTAATTTGTCACATCTATTTTTAATGTGATGTTTGAATGGAAATGTTCTAAAGTATGGAATATGTCAAACAGGTTATAGGAATACGGGTTGTAACTGTTGTCAAAAAGTTCGTGGAAGCTCGCAAGAGTTTTTGTAACAACCAAAGTGGTCTAACACTCCCATGACGTTAAAGGCAATGGACAGATTCGGGGTATATATACATTTTATTTCAGCAGACATATGTTTTCTTAACTCATTCGAGACGTGCTGCCTCCAAATACGCGGTTTATGCCGCGTATCCGGAGGCGGCACGTCTCAAATCAGTTAAACCCTTCCCTGCGTCCTGCCAATGTACGCATCATTTGTTTCTTTAATTTTTGTTTGTCATTTAACGACCAAAAGCCACAATCCTCCAAGGAACATGGATACACATGGTCTCAGCAAAGAGACATAGATTCTCACGAGCCCCCGCAACTGCGGGGGGCACTTGAAGATCTATGTTTCTTGCGGTTGGACGGAGTTCACATTTTCCTGGCTGCAATGGCATAAATGACAACATTTCCAGCGGAAGCTGCGGTACAAAGTGTTGAAATGGCAAAACGAAAGTAAAACTAATCAACGGAATAAATCTGCCCCGCCACCCCCCCCCCCCCCTCCCACCCCCACCCCCACCCCATTTAGTACAACTGCTAGGTGCCTAGTTAGTTCTGCCGTCACTGAACACAATCCCACAGCAAAGTTACCACAACCCTTATTCTAAGCACACGGAATTAAGTCCCAAATGAACCAAGTAGACTGAATTTGTAGGAGATGATCTACATCTGCTACGAAGTCTGCCTGCTATTTTTGGAGTTGCATGTATTTGCAGAAAAAGGCAACAAACTGAAGTACGTGAATATGGTCGTGGCTCGCTGCTCACTGCGAATTGCGCTCGCTCTGATTGCATGTTGAAAAGCGCTTAGGCTACTAGGAGGAGCATGGACACAGAAATCACTCGCGTTTAGTATCAGGCAGAGTGATATATATGTGGTATTGAGTTAACACATTCGAGACGAGCTGCAACCGGATACGCGTCTTTATGCCGCGTATCCGGATGCGGCACGTCTCGAATGAGTTAACCCTCTTGTTCGTGCAGCTAACGGTACTGTTAATAGTAAAGGTGGTTGCATGCACAAGAGGGTTACACTATCAATTGTTATTCAGTTACCGGCAGGATCGCTGTACAAGTGAGGATCCTGCCGCCCCCGCAGGCGACCCACAGGCGGCCTCTCATGTCCGTGTTGAGCGCCGTGGGCTGCACCAGCAGCGGACAGCCGGGGGACAGGTAGCGCGCGAAGGTCAGGCGCCCGTCTTGCACGTTCACCACGTGGATGGCGTCGTTCAGCTCATCAGCTGTAGAAACACACGTCCGACGGCTGGAACGGCGTTAATGGCGGTGTGTACGTGGCTATGGCATCCGCCTTCGGACGTCGATACAGTTGCACTCTGCGTTGCAAGTCTGGAGTCTTCACTTCCTCCAGCACCACAAACAGCTGCTCGGTAGCATCGATATCGAATGCACGATGAGTGGAACAGTGGAGAGTGGAAACGTTCGCCTGTTTTGTTATCTCGTCCGCCTTAACAGTCACTTGTCTTTGCAGATTGTTGACTAGCTTTAAAAACTTCGATCATGTTGGATTCACATTTCTTCGCATAGTTTTCTATAATACCTTTCGCTTGTTCAAGATACATAAAACTACCACTCGCTCGCCCCACCATTGTAATTTTTCCAGTACCGTCAAAGCTCAGAATATCAACACACTTGCCAAATTTGTCCAACTCCTCACACATACCGTTAGCAGTTGCATCATTTTGCTGCATGCAGGGCGCACACATAACACACACATTGTCATTGCTCAAGGGGCAAAGATGGTAAATGTCACTGTTGGGATCCTTCCGACATTGAAATTGCTCCACCACGATCACTTCAGACGCAGCAATCGCCATCTCCGACTTGACTGCACTGCTTACGAAGAAATCGCACATCCACACAGATGCGGCTTTTCATTTCAGTTTATTTTACTTTGTGGTACTAGTGCCAGGTCAGGATGTGTTATATATAACAAGGCATCGGTGATATAACACAATTAAATGCATTCCGAGTCTGTGATTTTAGCTGTAACGGAACGGGGCATCTAGCCCTTGTGCGAAACGTCGCAGGTTCGAACCCAGCTAGGGTCAACATTTCTTCAGTCCCCTTTTCGGTGCACCGTCTTTTAAGTCATCTCCCTGCCACTCTATGTACATATTTTGGTTTCTGAAATGGTTGTTCATTCAAACACACAAAAAACAACATAACCGTCCAAGAAACATGAATACTCAATGGTCCCAGCAAGAGGCACACATCCTCATGTGCCCCCACAGTCGCGGGGGCTCACGGGGATCTATGTCTCCTGAAGCTGGATCTTTTTTCTCTTTCACTTTTTAAGACTCTTCTATTTACAGAAGGGACTGTTTAGGACGGGTCGCGGTGGGGCGAATTTAATAGCATCTCCATAATGTCAAAGGCGGGCGGGCCTAATAATAATAATAATAATGTACATTTATATAGCGCTTTACCTCTAAATGAATGGTGATCTAAGATCAAAAATCACAGAACAAAAAGTACAAGAAAAATAAAAAAAACAAAAACACTGCAATAAATGTTACAAAACTAAAGTGACATATCAAAAGCTCACACTCACACATACACACACACCGTTACAAGAACAGTTACTGCCAAAGATTGCTAACACACTGATTATGCATCTAACTATACGCATAAGAAAGCAGATATGTCTTGAACAGTGATTTGAAAGCAGACAGAGTTGGAGCATGTCTGACATGGGCTGGAAGGTCGTTCCAGGTGACTGGACCGAAAAAAGAAAAGGCCCTGGGTAGACTTCTTTCGCTTAGGAACCCTGAAAATACGCGTGTCTGATGCTGAACGGAGGGATCTTGAAGGCGTGTAAATATGAACCAGGTCGGACAAATATGGGGGAGCAGAACCGAGAATAACATTGTAGCAAATAACATAAACTTTGTACACAATTCTATGAGATACAGGCAGCCAGTGTCCTCTGACAACTGAAGTAACAAGATACAAATTACGTCATGTCTTCAATTAACTATTTATTTACGATCTAGTCATATTACGATGTGCCATATGAAGCTTTGGTGAGTTTCTATTTTTAAGTTACACAACAACTGACATGTCAGGTTAGGTTCTAGAGGTGTTAGTGCTATCTATTTACACGATGATGTGTTCCATGACACGTTATAAGGATACATGTATAAGAAACTTTTCTGTTTTTCGGTTATACAACGATTGCTACTCACGATGCATTATTACAAACATAGAAGACTGTTTGAATTTTATGACATTCTACTCAGCATTTAGGCTATGTGTATATTTTATCTCAACTGATAGTAAAATATAGTGTATCATTCAAGATTACAAGATCAATACATATTTGCGACATCTGTTCAAATTATCATGTTTTTTTCAGGAATGGTTGTCGCGATATCTGTGACATCTACGCATGATCCAAGATGCTACATTTGTGACATCTATGCATTATGATATTTGAAACATCTGCTGTCATGTGAATGTTATTTAACTCGGTGTGCCCCAAATTGAGCAGTCATCATCTGAAGACAGCATTAAAGTCCAAGCGACAGATTGACCATGATAGTTCAAGGCATCCCCTTTCAACTGTCATGGACGACCCATACCTTGCTATGGTGCCTCGGAGTTAAATGAGTTAAGGACGGTTAGTTTCTTTCCTTTTTTAACAATGACGTCTATTTAAATTTTAAGTATTATTATATACAAGAATAGGTTATGCGAATATTATGTCGTGTTATTCATTCTATGGTACATTTAACCTATTCAGCCCTGACGCACTACAGCAGGAGATGGGTCGACTATGATAATTCAAGGGTAGTGCCAGATTAGCTTCGCGCCTGTCGGCGCCAAGCTAATCTGACACTGCCTTGAATTATCATGGTCGATCCATCTCCTGCAACTCCAAAATTTGGGAAATACAGCCGTCGGGCTGAATGAGTTAACACAATCACTCGTCCAAAAGCGATGTATCCACAAACCCTTATCATAAGCACAGGAAGGTAACTCCGAAAATACAAAATAGAATTTGTAGCATATATATGGCCTACATGTGCTACGAAGTCGGCTTGACAGTTTTGGAGTTATGTGGAGAAAAAGGCAATAAACTAACGTCGTAGAATTTTGTTCGTGGCTCGTTGCTCACTGCGAATTGCGCCCGCTTTGACTGAATGAGTGCTTTGAAAAAGCGCTTATGCTACCAGGGTGAACGTGGACACAGAAATCACTCGCGTTTAGTGTGAGGCAGGGTGATTATAGATTGTACCGAGTTAACACATTCGAGGTGTGCTGCATCCGTATACGCGCCTTTATGCTGCGCTTCCGAGTGTAGCACATCTCGAATGAGTTAACACTGTTGTCCATGCAGTCAACGGTACTGTTTATAGTATAGGTGATTGCATGAACGGTCAATTGTTATTCAGTCACGAGCAGGAGCGCTGATCGGTGTACAAGTGAGGATCCTGCCACCCCTGCCGCCCCTGCAGGCGACCCAAAGGCGGCCTCTCATGTCCGTGTTGAGCGCCGTGGGCTGCACCAGCAGCGGACAGCCCGGGGACAGGTAGCGCGCGAAGCTTAGGCGCCCGTCCTGCACGTTCACCACGTGGATGGCGTCGTTCAGCTCATCAGCCACCAGCAGCACCTCCTGGCCGCCTAGCGTGTAGAAACACACGTCTGTCGGCTGGAACGGCGTTAATGGCGGGATGTACGTGGCCATGGCATCCGCCTTCGGACGTCGGTACAGCTGCACTCTGCGCTGCAAGTCTGGTGTCTTCACTTCCTCCAGCACCACAAACAGCTGCTCGGTGGCGTCGACGTCGAATGCACGATGAGAGGAGCAGTGGAGGGTGAAAACGTCGGTGTCTTTTATTTCAAATGGATCGTCTGATATTATCTCTTCCGTCGCAACAGTCGCTTGTCCTTGCAAATTGTTGATTAGCTTGATAAACCTGATAATGCCCAGTTCGATTTTCTTGGCATAGGTCTTTACTCTACATGTACTTGATTTATGATACATGTAATCACCATCTGCAGTCCTCACCATTGAAATCTTTTCGTCACAGTTCAATATATCAACAGACTTGCCATTTTCATCCAACTTCTCACATATGGCTTTAGAAGTTGCACCATTCTGCGACAAACAAGGTTCGTACATCACACACACATTGCCATCCGTTAGGGGGCACAGATGATAAATGTCAGTGCTGATATCATCCCGACATCGGAATTGCTCCACCACGGTCACTTCAGACGCTGACACCGGCATCTCCATCTTCACCGCACTACCCATGTAGTCGCGCATGCGCTGTACTGTGTCGTCACTTAAAGCGTTGAAGCGTAGGACTGGACGGGAGACGGTTTTCACCCAACGTGGAGTCAGTGTTTCAGCAATTTTATCTGTAATATCATTGACGTTGGCCAAAGCTTCCTGTCGGATTGTCTCTAGCACTGCCTTCAAAGTGGCCTCTCTGCGTATGATTAAATTCTTTAGTGCACACCCTTTGTCCTCTACTGCACGTTTTTCCACAGACGCTAGTAAGGCTGTAGCGTGCAGATCGATTGTAGAGTGCGCCTTGTGATCCGTTATTCCACATTTGAGGCAAATGGGTTTGTCGCAGTCACAGCAAAATAACTCCAGCTCCCTGGAGGGATGCACTGTGCAAAAGAGACCATTTCGGGCTTTTTCGAGGTCGTTAGGGTCAATGTAAAAATTGTTTTGCAATGATGAAACTCCGCCACGGGGCAGATCGATCTGTTTCCGGCACGAAGGACACGGGAAGCGAAGAGATAGGGGACCAGTAGCCAGCTTCTCCAGACACATTTTGCAAAACGTGTGAGAGCAGGGAAGCAGTTTGGGTTTTCTGTATACCTCCAGACACAGGGCGCAAATCAAGGTTTCATTTTTATCTATGGTGAAGTGCCTATCCGCAGACGCCATCTTGACTGACTTCCGCTCGTAGCCTATTGTATGGCCCTGGAGGAGAGAACAACGCAACAGCTTTTGAGTGAAAGGATTTGTACATACATTAACTTCGTGAAGAATAGGCACGACGCAGCAACCAGACACTCGTCTGCTGTCTCGAGATGTATCGTGACCGTTCAGACTCTTTTCCCACGGTTTGCCCGAAGTTCGCCATCGGATTCGGAGAAAGAAGGCAAGAACGTACTCAGCGCAAGTTAATTTCTTGTAACTGTTGTGTTTTCCGTTCAGCATGTCCACACGAATATAAACAACATTAACCCATTCAGCCCTGACGCACTACAGCAGGAGATGGGTCGACCATGATAATTCAAGGGCCCGTAGTGCCAGATTAGCCTGGTTTGGCGTCTATCTCCATGGTCAGTAGATGACACCTCTAAAATTTAGGAAATACGGCCTTCGGGCTGAAATAGTTAATGAATTGATAGCGTGAAAACCGGTTTTGTGCAAACACGTCAGAAGTCGGCCATTAACAATGACCCGTAAAATTAATGCACCCGTAATTATTTCAATGTCAGTAGCGGTTTTAGTGGCTGTGATTCTACAGGAATCATCGCGACTTAAATCGCTATCGACATCCATACTTATTCTAGATTGAATTTATTCAAGCCTATTCAGCAAATATGTTTCGAATACTGTACTTGCATGGAAACAAGCAAACTTGAACTTACCTCAACGTCAGCATGCGATAGGCCACTAAAACATGACTGAAGGTCTCACTCGGCTAGGCCTCCTCTCTGCCGGTTGACTGTTGTAGACTTCGCTAGTTAGGACGCTTGTAACTGATGTAATAATTAGCTCACAAGTGTACTAGAATGATCAAGTATAGATACAAGCCACCTTTCACAGCTGCATTTGATTTTCAACCTCGTGTAGGGCCTATTCACCGAGGGTCATGGTATCCGTCAGCATGCCTGCTTCGCTGTCAAAAATGTTTCAACTGAGGAATACTGAACTGAGCGGCTAAATGTAGTAGTACCGCGCACGGGGGAGGGGGGGGGGGGGGCGCAGCAGATATGCATTTAGTCAAAGCACCATTGTCAGGCCACTATGCTTGAAAGCATGTCTCAGTGAGAGATATGGAAAAGCACTGCGGAGGAGATATGGCAAAACTAGGACAACCCAGAAGGATCGTATCGGGTTCCGGCATTGACGTAATGGATTTTCCCGCTTCCCGCTTACCAGAACTGTCTGAACTTTTCGTTTTTGTTTTCATTTTTGTGTAATGGAGCAGCTATATTTTTCTCACAGGAGTCGGGTGACAGATTGTTTCTCCCATATACATTTTTAATTAGGGGGTGGGGTGGGAGGGGGTGGTTGAGAGAGAGAAGATGTGGGGCTAGACCGACTCCTATCTAATTATTGTAGATCAAATACTCCCAATCTATTATATTTTAATAACATACACCAACAATCTAACATAACCCCACATTACTCGAGCTATTATCAGTGCAGACAGGGTAGGTTTACATGATTTACTAATATTACACGTCAGCTCAGTGTGCATATGTTTCACTGTTAACTGCACTATTGACTTAATACAGGCCTGACTGGGGTGGTCAGATTTCAGCACAGGTATACTGTTCCCGTTCTGCACACAGCTAAGTACGCATAACACCTTATGATCACTCCCACCTCCACCCCCACCTCCATTCCCCACCTCCATTCCCCACCTCAACCCTCCCCCCCCCCCCACCTCTACCTCCACTCCCACCCCCACGCAATCACTCAATCACTGCCCTGTGTCAAACCTACCCATACCATGGCAAATGCGTGATTTAAGTCAGTGGGTCAAAACGCAAATGTAGTTCAGATTATTGTCACTGGGTCAAAACTAAAAATGTGGGTTACTAGTTCATTCCGAAATAAGGAGGCCATTTCAAAATAAGGAGACCACGCTCTGAGTTGAACAGTAGCAAGTCAACACAAAATGAATTTTGTTTGCAACAAACAAGAATACATGAAAAAACCCTCTGAAAAGGGGTGTTTTAAAATACCCCTTTCACGTCCACAGAGGTATGAACAGATTTTGTACTACAGACCTTTCTTTCCAGGGTGCCATGTGCACACACCCCTATGCACTATTGCGTGTTAAAAAATATCCTATTACACTAAGGTGAGTATAGACATATCTTTTTTCACCCACTGCACAGTTGTTTCAAGACATTGCCTGGGGTAAACTTATGAAGTTACTGTTCATGTATCCCTTTCCAATCCACAGAGGTATGAACAGATTTTGCACTATAGACCTTTCTTTCCAGGATGCTTTGTGCACACACCCCTATTGTGTGATAAAAAATATCCTATTACACTACCGGGCGATCTATGTACCTCTCTGTGCAAAGCTAAGGACAGGTCAGGCGAGCCCCCCTTCAACTCTGTTTTCAGGCATCTATTAAGACATGCGAAAATCTACACATTACAGCTACTGGTAGGTCTTACAATGACTGAGTGGGGTAAACATAAAAACTTACTGCTCATATAGCTGAGTGGGAAGTAAACTTAGGAAGTTAATGTTCATGTAACTTTCTAGAATAACATGATTTTACTTGTTAACAAATTTCAAAGTTACCTACAACTTACAAGTAACTTTGATGTTAGTTGCCATATGTTCTTAAAGTGACTTAAAATAAGAACTTATAAGAACCTAAACATAAGAATTTGTAAGTTCTTGACCCAAGTCATTAAGATACTCAGACAAATTTCCCAAGTTACAAAGACAATAAAAAACTTTTTTTCTCAATAGTACTCTGGCGGTGGAGCTGATGGTGTCAAATAAGCAGACGTGAAAGGCATGACATCTCTTTGCAAAATGTATTTCAGAAACAATGAACGATTACCGAAACTGATTTTTACTTGCTTAAAAGTCCTTGAACTTTTTCATTGTTTCTTCTACCCCTATTTTTGTTTTCTTCCTCTAAAAAAGATTTTAGTTCTTCAACATTCAAGGGTTGACTACGCATCCTGTTTTGAATTTCAGATTTCTGCTGCTTGTAATTGGCCAAATCATCCTGCACTCTTAAATTCATGATCGTCAATAATATTGTCCTGTAAGGCTTTACTGATAATAAGTTTCATACTGCTCAGCTTAGCTCCAGCGAGCGTACTTAATGATTCATGCTTCTGCAACTTTGTATGAAATCTTTTGTTAAAGGCTTCCAAACCAATGCATACAAGGCTTGTGGCAGCACCGACTCCTTCAATAGCAATTCCTATGACCACTTCCCACTCCCGTAGCAAACAGAGCTAAACCACTGACAGATAATCCAGCTGAAACCACACCCACAACCATTGATGTGTTGTGTACAGAATTGAAAAATGTTTTATATCGTCTTTTACACCTGGAGTATTTTGCCTGTTCTCCTTCCAAATACTTCAATTGATTGTACATTGCTTAACGTCCCGACAGCAACAAGGCTTTCTCAGGACGTGCCTGCACTGCTTGTGAAAAAAAGAATAAACAGAACATTGAATGTATGTCGCCAGCCGGTCAAATACATTAAATAAACCTAACACATGGGGCCTAAATAAAGCTAAGACCATTTAGCAACACACATCCAATATCAAGAGCTACAGGCAGTGCAGACAGTAGGGAGAGTTTTAAAAAGGCAAATACAGGTGAATGGACAAAGGGTAGACAGAAACACATGCCCCAGAATAGAGAGAAAAACCCACCCTGTGGGGCTGACCAGGGTGACCCTGGGAACTAAAAAATACCTAACCCCACCCAAGTCCCCCAGGGCAGACCCAGGTGGGGGCCAAATACTTCAACACTTCTGTAATGTAATATTCATTAAACGGAATGAGTCTGTCTGTAATGTTTTATCTGGAACAATAGGCTCAAGTGGCTCAGATGGTATTTGTGGATACAGTGGTGGCATTTTTTTTATGGCAAATATTTTTTTAATTTATTTAATCTTCTAATTCATTTTGCAACTCTTCAAAGGTATACAATTTGCTAGCATAATGAAACGAAACAAGATCTATGTGTTCCAGGCTTATAAAACTTAGAAAAACAAAAGTTTGTTATCAATCACTACCTTAACAGCGGGGTTACTACTCAAAACTTCAAAATCTGTGCTTTTTCTAATAGCAATAACGACCTTTGTTGACTCTGCTACTGAGCTATCCCACGTAAGTTTGATTCCCTGTGCAATATCTGCTTCTTTCGCAGCATCCACAGACCTCATGAGAATTTCAAAAACTATTGTCGCTTCTCTAGCTACGGTAAAGTTTGCTGGTATGAACACAATAGTAGTATCTGATCTACCCTTTCTATTTATAAGAAAATATCTTCGTTTTCCATACTCTTGCAGTTTTAGTTTTTCTCTGCTATTGGTTTCTGTGAAATAGCTTGGCACAAGACTCACAAGCATTGGCTCAGAGTTAACAACTTTTCTAAATACTAAGGCTCCTTCATCAGTAAAATAAACATAAGGACTAATAAATGCAAACTTTACGTCCCAGTCAATGGGTGTAGGCAAAAGCGGAGCAGGAGCAGGAACAACTGCCCACTTATTATCCATATGTTTTAAGCTGTAGAGCACATTACTTACAGCACGGCTGTTTGGCCCAGCGCTAAAAGTGGCCCTTTAGTTTGTTCCTGGTGAGCCGAGAAACTGGGTCACAAGTGGTGCTCGTGCTGTGAGACCAGCGAGTCTCTTAGCTGTCAGGCTAGCTGATAAGCGGGCTTCCTGTAAGCGCAGTACAGCAGGGAAAATGACTACCTTTTGTTTTTCATGACTTTCTTATTTACCGTTTAAGTGTGTGATGCAAACTTGTTTTAAAAGCGGACATTCTGCCCAATACACTGACACCAAACACACTATAGTTGTGTCAAACCAGTAGCCAGCAGGATAAGGTGGAAATAGAGAGAAAAAAACTGATTTCACTGTCTGTGTTGAGTTTTTTTCACAAAATAGATCAACATCAATAACACAAATACGATACAAACTACATCAAAACTGACTTGCATGTGCTAGAAGTAACATGCCTAGAGTAAGTATGACTTTCCAGATCAGAGATACCGTGAAAGGGGCCGGAGAGTGGAGGGTGATAATGAGGTCACTGTTAGCAGTGCCAGTACTCTCAGTCACAGACACGAAGCAGAAGCACGGATCAATGTTATCATTTCTTTCATGTACTTCATTAAGTCTTTTTATAATGTTTTTCTATAGCAAAGCACATAGTCAGACATTACATTTTTTGTACATAGTTAACAAGACTGCAGACATACGGACACTAATTAATGGTCTGGTTTGTAAGAGGCTGAGAGGCCCATGGGAGCAGAGAAGGAATTAATGAGAACACTGACAGACCATAGCCAGAAGTCAAGCGGTATCCAAGATGCCGCATTCCTTGCTATTAGCATTCCTTTCATCCACAACTAGAGATTCTTGTTGTAAGTGTTGTAGAGAGGGGTATGTGGGCTTTCTCACGCACTCACACCCTGGGGTTCGCTTCCGTGAGGGTTGAGAAGAGGCTTAATTGAAGAACATCTTTTTATTCACAGCATCAAATCAAGGCTGTAAGCCAAGGTCCTTAAATCAATGCCTTTAAGTCAATGCCCTTTAAGTCAATGCCTTTAAGTTAATGCCTTTAAGTCAATGCCTTTATGTCAATGATGCCACCCTGCAACAAACATTACAGGACATAAGTATATATATCATATACAATATAGCATGAACGTACGTTCTAGCTATTACTATTATCAAACTACCATAAACATACATACGCCGCTATAGCTTGAACATACATTCTAGCTATTGTCATGCAATCGAAATTACAAAAGAATGTACAGTACAAATCGGCTCTAAACAACGAATTATGAAAACAGACAGTCAAGTAAAAATAACATAAAATGCAATAACATTTTTCAGTTAATGCAATATTCTATTACCTTAACAAATAACCAAACATCTAGCTATTCAACATACCTTAGCAAAGTGTCAAAGGTGGATAACATCAAGGTAGACTGAATGTCATTGACCAGATGCAGTCAACAAAACTGCTGTGTCTGACTGCCCAAAAATGTCACAGCAGCTATAGGTGAATACAGTTCAGTCAAAGCTCATGCACCTGACTGAAAACTCATGACAAAACATACCGCCCAAGATGCACTGGATTCTTGGAGCACTTATAGCTACATGCTGTCCAAACACAGAGTCAGGCAGCAATATTTATACATTTAGGCTAGAGCTAGGCACAATATACCTCTATGCTTCCACTGACTAAACTGTTCTAACTTACAGTGAAACCTGTCTGGTATGCAGTGCAGTCTATCCACAACCACCTTATAAAACAAGACAATGGAATGAAGTAGATCACGTTAAAAGAGAAAAAGATCTAAGAAGACAATACTAACTAGGAATTAACAACCTATTTGGCTTTATCCATTAATTAACATTTATTTTACTTCACAAATCATAATCAGTGGAAAATATAAACTAATCACTTCCATTCCTCTATTTAACTGCATGATCAAAGATCACTCTACCACATTCACCCCTGCCAAGTGAAATGACGTCCTCGGCATTTCCGTTTAAGTACTAACTAATTAAATGGTTAGCGTTACAAAACCATGGACAATATAATAGGAACAAAATAGAAAAGAAAATAATACAGGAAATATGACTGTTGCGAAACAAAAGGCTAAGTATACGTCCGACTTTGGCATGACATTCTGCGCCATGGTAAGCTAGGCTCGGTACACTGGATGTAAGAGGTTATGGTGAAATGTGAATGAACTACCAAAGAAATATTAATTATACACACGAACTTATCACAACATTAATTCGAGAGAAACTATGACTCTTCAAATCAACTTATCTGGTATCCGAGTGAAAACAATGTAAAGTCCGGGCATGGTTCTAAGTACTATTCCCATATTAACGCTATGCTAGACCTACTGAGTTAAGATGGATGATACAGTTTCAGACAATCTTTCAGGATCCATCTGTACCTCTCCACTCTTAATCAGGTCTGATAGAAAAACTATTTTCCTTTTCCATTCTGGTCCAACAGGTTGTTGTGCCATAGCATACTCACCTGTAGTCTGCCAGGTAGGAGGCCTTCGATGTCTACTAGAAACGCGAAGAACCGCCTGTTCTTGCTCCTGATTTGGACCTGTGTCCTCTTCATTGTCTCTAGTAGTCCCTTCCTCCTGTGTCCGACCACTTGTCTCATCTGTGGACGCGCTCAGCTCTCCACCTTCTACACTCACGGTGGACTGGTGGTCGTCACCACTCAAGCTGGCTGCCCCGTCATCCACAACAACTCCTTGAGCGTCCTCAGAAGGTTGTGATGACATCTCCTCAGCTTGCTTATCATCCTCCTCCTATCCTGCAGCGAGTTTAACTGCTGGGTCAGAACTCTGGAGTTCAAGCTGTATTTCTACTATGACCGAGTCTGACTCGTCACCTTCCTCCGAGTATGCTGTCCGATCACGTGTAGTCTGTTCCTGTTCCTGCTTGGCCGCCTTGCTCCTGGCCCGTGGTGCCGGAACTGGCCGTGGCCTGCCTGTCACTGTCTCATCATTTCTGTCACGTGATGCCTCGGCAAGGGGTAAGAGATGATTCCGGTGAAGGGTTCTCTTACGACTTGCATCTCCCTCTTTGTGTATCCTGTACACGGGAACATCTTCATTTGGTTGGGAACTGACAATGTAGATATCCTCTTCCCACTTGTCTGAGAGCTTGTGTTTGCCCTCGAAGGCAAGTATGCGGACGAGCACTCTGTCTCCTTTCTGTAAGGTTGCTCCTCGCGCTTTGATGTCATAGTGCTCCTTCTGACGTCGTTGAGCCCCATCCGCTGTACTGGCCGCAACTTTGTAGGCTTCCTGAAGGCGCGTCTGTAGATCAGTGACATAGCTGCTGTAGTCTCTGGCGTTCTTTCCTCGTTCCAGCCAGAATACTACATCGATGGGTAACCTTGCCTCTCGCCCAAACATGAGGAAATACGGAGAGTGACCGGTGGACTAGTGTCTTGTACTGTTGTAGGCGTGGACTAGAGGTGCTACTGATTTATGCCACTGCGCTTTCCGCTCTGGCTCCAGAGTGCCTAGCATCCCTAGCAAGGTCCTGTTGAAACGCTCGGTCATCCCGTTCCCCATTGCGTGATATGGCGAGGTCCTGCTCTTGTCAATGCCGGCCAGCTGACAAAGATCTTTGATGACACGACTCTCAAAGTTCGCGCCTTGGTCTGAGTGGAGCCTTCTGGGAAACCATAATGCACTATGAAGTTGTTGAAAAGCGCGTCTGCTGTTGTCTTGGCGGTCTGATTTCGAGTCGGTATGGCCTGGGCATATCTCGTGAAGTGGTCGGTAATCACAAGGATATGCTGATAGCCACTGGAAGACGTCTCCAGGCTCAAAAAGTCAATGCAAACTAGCTCCATGGGCTGACTGCTGCTGATGTTGACTAACGGGGCCTTCTGTCCAACAGCTTTCCTGCGTAAACATCGGGGGCAGTTCTTGCACCAGTCTTCAATCTGACTTGCCATCCGAGGCCACCAAAATCGCTCCTTTGCCAGTGCAGTCGTGCGGTCCCGGCCTGGATGGCCAACGTCATCATGAATCCCTTGCAGAGCGCGTTTGATGACTGCGGCAGGCAAGACTAACTGTGACTGCACCACTCCGTCGATTGTCGTCTCCTTGTTCAGTGCTCCACGCTGCAGCCGAAAACGTTGCCAGTGTCGGTACATCGCTGAGTGCTCAGGCGTGCTAGGGAAGTCTTGTCGTCGAGGAATGCGCTTATTCCTGATGAGCCTCAGCCACAGACCTATTACTGGGTCGTCGTCCTGTGCTCGACGCCAATCCTTACATGTGATCTCAGCCATGTCTTGACCGTCAGGTTCATCAAGTACGTCCGCTACTGTCGCCGATAAGCAATGCGTCTCTATCACCGGACAGCTGACAGCCGAGCAGATGGTGTAAATGGCCTCCGTGGACAACTCTTCCTCTTGTCCTTCGGTGTTGTGAGTAATCCTCGACAACGTGTCTGCGTCAACATTATGTACACCAGGTTTATACTTGATGTTGAAATTGTACGCTGCCAGGGCCGCCAGCCATCTGTGGTCTGTCGCGTCAAGCTTTGCAGTGGTGAGCACGTATGTCAGCGGATTGTTGTCCGTGTGAACGGTGAAGCGGGCGCCGTAAAGGTAGTCTTTAAACTTCTCTGTGACTGCCCATTTCAAAGCGAGGAATTCTAGTTTGTGGGCTGGATAATTCCGTTCAGCTTTTCCTAGTGCTCTGCTGGCATAGGCTACAACGCGCGTGACGCCGTCCTGTTCCTGGTAGAGAACACAGCCGAGCCCTGTCCTGGATGCGTCGGTGTGGAGCTCGAAGGGCCTAGTGTAGCCAGCATACCCTAGAACTGGAGGTGAGGACAGTATGTTCTTTAGTCGCTGAAAGGCCTCTTCCTCTTCATCTCCCCACATCCATGGCTTCTGGACATGCGGCTTTCGCTTCCCTCGCTGTTTCTTGGATGGTACAGGCATGAGGACTTTCAGGGGCGCAGTGATCTTGGCGAAATCTTTAACGAACTTGCGGTAATAACCTGCGAACCCCAGAAACCTCCTTACTTCCTCTGGTGTTGTCGGTGTAAGCCAATCTCTTATGGTTTCGGTCTTTGCGGGGTCTGGTTCGATACCATCAAATGACACAGCGTGGCCAACATAGACCACCTTGGCCTTGAAGAGATGACATTTTATTGGGTGCTAGCTTGAGACCAGCCTCACGCAGCCGTTGAAACACCAGCCGCAGGCGTTCTATGTGTTCCTGGTATGTCCGAGCGAATATGATGACGTCATCCAGGTAGATGAGACATATCCGCATGTGGTACTCTCCTAAAATGTCTTCCATGAGTTGCTGATAGGTAGCGGGTGAATTCGTCAGTCCGAATGGGAGGCGGTTGTACTCGTAGAATCCGAGTGTACCGACGGTGAATGCAGTGCGCTCTTTGTGTTCCTCGGCGATTTCAACCTGGTAGTAGCCGCTTTTCATGTCCAGGACACTGTAGTACTGTGATCAAGATAAGCAGTCCAGGATTTCTTCTATCCTTGGCAAAGCGTAGGAGTCGCGTATAGTCCTGCTATTCAGCTGTCGAAAGTCTGTGCACAGACGAAGGCGTCCATCTTTCCTTCGTGCTAAGACGATATTTGAAGACCATGGGCTGTAGGACTTGCGGATAATTCCACCTGCCAGGAGTTGCTGTATGTGTGAGCGGACTTCATCTAGCATCGATGTTTCTGCTTGAAGGGGCGGTCGTCGCTGAGTTCGATCCGGTGGCGCACCCTTGAAGCTAGGCCTACATCCTCCTCGCTTTTGGAAAAGATGTCCTCATACGCGGTAATCAGATCCTGTGCCTCCTTCAACTGATCCGGTGTTAAGGTGTCAGTGTCTATCTCAACGAGTGAAAGCAAATGTTCCTGCACCTCTTCAGGTAGATCCTCCAGCTCTGTGATGTCCACTGGCTGAACCTCACATAGAAGAGCACTGGGTTCAAATGAGACTGTACGGGTGGACGTGTTCGATAGGGTGACCTCAACTGGACTCGTCTCATTGTAAGCGTAGCTAATGAGGGTCGGATTAAGGTCGACGTCCGGGTCTACATCAGGATGGGACTGAAGAAGGGCACACGTGCGATGGTATGGCTGCGACTTGTCTACCATTCCCCTCAAGGTGACTTGTTCGTTGGGGTGAAATATCACACGTCTCTTCTCTGCCGATCGCACCACTGCTATCCTGTTGCAGTTCCTTGATAGTTGTTTCTCCCGAAGCGTGATGCTTTTCAGTGCCAGTTGCCATGATGTTTGTCTGTCCGGGGTTTGTGTACAGCGATCAACAGTGCTCCGAGTACAGCTGTCCTTTACTCTGGCTAGAAAGTTAGTACCCAACAGAATCGGAGTCTCAGCACTGTAGTCAGTCACTGGCACGACGAGCAAAAGACAAGGGTGTACAGTACTGCCGAGTCCTGTGGCAATCACATCCGCCTTAATGTAGCCCGAGTATGGTAGCATCTCTCCATTAGCGCACTCAATCCGTAGTAGGTGTTCAACCTTTTGAAGTTCCAGGTGGGTTAAGTGTTTTGTGTCACAGTCGATACGGCTGATCCTGTGTCTAACAGTGCAGATGTTGCAACACCTTCAACTTGGATTCCTGCTTCGTTAGGCTGACCCACAAGATCATCCAATGTCTCATGGTCCATATTTTGGAATGCCTGTAGTTGGGGCTGGTACTGGCGGCCGCGCGTCTGCCCCTGCTCGCGGGCCCCTAGTGAAAATCCTGTTTCAGATGGTCAAGTCGTACTCTGCAGCCGATCCGCAGATGACCGTACTGCCCACAACGGAAACATCGAGGTCCTCTTGGGTCAGACTCTGCAGTTCGTCGGCGATATAAACCTCCAGCTTGATCCTCCGCGTGGTTGATTCTGGTGTTGAGTCCTGTTATCTGGTCCTGAAGTCTGCAGGTCACTTGGTCTGTCTCTGCCCACGGTTCCAACCTTGCTCCTGTCCAATTGCAGCTCCTTGACTGCGGCAGTCAGTTTGGCGTAAGGCTGCTCTCACTTCGTCCAGTTCCGATTTCTCCTTTTTCTTTTCAGACACCGCAGATTTGCAGGAAGTGGCCGCTATGCTTTGTCTCGTGGCAGCTGGATGTTCTTTTTCCACCCGACGCAGCATCATCCGCAGATCGTCAAATGTCTTGGCTTGGTTGTACTGGTACGCCGAGACCTGTCGTATCCCTGACCACATAATATTCATAAGGGTTTCATCCACGCTTTTCTGCAGGGGTATGTTTTGTTGCTTTACATGCTCCAACAACATCTCTAGTCTACAACCCCACTCTGCGACCGTCTCGGTTGGCTGTTGTCTGGCACCGTAGAGAGCAGCGAGAGCATCAACCTCTGTCTGAATGTCGCCATAGATGCTGTCCATTTTTGCGATTATGTTTGGGATAGACGACTGCGGATCCAAATGAGTGATAATGTGACCAGCTCTCCCCTGTAACGACGCGCGTATGGCATCTCTGATGTCGCGTTCTGGGTGCCCCTCACCTAATAGACTCTTCACTTGGTGCCTCCACACCGCGTATTCCACTGCTGCTTCACCATTGAACTTCGTCAGCCAGGGTTTCCGTCCGATGGTCAGAACTGTTGGAGCTTGCGACTGGTGGGGTGTACTGTTGGCGTGGGCTACAGTGCCGTCACCACTGTCTTGTTCTGCAGCTACCTGGATGACGGGGGATGGAGACGCACCTTGTTCCATCTTTATTGGCTGACCCTGCGGGAGCGCTTTTACGTACTCCGTCATCCAAGCCTGTAGCTCTTCTTTGGTTCTGACCCTTGGTCTGGCTCCAAGTTGGTTGAAAATATCCCTTAGTTCTGGAAAATCTTCAGCGACTACACCACCCTGTGCGCCGGGTTTTGTTGCGAGGGGGGTCTATCTACGGTGTAAACCCACTTAGGTGTCACTAGAGTTTAGAACTGCAAAACAGAACTATGAACCGCCTCCAAATTCTAAGATAAGATGTGAGTGAATAGCCAAAAACAAAAAAAGAAACCTTCAAATCTGGCTCTGTATCATGCACGTTGTGTCTATACTCAACAGGCTATTTCGGTGGTGCTTATCCAAAATCTAAACCACCTGCACATAACTGTTAAACCACAAAATGTGTTTCCAGTCTGAAGCTATCATTTACAAGTAACCATACCGCCTGATGCTTAATGCTTATGACTGAAGAGCTTAAGCGCATGGGGCAAAACACCAAGCCAAAGTCCAACTCTTCTTCAAATAAAACGCTGAAATCAGTCACAAGAACTTAACTGATGATCTCAAAATATTTGCTAGATCAAAAGAACATGTTCAGAAAAAAATGATCACACGATCTCACACACAAAAACGTAGACATTTGCTCGTGCTAGGAAATGCATACCACACACTCACTGTACTTATCACATTACCAGGTACAGCGTGCTCGTCAGCTATTTTTTTCGAAAGAAGAGAAACAGTTGCTGAACTGAAGTATGAACTAAAAGCTGATTTTGAAAGTAGAGGATATATCGTGCACGAAATGAGTGCCAATTTATATCGAGCTATGACATGAGACTGGGCTTTTCCTTTTTTCTAAGTCCAAAAGCTGTGAAACATTGTGATAAATAAGGTAAGTATCCAGTCTCGTGCTAATGTGACTCAACTGCTTTTATTCTCTCTAGCCCTGTTTTTTTCTTTTCAAGTAAAAAAACAGACTGACGAACGCACATGACACTGCTATGCATAATCAGACTAACCAACGCATGCACAACTAAATGAATACAAGACTACTGCATAAGTGGTCAGTCAAAATAACGCAAAAGAAAAAAAGAAATTTTTCTTCTCTTGGTTCGCCCTGACTGGTGAACACACTAACACACTGATCACACTAACCATCACATGTGTAATAGCATATAAGACATAGCCAGTCAACAAACCTTTGGGACTAATTCAAATTGAATCAGTAACTAAGGACTGTTATGAAAACTATCAGCTAACTCCTAGCGAAGTGTAGAATAAGAGCAGCAACCAATGCCTAGATGTAGGAATTGCAACCCCAAATATCAAAGCACCAATTGTCAGAAAACTGTGTCACACACTCAAAAAAACAAAAAAAAAAAAAAAAAAAAAAAACATTTACATTTCTTTCAAAGACATAACGTTTGCAATGTTCTCTTACAGTTTATGTTGCTGCAGTTATTCACACTATCTCAGCAAAAGAATATTAGCAAGTACAATGTGAGAACAAAACTGAATGAAAACAATACCTAAAATAAGTTACATGCCAACTAACCCTGTAACCCAAGAGAGGTCATCCGGACATCCATCAGTGCAGCTGCGTGACGTCATCTGGGAGTAATGTCCGAGTCTTCTCTGTAGAGTTAGCAGCACAAGTGTCAATATGCCGTCTCCAAGTAAAATCTGTCAGAGACTTATATTCCGTAGAGCTGAGCAGCACAATAAGTGTCACTATATGAACACTGCACAACTCCAAGAGCTCCGTCTGTGATGAATCACTTGACCAGGGAAAGCACGAACATCCGCCACGATACCACCTCAGTCAGCTGGTTGATGTCGCCATCCTCCCACGCCAGGTAGATCGATCCCGTCACACTCCTCCTCACTGGTAATTCTGCAGGTTGGAGCCGTCACGGACGTCGGTCGCCACACCGTCGCGGTCAGTCAGTTGATCCACGCCGCCGCCGTCGTCCGACGTCAGCAACTTAGGCACAGTTCGGCGCCTCTTTTCCTCCTTAAGCACAGAAGCTGACGTTGCAGTCACTTGGCTGGTTCGGCAGTACAGTTCCTCATCTCTCCCTCAGCACAGAAGATCGTTGGGCGCCATTGTTGTAGAGAGGGGGGTAGGGTGGGCTCTTTCACGCACTCACACCCTGGGGTTCGCTTCCGTGAGGGTTGAGAAGAGGCTTAATTGAAGAACATCTTTTTATTCACAGCATCAAATCAAGGCTGTAAGCCAAGGTCCTTAAATCAATGCCTTTAAAGGTCCTGGTTCAGCAATTAGTCAGTTGAGGCCAGCGAAAAAAAATTTCGAAGTCCCTACCTGACTTTAAAAGTGCAACCCTGACAGGGCCTCGTCAGATGGGATCCCCGAACATTCACGTTACTATAGCTGCTGTAGAGCGTCAGACGTCCTTGACGGCTGTCACAGTTCACGCAAACAGGTATACGCCACTCAGCTGCCAAAGGTCACTTCCAGTTGCATCTGTCCGTACACGGTAACACCCACAATTCTCGTGCAACAACGACGAAACGGATGACTATCCAAGTTTCACTTCTGGGCCGGTACTGGGAAGCACTGAGCAACGTCCCGCACAGCGTCCAAAAATGGCCCAGGGAATGGTGACGGTACGTCGAACATGCTATATCGTGGTCTTCTCATTTCTTATGTCCTCGCATTTATCCAACACAAGGTTTCCTCGAAAGTGTTTGCAAACAACAAGTCTTTATGGTAGTCGCCACTTTTACGAAGGGAAGCTACTAGATGTTTGTGTAAGGGACAGCACTCCCGTGCTAAGCAACGCGCAACGCGGAAACGCCCACCTCAAAACGATTTTATTTTTCACAAAAGCCTGGGAGATAATTTACAGGTCATCATGCAACGATGTGATGTGCATGGGTGACAGTGCGAGAATATGAAATGAATGTAAACGGGACATAAATATGCCCCATAAATCCATGGCCAGATGCGGATGCAGGGGCTCATGAGAATGTATGACTTTTGCATTTGGAACAGGCTGGCTGAAGGCCTGTTCTGTCTGAACCAAACAGCTGAAATTCAGCTTTTCGGGATTTTGAAAAGCTGAATCAGCTTCTAGGAGTGAAGACTGTCACCCATTGATGTGATTGTGGCTGTTCGTGTGTGTTACACGGACATAAAATTAGATTCCATTATAAGAATCTAAGCACTAGGTAATATTTTGATTTGTCGATTACTTCTCATCTTGTTTTTTTTTTGTATCACAAAAGATAATTACTGTCTGCAAACTTGATGAGTTCAGTGATAATATTTTCTCCCCAGACCAACTGCTGTCTATGCACACGCAATGCACCCTGCCCAATGCATACCTCATGCAGGTGCCTGACAGCAAACACCGATACACCAACTACAAGCTAAAGCAAACGAGAGGCAAGTTTCAAAATAATTAGATACAGGGCCGCAGCAGATGGCTCCGACCTTCGCCATACCAATAATGTATACATTTTTTTGACAAGACCATATAATTATTTCTTTTTATGCCCTCCACCCAAATTAATTTAAATGTTACTAATTTTTCCATTTTGGGGGGTTGTGCGAATTCTTCCCCCCCCCCCCCCCCCCGATTGACTTTAGGAAGCAGATGATAGCAAGCTGGCATCATGCAGGCATGCACCCCTTCGGCTGGAGCATTAGGTTTCTTTCACCTCGTGCTATGGTTATGAGATATGAAATAAATGTTAGGAAACAGATATATATATTATGTAATTGGTATTCTAACCACAATATATGTCATTCATAGTTTATCTATGTTTGCACTGACAGCAAACCATGTGGGATTTATTTCTGATCACTCCATATAGCAACGTTCTCTATCAGAAAACTGAAATGACTCAACCCGCAAAAATAAATATCAAGGAAATATATCAGTTCACAACGTCAAGAGGTATATCTCACTTGATCTTCATTTTGTGACAAAAACATTGTTTTCAAATACACTTCAACGTATGGTTTATTTGTTTATATCTGTACTGAGTGAAACTGTTAAAAATGCCTTTCATTGTGAGGCTTCTCTTATGAGTTTACCAAAATCGTCAAATACATCAATAAGTGTCTCTTGGCTTGACTTCACGAATGAAGATTCTATAGGGCTTGCCCACGTCGTCTGCAGGCATTTTGTGGCTGCGGAGGCCAATCCGGGACAGGCAGGTTTACATCAATAAGTGTATACATAAATAAAACACAATGACCATGATTGTCATAATTCCTAAAAATACAGCTGATTTTTTTTTATGAAATGAGTATGTCTGTCCTCAACAAGACCAAGTAGTCTATGTACCCTACAGAACCACATAGTCCAGATCAAAATGGTGACTGCGAAGCGTGTGTAATGCAGAGACGAACTCAACGAAAAAAAGAAAGACGCTTAGAAAAGACAGCTACAACACAATTATATTCATATTATCTAGTAATAAATTGTGTTGTAACTGTCATTTCTAAGCGACGTTCTTTCCTCATAGGGTTCTTCTTTACAGAACAACATGCATGTACACTTTTACTTCCTGCACCATATATAACTGTAATAATACCAGAGGCAAAAACACAAACAGAACAGAGACAACCATTTTAATTATAAAGAAACAATTTCAGTGATGTCATTGAATTGTATGCATGGTATATTTTGCTTATGATGCTGTCATTCAAACTTGGTCTCTGTGTTTTGGTAAGTGAGGGAGAGGGGGGGGGGGGGGCTGGAGGGGGCGGGTACACATGCAGGCATATATATATATATATATATATATATATATATATATATATATATATATATATATATATATATATATATATATATATATATATATATATATATATATTATATATATATATATATATATATATATATATATATATATATATATATATACCGCAACGATTTCCTAATGTATTGTTACATATGGCAATATAGTTCTATCATCATATGCTACATTTTGCTATCCACCAAAATGCTAATATTGCCATGATTCCACAGCAGACAGACAGCCTTCATGGACAGGTCCAACCAGTGAAGAGACAACAGACTGGCCAGTGTCAAACATGTCACCAAACTGCAGGGGCGTTAGCAGCAATGTCACACAGAAACTTTGGAACAGCAAACAGCCTGATGCAGTGCAGTGTGCCCCAACTTGCTCTCAGCAGGCAGCTGCAAGACAAGAACAAAGGTCAGTTAGTACATGTGAAGATGTACTGCAAACACTGTTCTAGAGGAGTTTACTTGGCTACCGGGTATCAGCCAGTATAATCTACTCAACATGAAACCAACCGTAATGAATCATAGCCAGTGTAATCAATAAACTCCATACAAGACAGATTTGCAAAATAACTTTTACAAACAATTTCTTTGTCTCGGTGATGGTCAAACGATTTATACAGTTTTGTTCTAATAATAAAAGACATTGTAGCTTTGCAATGCTGCTTAGTAACATGATATTATATGAATATGTTTTCAGGCCAACATAACCAACTTTTCCCTGGGGGAGACTAAAGATGCACTCAACCGATGAGCAGCCCCTGGTGACTATAATGTGGGAGTAGAGGCGACACCTTATCAGCGCGTGACCAGTGAAGACAATCCGGCCTACTGTTTGTGTGGGAATCATCTAATAATAATGGACAACAAGAACTACTGAATTTGATCCAGCTGATCGAGTTAACAGAAGAACCAACTTTTCTAAATATTTGTAAGAAGCAGACCGAAGTCAAATTTTGCAGCGTCAAAAATTATAGCATCACATTTGCAAATAAAATTCACACATGATAATAGCAATCAAACATCACCAACACTCTGCATACAGATTTTTTTCAGTTGTGTCATGAGAGCCATATGGGGCTTGGCAACAGCAAACACTGTTGCTCTTATCAGGTGGCCATAATCAGATGGCAGTTTCTAAGCCCCAATCTAAACTACCTGAGGGCACTATCTGGTTGCGTATGTGTGTGAAACCAACCTCCAAGTCTTTACTTCTGCTGAAAAACCACATCCACTCATCGCTCAATCTTGTCATCTGTACTGCGTAGGTAATGTAACAAACTGGAGAGCTTCTCATCAGTGAGGCATTGGGGATACAAGGCCACGGAGCACATTCCTTGATGAGAAAAAACAGAATGAAAAGAACATTTTCATTAACTTTTAAAATTTACTTTCTGTCATGGAGATTGTTTACATCTGTTTGTACAAGGAGTTGGGACATGAATAAATGGACACATGCATGTAATATATACTCCATATTGTGCACTTTGTACTCTCTATAGAAGAAAGTATTAAAGTTGAATGTAAAAGCAAAATGTTGGACATTTTTTGTTTTCAATACATTTGGACATTCTTCTTCATAAATTGCATAGTCTGCTTTCATTTTTCATCCTTGTTATAACTACATACTGTAAACAGTGCACATGAACAGGAATTCTGCACCTGACTTGCCATAAGAAAGAATTAGTTTTCATGGTCAGTGTCACAATCCTAAATAGTATATTTATACAAATACATGTACTGTAATGATACTGAAAATGACATGTACAATACTGCACTTGTACCAGAAATTGCACAAGTGTGTAACATACATGTACTATGCATATTTCTGCTGTGCTACCTGGTATGCCACAGAGTGCCTGTTGCTAATCTTGGTATACTGCTTGCATACTTGGTGGTTGAAGTCAAGGATGGTAAGCCTGTTGCGCATTGTGTAGCCTTTGTAGCCAATGAAAGTTTTTTTTTTGGGCCATTTCATTTTCAGCCACATAGATACATCCCCTTGACTAACACTCAAAACACTCAATGATGAGACTGAAACATATCTAAACTCTAAGTCAAAATAAGTGCATAAATAAGACATGATACCTTGATCATGCCTGGCAAGGACACTTGTAATGTGTGGTGATGGTTGATAACAGGCTTTATCCCTTGTTTCAAGTGGTGTTTAGCCTTTGGCAGCAGCAAAGAAACTGAAAACAGATGGCCAATATAATAGATAAAGCAAAACCTGAAAGTAAAAAAGCACAAAAGTGAAAATGTACCAGCAGCAGTTTATACTGAGTAGGTTATTTCGATGACAGGACAGTTTCGTGTGTTTTTGTTCTGCATACACTCAAGGATATAATCCTCCATGTAAACACACAGCTCAACTCAAACCTTTTATGCAATTTGCTTGCCTTTGTGCCACTCATCAAGGTAATGATCCAGATGTTTCAGTGGCTGCGATCAAGTCAGTAATAATATACAAATCTATTTCATACTGGAAAAAAGATACATGCATTACAGAGTGGCAAACTGACCAGTAGCTAGCACTAGCTGTTATGAAGACTTGGGAGAAAAACCACCATGGCACCATGATAATAATGTTTACTGTCAACTTGTAAATATACTTACAGTGTGGAGGTAGCAGTCATATGTAAATCATAACTTATAGTGTTGTGACAGCAATATTTCCAGGACACTATAAGCTACTTTATGTGTGATGTGATAACACTTTTACAAACAAAAATGATTTTGTGCAAGCGCACAGGTGTACCATACTTCAAAATCAAATGCCACCAAACTGATAATTACCTGAAAGTAGCAGGAGATTACAGTAGAACTCTGTCGGTGACAACTTATCGGACAGGTCTTGCTGTCTTCAGAAAATCGATGCCAGTCTGTGCATTCACCAGTTTCAAGTCACCTGACCTTGTGGCAGCCCTGCTGTCTAGAAACAAACCATAAACACAGTCATGGATGGACAAAACCTGTTGAACAAGAAATAAATACAGAAAATAGGCATGTGTGCACATACGCATGTGCATGTGGCTTTCTAAAAATGGCTTAGTCACAAAATAGCAGCACATTTGAGTGTTATGATATGGAGCAATATATACATACATGTATTTACATGATTCACAGAAAAACTCGCAATAAAATATTTTGGTATACAAGAATGATATTATAAGTTTTTGTCACTCATATTTCTCCTGTACATAAGCTTGTGGTTTCAGGAAAATATGAGAAATACATGTATCAGTGGCAAGCCAACTTACAATAGACCACTTATATACCTGATTGTGAGTTTCATAATGAATTATGCACATACATGTATTGCTCTATTTCATCACACTGAAATGTGCTGCTATTTTGTGAACAAATATATTTTAGGTTGATTATAGTGGTATATTTTATCCTTACCTAGACCTGTTGATTATATTCTCATCCAGACAATTGCTGATGTTGTTTTCATTCAGCGAGCAGCTGTACATTTGTTTTCATTCAGACAGCTGAACATTTTGTCTGTGTTCAGACAACTGCAGGTATATTTTGTTTTTTTATTCAGACAGCTGTATATTTAATTATATTCAGACAGCTGTATATTTAATTATATTCAGACAGCTGTATATTTTGTTCTAAATATAAGCCAGCTGTACATTTTGTCCCAAGCATACACACACACACGCACACACACACACACACACACATTTTAGGTTCACAACTTACCTTGCCACTGCGATTATCTGTTATGTATTGTGATGAGATTGGGCGTTGTTCCATTACTGATGCACCTTCACTTTCACTTTGTACTAGCTTCACAAATGTATCCACAGAAATAACACATTAGCTGCTTGCTGCTCTGTGAGCTCATTTGATGTGGCACTGAAAAAGAATCAAATGACTGGTATTTGTATAGTTATGTAATGCACACACGGGTCTTGTACTAGAAAACGCCGTGGCGTTCTGAAGATATTTACACAAAAACAACCACGTACACAAACCCCCAAAACAAATCACAACTAAAAGTGGAAACTTCTAAATGTACATCAGACCAGAGCTCAGAATATATCGCATATTTCATTATGTATATAACACAAATATGTGTAATAGAAAATTGCCCAGAAACTATTACACTTATTTATACAGGAGAGAAAATTTAAAAACAAAGTTGCAGGCTGTTACTATAGTGACCTATAGTAACTACAGAAGAGACGAACAGTGAGGCTAAGATTTCCAATCTATTCTTCGTCTTGTTCATCGATGTATTCTGCCTACTTCTCACCACTGTCGTCTGCTGTTATTTCCTCAGTCATCATTTCCCCCGAAATTAGTGTCCTGTACACCAGAACACACATAACATTACGATCGCTAGGGCTTCTTGTTGTTAAGGAAGTGGTCATTAGAGTGGTGTCCCCTGATAATACATATTTACGAGTACCTTCCCTTTGCAAACACGACGTCAGCTACACGCGCATAGGTGTTTGTTGTTGTTGGAAATATACTTACCAACAAAAGTAATATTTGTACCACAAAAGTGAAAAGACCACACCATATCATGTTGGACTTACCGCCACCATTCGCTGGACCTATTTGGGACGCTCTGCGGACGTCGCGGCTCGGTGCAGGCTTCACCAGTGCGGCAAAATGAAAGTTGGATATTTTTCAGTCGTAGTTGCACGGGAATTGGATGTTACCGCGCACGGACAGATGCAACTGGAAGTGACCTTAGGCAGCTGGATGGTGTATACCTGTTTTTGTGAACTGTGACAGCCGTCAAGGACGTCTGACACTCTACAGCAGCTATAGTAACGTGCGTGCTCGGGGATCCCATCACACGGGGCCCTGTCGGGGTTGCACTTTCAGTCTTTCTGTGTCAGGTAGGGACTTTGAAATTTTTTTTTCGATGTCTTCTACTGACTAATTGCTGAACCAGGACCTTTAAGTCAATGCCTTTAAGTCAATGATGCCACCCTGCAACAAACATTACAGGACATAAGTATATATATCATATATAATATAGCGTGAACGTACGTTCTAGCTATTACTATTATCAAACTACCATAAATATACATACGCCGCTATAGCTTGAACATACATTCTAGCTATTGTCATGCAACCGAAATTACAAAAGAATGTACAGTACAAATCGGCTCTAAACAACGAATTATGAAAACAGACTTACTTACTTACTTACGCCTGTCACCCCTACCCGGGTATAGGCCGTCGACGAGAGACCTCCAGCAACTCCTGTCCTGTGCTTCTCCTTCGATTCTACTCCAGGTGGTTCCCAGTCTCTTGATGTCTGCTTGGAGGTCTCGACGCCAGGAGTTTCTCGGCCTACCTCTTTTCCTCTTTCCCTGGGGGTTCCATGACAATGCCTGCCTAGTGATACTGGAAGCTGGCTTTCTCAGACTGTGACCGATCCATCCCCATCTTCTTCGCCCAATTTCATTCTCTGCTGTTATCTGCTCTGTTCTCTCCCAGAGTCTGACGTTGCTGATCTTCTCTGGCCAGTGGATTTTCAAAATTCTTCTAAGGCAACTGTTCATGATGGTCTGTACTCTGTTGACTGTGGTTTTTGTCAATCTCCATGTCTCTGCTCCATATAGGAGAACTGCTTTTACATTGGAGTTGAAAATCCGGACTTTGGTGTGTTGTGACAGCTCTCTGGAACTCCACACTTTTTTCAACTGGAGAAAGGCTGCTCTGGCTTTACCGATTCGTGCTCTGACATCTGCATCAGTGCCGCCTTTTTTGTTTATGATGCTCCCGAGATAGGTGAAGGACTCCACCTCCTCCAACGGGGTGCCAGCAAGCAAGACTGGTTCTTCCCTGGTTGCGTTCAGCCTCATTGTCTTTGTTTTCTGTTTGTGAATGGTGAGGCCCACTTGGGACGAGATGTCAGCAAGCCTCGTGGTCTTGTCCTGCATTTGTTGATGAGTGTGGGACAGTAATGCCAAGTCGTCTGCAAAATCGAGGTCGTCAAGCTGTGTCCACAGTGTCCACTGTATTCCACTTCGTCTGTGCTCTGTGGTCATCTTCATGACCCAGTCTATGGCCAGTAGGAAGAGGAACGGAGACAGCAGACACCCCTGCCTGACACCAGTTCTGACCTGGAGCTCTCTGGTGAACTGCCCTTCGTGGATCACGCGACATGTCATGCCATCATAGCTGCTCTTGATCAGGCGGACGAGCTTTGTGGGTACACCGTAGTGTCGTAGGAGTTTCCACAGAGTCTCTCGGTCCACGCTGTCAAATGCTTTCTCATAATCCACAAAGTTGACGTACAGCGGGGAGCTCCACTCCAGAGACTGTTCCACGATGATGCGGAGAGTGGCGATCTGGTCTATACATGATCGGTTCTTCCTGAATCCTGCTTGCTGGTCTCTCAGCTGGGGGTCAACGGAGCTCTTCATTCTCTCTAGGATGATCCTGTTGAAGACCTTTCCTGGTACTGACAGCAAGGTGATTCCTCTGTAGTTGGAACACTTGCTGAGGTCGCCTTTCTTGGGAAGCTTGATTAGGTATCCCTCCTTCCAGTCAGCTGGCATCACCTCCTTTTCCCAGATCTTTCCAAACAGTGGGTACAGCATCTCAACTGTTGTCTCTAGGTCTGCTTTCAGAGACTCCGCTGGGATGCCATCTGGCCCTGCTGCTTTGCCATTCTTCAAAAATGCCACTGCTTTTCTGATCTCTTCCCGGCTGGGTCTGTCACAGCTGATGGGTAGGTCGGTTTCTGCCGGCTGGATGTCGGGGGGGTCGGGTGGGCTAGGTCTGTTCAGTAACTCTTCAAAATACTCGGCCCATCTGTCGAGTTGGTCTGCTCTGTCTGCAATAGGCTTGCCTTCTTTGTCTTTTACTGGTCTTTCTGTATGGCCATGCTTACCCGACAATCTTCTGGTAATGTCGTAGAGCTGTTTCATGTTGCCGCTGCCTGCTGCCTTTTCTGCCTCTGCTGCCAGGCTGTCTGTGTAGGCCCTCTTGTCTGCCCTGATACTCCTCTTCACCTCGCGGTTGGCTTCCCAGTATTCCCCCTGTGCCCTTACTTTGGCTGCTCTCGTGCGACTGTTGTTGACCGCTGCTTTCTTCTGCTTCCTCGCTTCTATCTTCTTCAAGGTCTGTGCCGACAGCCAGTCCTTGTGGTGGTGTTTCCTGAACCCTACAGTGTCTTTGCAGGTTGAGTTCAGCGCCTCTCTAACTGCCTTCCACTGCTGCTCTGTGGTGACCGCCTCCTCTTCATTTACTAGCTCCTGTAGCGCTTGAAACCGGTTGGACAGCACCAGTTTGAACTCTTCTCTAACTCCAGTTTCTCTCAGGAGGCCTACATTATAGCGCTGTCTTCTTGTTGTCTCTGTGCGGCTTTTCTTTAGCTTGAGCTTCATTCTTAAGGTAAGCAGATGGTGGTCTGAGGCGACATCTGCTCCCCTCCTCACTCGAACATCTTGAAGGGATCTTCTAAATTTTTTGCTAATGCAGATATGGTCTATTTGGTTCTCTGTTGTATGGTCAGGTGAGACCCAAGTTGCTTTGTGTATTCTTCTGTGTGGGAAGATGCTGCCTCCAATGACAAGTCGGTTTAGAGCACAAAAGTCTACAAACCTCTCCCCGTTCTCACTCATCTCCGAGCCTAGTCCCTGTCTCCCCATCACCTCTTCGTATCCGGTGTTGTCCTCCCCTATTTTGGCATTAAAATCGCCCATGACGATGGTGATGTCTCGCTCCGCACATTTGTCCACGGCACTCTGGAGTCGGTCGTAGAACTCTTGTTTCTCTTCCTCGTCACTGTCATTGGTGGGCGCATAACACTGGATGACGTTCAGCTTGAGCTTTTTCTTGGTTCTAAAGGCTGCTGTTATAATTCTTGGCCCAAGAGGTTCCCAGCCCATCAGCGCTCTCTGTGCCACTGGTGACAGCATGAGTGCTACTCCTTCTGTATGGGGGGCATTCTCCTCTTCATGACCTGAATACAGAACCATCTCCCCACTTAACAGCCTTTTCTGGCCAGACTGCGTCCATCTGGCTTCACTGATGCCTAGCAGGGAAAGGTTGTACTTTTGCATTTCCGCTGCTATCTGGGCGGCCTTGCCGCTCTGGTACATGGTCTTGACGTTCCATGTGCCCATGGTTGTATCCCTGGATAGAGAGAGGCGGCTCGGTCCTGTGGCTTCCGAAGACTTCCGGCTTTCACCACAGGACGTCATAAGTCTTCTAGTAGAATAACCTTCCTCCTCCAGGAAAGGAATTACTGTTAGTCTTTTCGTCGGCGTTTTTGTAGCTATTTCCTTTTTTGCAGGGTGGGGAAGCTACCCCCACGCCCAACCCCCTTACTAGGAGGACCAGGGGTTTTCTGTCGGGGTCACCTTCCCTTAGACCATGTTGGTTCACGGCACCTTATTTCATTCGGTGCACCCCTCTCACGAGGGACCCCCTATCCACCACCCAGGGGACGCGCCTCAACGCCGTATGGTCCCAGCGCGAGGATGAAAACAGACAGTCAAGTAAAAATAACATAAAATGCAATAACATTTTTCAGTTAATGCAATATTCTATTACCTTAACAAATAACCAAACATCTAGCTATTCAACATACCTTAGCAAAGTGTCAAAGGTTGATAACATCAAGGTAGACTGAATGTCATTGACCAGATGCAGTCAACAAAACTGCTGTGTCTGACTGCCCAAAAATGTCACAGCAGCTATAGGTGAATACAGTTCAGTCAAAGCTCATGCACCTGACTGAAAACTCATGACAAAACATACCGCCCAAGATGCACTGGATTCTTGGAGCACTTATAGCTACATGCTGTCCAAACACAGAGTCAGGCAGCAATATTTATACATTTAGGCTAGAGCTAGGCACAATATACCTCTATGCTTCCACTGACTAAACTGTTCTAACTTACAGTGAAACCTGTCTGGTATGCAGTGCAGTCTATCCACAACCACCTTATAAAACAAGACAACGGAATGAAGTAGATCACGTTAAAAGAGAAAAAGATCTAAGAAGACAATACTAACTAGGAATTAACAACCTATTTGGCTTTATCCATTAATTAACATTTATTTTACCTCACAAATCATAATCAGTGGAAAATATAAACTAATCACTTCCATTCCTCTATTTAACTGCATGATCAAAGATCACTCTACCACATAAGGTTTTTAGTGGGATAAAAACATTCAGGCAGTCAGTCACGGGAATATGTGTCATACTCTTTTGTGCGTTTTCTGCTTTTATGACAGAGGTGTGCTTGCTAAATGAATGTGACTTTTTGTTTAGTCCCTTTCTAGCTATAGGACCTATTATCAGTCATAACGTATGTTTATGTGAGAGTTTGCATCAACTTAAATGGTGTAGATTGTGAAAATGAAGGACACCTCACATACTGTCAGTGTCCATGAATATAGACTCAATTCTCTCTGTTGAATATGTGGAATAGGTCAAGAAAAAGGTATGACAAAAAAGAAACAGGCCACATCATGCAGTACATATGAACAAATGATACAGAAGTGTTTGGGATAAATCTCCATGAGGACAGGGCGTTAAAAATAATCCCAAAACAACACATACTTGAGTGCCACTGTGCAGACTTTATCGCACAATGGGGCTTTGGACTGGCACTCCATGGTGAGCAGGGAGGTGAAGAGATGCATGCAACAATAAACATTCTAAAGAGCAGGACATACGGCTTGCAAACGGAAGCAGAGAAGCCTAAAATTACTCATAACAGAACACATGGCCCTAGTGTCACCTGTGCTGTACTCAGTCATGCCACCTGTGAAGAAAAGAAAAGAGTAAATGGAAGCAGGTGATTGTTATGCTGGCGTTACACACACACGCGGTGGTGTGTAAGTTTTTTGTTTTTGTTTTTAATATCACACCATCAAATTTCTACCGCTTTCTGTCAGACAATTAAGCTAATCTTTTATTTCTTAATCACAAAGTTGGTCGCAGTTGCTGTCGGAGGAGGTTTTAGTGTGCCAAGCAGACTGATGTGCATAGGTGTATTGAATTGTTTTATTCTGTGGTGGTCCGTTCATGTTCAAAGCAGACTTTTCCAGATTAAACATTTTCGTCCTGAGAAACTATCCAAGAGTGAGATCATCTTAACAGTTTTCTTTAACCCGTTTAATACCACGGCTGCATTTCCCAAATTTTGGAGGTGTCATCTACTGAACGACTGAGTAACAGTTGTAGTAGATGGGTTGACCATGATAATTTAAGGGTAATAATAATAATAATAATAATGAGTATTTATATAGCGCTTAATCTTACTCAAAAGCTCTAAGCGCTTTACAATCTGTACACAAAAAAATACAATGACATTTATGCACATAACAAACAAAGCACAATGCCCGAACACACCACTTTTACAATAAACTAAACAACAATACATACATAATAATTTATATTCTAATTAACATTCAGTCTAAACAAGGAGGATTGCAGAACTACAACTAAGGCATCAAACACTGGCAGTTATTCAAAGTAAAGCTTGAAGAGGTGAGTTTTCAACGACCTCTTGAAGTCAGAGACAGACTCACTGTTTCTGACCTCAAGAGGAAGTGTATTCCATAACACTGGGGCTTGATAAACAAAAGTGCGCTGACCAAATGTTTTAGTTTGGACAGAAGGTACACACAACTTCCGTTTATCAGAAGAGGAGCGGAGCTCACGAGAGGGTGTATACACATGCAGCAAAGAGGACAAGTATTCTGGGCTCGTGCCTGAAAGGCAGTTAAAACAGATTGACATAACTTTGTATTGAATACGTGAGGACACAGGTAGCCAGTGAAGGGACTTCAAGATGGGTGTGACATGCTCAGTCTTACGGACTCTCACAACAAGCCGGGCTGCATTGTTCTGAATTTTTTGGAGGCGATCAATGAGATACTGAGGGCAGCCACAAAGCAAAGAGTTACAATAATCTAGCTTGGACAGCACAAATGCACAAACTAGTGTTTTAGTGGCTTCCACGGTCAGCAGGTGACGAACTGAACTAATACGACGAAGTTCCAGATAAGCGGATCTACACACTGCACTGACATGCTGTGACATAGATAACTCGCTGTCAAGTGTAACACCCAGGTTTCTCACACTCGCAGAGAAGCCAATGAGTGTTCCATCCACAGACAATGATGACGGTAAAGGCAGGGACGAAGATAATCTTGGATTAGCTACCAACATTGCTTCAGTTTTGCCATCATTTAACATTAGTTTGTTGGTGGTCATCCATGATTTGACATGGTCAGTGCACTGGCTTATACTTTGGACGGCATTCACAGCTCACTCGACAGTATCACTTTTGTACATCTGCGTATCATCTGCAAATGCATGATGGGAAATGGAGCGACTACAAATCAGGTCGGACAGGGGCTGAACATACAGTAAGAACAATACAGGTCCTAGGACCGAGCCCTGGGGTACACCAAACCGAAGAGGTGATGGCTCAGAACGACAGCCGTCGACAGAAACAATCTGGGATCGTTCAGTCAGGTATGAACTAAACCATGCCAAGACTGTGCCTTCAATGCCAAATACAGATTGAAGACGGCACAGCAAAATTTCATGGTCAATAGTGTCGAACGCACTGGACAGGTCCAGCAAAGCAAGGACTGTGATCTTACGCTCGTCCAAAGCACAAAGCAGGTCATTGAATATCTTCAGCAAAGCTGTTTCAGTGCTACGATGGGGACGATATGCAGACTGAAATACACTGAACAGACTATTAGAGTTGACATGCTTTAAAGTTTGAACAAGGACAATTTTCTCAAGAATCTTTGATAGAAATGTAAGATTGGAAACTGGGCGATAGTTTTTCAGTACATTTGGGTCTAAAGATGGTTTCTTCAATAGGGGTTTTACAAGTGTAGTCTTGAAGCTTTCAGGAAAAATACCAGTGGAGAGAGAGTTGTTGATGACTTGTGTAATGGCAGGCAACACTTCATCCAGGCACTCGTACAACAAGGGAGTGGGTATGGGGTCTAACTCACAAGTTTTGGGGGCAGTGTTTGTGATCACTTTTCTGACCTCATCCTCTAGCACAGGTTCGAAGGCTGAGAGAGGTTCTCCACTAAAGCGTTTTTCGGTGAACAAAACTGAAGTGGGCATGAGATCCAGAGATTGATGTCACCAAGCTAATCTGGCACTACCCTTTAAATACCATGGTCGATCCATCTCCTGCTGTAGGGTGTTGGAGTAAAACTGAAAGTAGTTCCAAAGATCTGTGTGTCCAGTGTTGACAGATCCGTGCTACTGCTATGTGCCTGTGAGAGTACTGGCACTAACAGTGACCTCATTATCACCCTCCCCTCTCCGGCCCCTTTCACGGTATCTCTGATCTGGTAAGTCATACTTACTCTAGGCATGTTACTTCTAGCACATGCAAGTCCATTTTGATGTAGTTTGTATCGTATTTGTGTTATTGATGTTGGAACTTCATCTTTTATGTGAAAAAACACTACACCACAGTGAAATCGGGGTTTTTTTTTTTCTCTTTATTTCCACCTTATCCTGCTGGCAACTGGTTTGTCACAACTATAGTGTGTTTGGTGTCATTGTGTTGGACAGAATATCTGCTTTTAAACAAACAAAGTTTTGCATCACACAATTGAACGGTAAATAAGAAAGTCGTGAAAAACAAAAGGTAGTCATTTTACGTTGCTGTACTGCGCTTACAGGAAGCCCGCTTATCAGCTAGCCTGACAGCTGAGAGACTCGCTGGCCTCACCGTGAGCACCACTTGTGACCCAGTTTCTCGGCTCGCCTGGAACAAACTAAGTGGCCAAACTAAAACAGCCGTGACAGGTGTAGGTACAGAAACATCACGAAGTTGACTAAGTTTAGGATACCTTTTTTCTGCATCATCTTTTACATCATCAATTACTTTTCGTTTGTACAATCCAACGGAAACAAGTTCAATGCCATACACCTCTCCTATCTCACCTTCTTTATCAAAATCTTGCACATCAGCTAAATCTTTTAACTCTATTGACGGACATGCAACTGGTATAATTCTAGACTTTGGACCAGCACTCTTTTTTATTTAGCAAAAATACAATTTATTTAACTTCCAACACAATAAAAAAAAAAATCATGTATCACAACTGGTTTGTCATCCTGATTAGTTACATATAAGCACAATGATTCAAAAAAAACTTGTGCCTAATTTTTTAAACTGTGAATTAGGAAATCTAACAACTACATTTTCACAATAAGGAGCAGTTCCAGTTGACACACATTTCAACAAAGTCGAAGGCTTTCCATTGTGAACATTATCAGTAGTGCTTAGTTCTTTCAAATGAACATTTAGCACTGTGTGTACTGACAAATGAACACGATATCTGCCAGTTATTTTTTTTTTTTTTTTTTTTTTTTTTTTGGTGATAGTAGTCGTCCGTCTGGTGGTAACCAATCTTCATCTGGAAATATTTTATTTTTTACCTAAAAAACCAAGTAATATTAGAAGACTAATTGATAAAGAAAACTGACCATTTTTCGGAAATTCAATTGTAACAAGTAAATTAGCTGGATTTAAAGTTGCTTTAATTTTAAATTCATTTTGAAGCCATTCAGCTAAAGTACAAAAGTCATAATACCCAGATCGTAAAGTATCACCCTTCTCTAAACCATCAAGAGTTCCACTTACAGAATAATTTTTATCATCTGTTACATTAAACCCCTTTACTGTGTATAACATTTCATGGATAGATACAGCCTTGCTACCATCGCGATTATCAATCCCATTAGTTAACCACACTGGTTTGCTTGTGTCAAGATTTGATAAGGTTATAAACATTTTTATTATCACATAAAAAAAGCATAATGAAATTTAAATCACCAACAATTGCCACTATAAGCGCATTTCAATTGCATTACAGATGTTTCAAAACCAACTTAACTTTGCTATACTATGCTCAACTACTGGCTGTGGTGATCCTTTTACAGACCATTTGAATCACCCAAACAAACTGATTAAGTCTGTCTATCGTTTCCACACATATTATCAGCTTAGAAGAATACTGTCAGAACTGCATACCCCTCTTCCCACTGAATCTAGTTTTAACCAGTATAACAACCCTATGGATATGAAAGCATTTGAACACATCTGTAATGAATTTAACATCAGTACAAAGTATGACTTCACACAAAAACGTGATGATCACAATGGCAGGGGTACATTGTATTATGCTATGAGTCACAGACAATAGCCTCAAGATTACTGGCCTCCCTACTCTTCATTCTCATCAAAATCTGAAGTCTGGTTAGGCTCAATAGAACAGAAACGGTCTAATGCCTGGACCACATTTGTCTTAGACAGGAGTGACGGGTTTACTCAAGCAGGAGTTGAACGCATTAATGAGTCTATCAGAACATATGTGTGGTGTATACTAGGAGCACAAGCTCAAACAAAATCAAATATATTAAAAGGGAGTGGCAAATTTGAAGCACAAAAACAATTTCTTGCAAACCTAGAAGATTCGGTAAACTCAGTGGTAGACCTCCCATCAAGCATACAACACTACCAAAACGTTCTCAGATATGCCAGATCAAAAGTTGACTTTGTAGTTGGCATTGGGTTATACATGTTGCCATCTGACCTTCAACTTCAAATGGGGACAATAACAAATTATAATAAAGAAATAATTGTTGCTGGGCGTGATCAAAAATTAGGACTCAATCAGGTTACAAAGTAAAGTAGGTTATAGCACTGTCAGGGGAGAGAAATGTGCATGATCGACCAGTGATCATAGATCTACTGTGGCCAAAGCACACACACACACACACAAAAAAAAGATATAGGAAAGAGAGGGGGCGCTAAGAAAGTGACTGAAAGCAATGCATATGGAAGCCCCCCCCCCCGAAGGGGGCGTATCACATATCCACTGTTCCAGCCACTCAGTGCATGGAAATTTAAATCTAGGTCCCCCAAGGGTGGGTCCAGATATTTAGCCAGTGTGGACAGCTGTTTCGGTCTTGGCGACCTCTTCAGCACACCATCGGCAACACTGGAGGAGGCAGGAAATTCTGCCTACCTGCAATGACAACCACATTTTACTGTGGTGTCTGCAGGGGCATACATTCCATGCCACCATCTAGAGTTAAATTTCCATGCACCCTAAAAGAGAACCTACCAAAAGGGGGGAAGGGGTTGCAGTCGATATTGTAGTAATAAATGAAAAGAAAAGGGGAGACTGCCAGTGCTAATATTTTAGGAAGGTTACAAAGTAAAGTAGGTTATAGCACTGTCAGGGGAGAGAAATGTGCATGATCGACCAGTAATCATAGATCTACTGTGGCCAAAGCACACACACACACACAAAAAAGATATAGGAAAGAGAGGGGGCGCTAAGAAAGTGACTGAAAGCAATGCATATGGAAGCCCCCCGAAACAGCTGTCCACACCAGCTAAATATCTGGACCCCCTCTTGGGGGACCTAGATTTAAATTTCCATGCACTGAGTGGCTGGAACAGTGGATATGTGATACGCCCCCTTCGGGGAACATCCAAACCATGCTCGACACAGCAGACAGCGGACGTCCTGAACGTCGCTCCGCCCTCATTGCCCATAAAGTGCGGAGGCTTAACATCAACATCGCCGCGCTCAGCAAAGTACGTCTCCCGGACGAAGGCAGTCACCAAGAACTTGGCGCTAGCTACACCCTCTACTGGTCAGGCAGGTCTGCATCAGAAAGACGGCTCTCAGGCGTGGGCTTCCTGGTCAAGACCTCCATTGCGATTAAACTGGAAAACCTACCAACCGGTCCTCAGACCGCATCATGTCCATGCCCCTCCCATTGAGACACCAGCAACACGTCACCCTTTTCAGTGTGTACTCCCCAACCCTCCTGGCAGAACCTGCAGAAAAGGACAAGTTCTACGCTGACCTGCGCAGCCTCCTACAGAGCACCCCTGCAGACGACAAAGTCATTATCCTTGGCGACTTCAACGCCAGAGTGGGCCAGGACTCTAAAGCCTGGAAAGGAGTCCTCGGCAAGCATGGCGTTGGGAACTGCAATGACAATGGCCGCCTACTGTTGGAGTTCTGTGCAGAGCAGCAGCTTGTTATCACCAACACCACTTTCCAGCAAAAGGATAGTCAAAAAACCCACCTGGATGCATCCTCGCTCCGAACACTGGCACCTTATCGACTATGTCCTAGTACGTCAGAGGGACCACAGCGACGTCCTCCACACCAGAGTGATGCCCAGCGCAGAGTGCCACACTGACCACCGCCTCGTCCGCTGCAAACTCAGGCTCCACTTCAAGCCAAAACCCAAGAAAGGGGGACCCCTCAAGAAAAAGCTTGATGTTGCCAGCCTTCAGCATGACGACGTGAAAGCGGCCTTTCAGACAGATTTACAGCGCAGGCTCAAAGACACAGCTGACCCAGCAGACTCTTCCCCTGAAACACTCTGGGAACAACTGAAAACTGCTATTGCAAAATCCTCTGCAGAAGTCTTGGGTTTCGCTAGAAAGAGGAACAAAGACTGGTTTGACGAAAACGACGTAGAGATCCAGGAACTCCTAGCAAAAAAAAAGAGCCGCCCACCAGGCCCACCTAGCCCAGCCCTCATGCCCTGTGAAGAAGTCTGCCTTTCGCCTCGTCTCCAGCAGTCTCCAGCGCAAGCTCAGAGATCTACAGAATGAGTGGTGGACCAGACTCGCACAGAGAACCCAGCTTTGCGCTGACAATGGTGACTACAGGGGCTTCTGCAAAGCACTGAAAGCAGTGTATGGCCCCAGGCACCTGATACAAAGTCCCCTGCGAAGCGCTGATGGACAGGCACTCCTCACAGATAATACCTCCATCTTGAACCGCTGGTCGGAATACTTTTAGGACCTCTTCAGCGCTCAGCACACTGTTCAAGAAGCAGTCATCCTCCAAATCCCACACCTCCCAGTAAAGGTTGAATTGGACGAACCGCCCACCGCTGAAGAGACCCTCACAGCCACCCACCAGCTCAAGAGTGGCAAAGCAGCAGGCATTTACGGAATCCCACCAGAGATCTGGGAACATGGAGGCCATGCACTCCACAACAAGCTCCACGACCTCTTTCTCTGCTGCTGGGAGGAAGAAACACTACCAAAGGATCTCCGCGATGCAGTCGTCATCATCCTCTACAAGAACAAAGGAGAGAAGTCTGCCTGCTCCAACTACAGTGGAATTACACTGCTGTCCATTGCCGGAAAAATTCTTGCAAGGCTGCTCCTGAATCGGCTGGTACCTGCCATCGCTGAAGACCACCTCCCAGAGGGCCAGTGTGGTTTCAGAACCAACAGGAGCACCACCGACATGGTCTTTGTGCTGAGACAGCTTCAGGAGAAGTGCCACGAGCAGAACAAAGGGCTGTACATAACGTTTGTTTACCTAACAAAAGCGTTCGACACTGTCAGCATGTGGCAGATCCTGGAGCGACTTGGCTGTCCCCCAAAGTTCCTCAGCATGATCATCCAGCTACACGAGGACCAGCAAGGCCAGGTCAGACTAAACAATGACCTCTCAGAACCATTTCCCATTCTCAATGGTGTGAACCAGGGCTGCGTGCTGGCACCGACCCTCTTCACCATCTTTTTTAGCATGATGTTGAAGAAGGCCACAGTGGACCTCGACGATGATGATGCAGTGTACATCAGGTATCGTCTCGATGGCAGTCTGTTCAACCTCAGACGACTGCAAGCCCACACCAAAACCCTAGACCAACTGATTCATGAGCTGCTCTTTGCTGATGACGCTGCCCTCGTTGCACACAGCGAGAGAGCCCTGCAGCGCATCACGTCCTGCTTCACAGATGCTGCCCAGCTCTTTGGACTCGAGGTCAGTTTGAAAAAGACAGAGGTTTTCCATCAGCTGGCACCCAAGGTAGAACATCGCCCTCCCCACATCTCCATCGGCGAGTCTGAACTAAAATCAGTGCGCCAGTTTACCTACCTTGGCTGCATCATCACGTCAGACGCCAAGCTGGACAAGGAGCTGGACAGCAGGCTGGCAAAAGTGAACAGCGCTTTCGGGCGTCTATACAAGCGGGTGTGGCACAATCAACAGCTGAAAACAGGCACCAAGATCAGCGTGTACAGAGCTGTCGTCCTCACCACCCTGCTGTATGGTTCCGAGTCCTGGGCTCTCTACCGCAGCCAACTACGACACCTCGAACGCTTCCACCAGCGCTGCCTGCGTACCATCCTTGGCATTCACTGGAGTGACTGTGTCACAAATGTCGAGGTCCTTGAACAGGCAGAAACTGTGAGCATCGAGGCTTTGCTGCTGCGGACACAGCTCCGCTGGGCTGGGCACGTCTCCAGGGTGGAGGATCATCGCCTACCCAAGATCACCCTGTTCGGCGAGCTCACCACTGGACACAGAGACAGAGGGGCACCAAAGAAGAGATACAAAGACTGTCTCAAGAAGTCACTTAGTGCCTGCCAAATCGACCACCGCCAGTGGTCTTCACTTGCTGCGGACCGCAATACCTGGCGCTCCACCATCTACAAGGCAGCCGTCTCCTTTGAGGACTCTCACAGAGCTAGCCTTAAAGACAAGCGGCTCAGGAGAAAAAACAGAGATGCCACAACTCAGAACCCTGACCAGACCTCCCTCTGCAGCCACTGCGGTTGTACCTGCCTGTCCCAGATTGGACTCCGCAGTCACGAGCATGCCTGCAGACGCCGTGGGCAACCCCATATAGAATCTTCGTTTGCGAAGTCAAGCCAAGATAAATTCAGATCCGTCATCGACTTGCACAAGCCTAGGATATTTTAAAGGTCCTCGACTATACATTTTTGTTAATATAGTGGCTACCGTGGTAGCATTCTTGTCCGTTATGGGTTTGGCGGCCTTATACCTTGAAGTAGCTATGTCGACAACAGTTAATGCATACTTGTATCGTTTCTTTCTTATTGTATCATGTGGCAGGAACAGAAGATCCATTTGATGGGTGTCATTAGGGATAGTATTTACAAAATGAGGTCTTGTTATTTTTCTTGGAGCGGGTAAATATATTTGCCAAATTGCCTGTTTTTTGAGCCACTGTTTTATTTGTTCGAGTGTAACATCACCGCCCACAGTCACATGTAATTTCTCTATTGTAGTATTCCCTTTCCAGTAACCAAGAGGAGAGTAATATATTTTTTATAGTTTAGCTCCGACATCGGTCATTTCTTCTAGCAATAAAAACTCCTGTAAAATAAACAAATGTCATTCCTACTAAAACAAATAATATTTCTCCATTTCTTTGTTCTGGGCTTGGTTGGTAGTAGTCACTAAGTTTTGGTTGTGGGATGGTCATGTCTTCGTCAGTAACAAGAAAATATTCTTTGATCGCGTCATCAACATTTGAAAATGTATGCTGTGCGTGACCTTCTAGCCTGAGTTTTTCATTGATGAAATCAAGTTTTTCTATTCTTTGCTTCTCATAATCCTGCTGGGCTTGTGCAAGTTTTTCAGATGCCTCATTGGGGCGCTTCATTTCTTCTGCAGATTCCTCTCTACCCATTTTTGAAAAGAGATAGTTTGATCCACTGAAAGCAAGTGCATTAACAACGGCCCCACCAATCATAATAGCTGTAGTTGCCATATTTTTTATTTACATAGAAACATTTTCTGGAATAATTCCTTGCTTGATAAGAGAGTCTTTTGTTGCAATTGACACTGTTACAACAGCTACTAACTTAGCACTGTCTTCGAAGTCTAATCTACTCAAGTCTGCTGATTTCATTTTGAAAAGACTTTTCCCCAGCATAGAATAAGCAACAATTAGCCCACTTATTACGGCAGAGTGATAGACAAGGCTCATTATGTTCTTTGTGTCACTCATTTTCTTATGCCACAGGCCCCACCCGGGTCTGCCCTGGGGGACTTGGGTGGGGTAACTACTTTTTAGTTCCCAGGGTCACCCTGGTCAGCCCCACAGGGTGGGTTTTCCTCTCTTTTCTGGGGCATGTGTTTCTGTCTACCCGAGGTCCATTCACCTGTATTTGCCTTTTTTAAACTCTCCCTACTGTCTGCGCTGCCTGTAGCTCTTGATATTGGATGTGTGTTGCTAAATGGTCTTAGCTTTATTTAGGCCCCATATTAGGTTTATTTAACGTATTGGACCGGCTGGCGACATACATTCAATGTTCTGTTTAGTTTTTGTTTCACAAGCAGTGCAGGCACGTCCTGAGAAAGCCTTGTTGCTGTCAGGACGTTAAGCAATGTACAATCAATCTTATGCCACAAAAATTAAAATAATAAATTTATTCACTGCATAAAAAATGGGTCCAAAGGTTTTGACATTGCTGGTAATGTGGAGACTTCTTCTTTTGTTTTTGGAGTGTTTGATTTTTTGGACACTGTTCTAGTGTTTAATTTGTATTTTTTGTATAATTGGTAACCTATGTAACCAAATCCAACAACAAATCCAGCAACTATATAATTTGTTATTTGAGGTTTAGACTCAGTTGTTTGTCTCTCACTTTGTTGAGGTGGTGAAGGTGTTGGTCCTGACGGTAGTGACACTGGTGCTGGGGCTGGTGCTGTTGACGGCGGGTCAGTTACATGAACCTTTTTCTATTGATGCTTGAAGCTGCAATTTTTTTTGTCTGTTCCATTCAGCTATTTTTTTCCCAGCCTCAAACCTGCCTTGGCTTTTAGTCTTAGTCATTGTTTGAACCTATGCCAAGACAGGACTCAATTGTGGAGTCGTCTTGGTCTCGTTCATTTTCTTCTGCTTAAAAATTTATTTTAGAAAAATCAATATGACTCCCAGTAACAAGTAGGGTTACCACAGGTGCAAGATAATTGCCAAACTTGTAAAACATGAGGCATGCTAATTTTCTGATTGAACTTGAAACTATGGGGTTGCTTTCTAAGTCGTGTGATAAACTGTCACTATCAACAGGAAGGAAGTTACTCACAGCTTTGTATATAGGCAGACAAGAGATCGACTCAAATCACGGGTCATTAGTGAACTAATGTAATTTTCATATTTAGAATGTAGTTTGTTTAGCTCATCAGCGGTGAGTGATTCTATATCTTTTGTCATGTATTGTTTACCGAAATAAGCTTTTGATTTTCCAGAACAACTACAGAGAGAAGGCGCTGTTTTTTAGAGTCTAAGTCTTTGTTTTCTACAGCACAGATATCGCTTAGAAGAAGTAATTCATCCTGATTCATTTTATAATGTAATTTTTTTTAAAGTGAAATAAAAAAAGAATTGTAGGTACTTTGAAGTTAGTTGACAAGTAAAATCATGTTATTCTAGAAAGTTACATGAACATTAACTTCCTAAGTTTACTTCCCACTCAGCTATATGAGCAGTAAGTTTTTACATTTACCCCACTCAGTCATTGTAAGACCTACCAGTAGCTGTAATGTGTAGATTTTCGCATGTCTTAATAGACGCCTGAAAACAGAGTTGAAGGGGGGCTCGCCTGACCAGTCCTTAGCTTTGCACAGAGAGGTACATAGATCGCCCGGTAGTGTAATAGGATATTTTTTATCACACAATAGGGGTGTGTGCACATAGCATCCTGGAAAGAAAGGTCTATAGTGCAAAATCTGTTCATACCTCTGTGGATGGGAAAGGGATACATGAACAGTTGGGAAAGGGATACATGAACAGTAACTTCATAAGTTTACCCCAGACAATGTCTTGAAACAACTGCACAGTGGGTTAAAAAAAAAAAAAAGATAAGTGTATACTTGCCTTAGTGTTTTTAATGTATTTTGTTTGTTGCAAACAGAATTCATTTTGAGTTGGCTTGCTACTGTTCAACTCAGAGCGTGGCATCCTTATGCTGAAATAACCTCCTTATTTCGGAATGAACTAGTAACCCAGATTTTTAGTTTTGACCCAGTGACAATAATCTGAACTACATTTGCGTTTTGACCCAGTGACTTAAATCAGGTATTTGCCATGGTATGGGTAGGTTTGACACAGTGCAGTGATTAAGTGATTGTGTGGGAGTGGAGGTGGAGGTGGGGGGGTGGAGGTGGGGAGTGGAGGTGGGGGTGGAGGTGGGGGTGTAGGTGATCATGAGGTGTTATGCATACTTAGCTGTGTGCGGAACGGGAACAGTATACCTGTGCTGAAATCTGACCACCCCAGTCAGGCCTGTATTAAGTCAATAGTGCAGTTAACAGTGAAACATATGCGCACTGAGCTGACGTGTAATATTAGTAAATCATGTAAACCTACCCTGTCTGCACTGAATAATAGCTCGAGTAATGTGGGGTTATGTTAGATTGTTGGTGTATGTTATTAAAATATAATAGATTGGGAGTATTTGATCGACAATAATTAGATAGGAGTCGGTCTAGCCCCACATCTTCTCTCTCTGGTTGCGGGTTTTCATGTGCCGGTAATTCTCGAGAGTAGCGATTGTCTGCATGTGTGTGTGTGTGTGTGTGTGTGTGTGTGTGTGTGTGTGTGTGTGTTTGTTTGTGTTTGTGTTTGTGTGTCTGTGTGTGTGTGTGTGTGTGTGTGTGTGTGTGTGTGTGTGTGTGTGTGTGTGTGTGTGTGTGTGTGACAAACTGGGTGACGAGGTAACCTCTACAGCACCAAAATGAGCACAGTCGAACAGTTGAATACCATCCGGGATGCCGATTATTACTGAATGCAGACCAACAGATTTTGAGTGACTGCCAATGGTTTAACCCTTTCCCTGCCACGTACGCTGTACATGCATTTTTGTTTCTGAAATCTTGGTTCATTCAACGACCAAACGTCAGTACCGTCCAAGAAACATGGATACAAATTGGTCTCAACAAAAGGCATAGATCCTTATGAGCCCCCGCAGTCGCGGGGGCCCATGAGGATCTGTGTCTTTTGCAGCTGGATCGTATTCACCTTTTTTCTCAAAAATGAACGGTTAAAATGCTTGGAAAGTACAAAAAAACACACAAAAAAAAAACGTTAGCACCGTTGTTAACGATCATTAACCAACAAAAAAACAACAACAAAAAAAAAAAAAACATGCGCTTTAGAAAAACAAGGGCAAATTGTCTTGTCCTTTTTTTTTCCAGAAACGCGATTTTGTTTTTGTTTTTCTCTGTTGGTTATTTCCTTGATCATTAGTGCGCAACTACGCGTCTTTTTCCACCGAACTGTATCGTCGGCAGAAGTCAAGGTGTTAATACCAAACGGTACCGTAAGTAGCAGTGTCGGGGTTAACAACACATTTTTAGGGCGAAGGGGGATATTCACTCAGTAACTGCATAACTCTCTGTATCTAGAGCGAAAACAAAGTATACGATACAATACAATACAATACAATACAATACAATACAATACAATACAATACAATACAGCTTTATTGTCTGTTCGAGTCAAAGCACAACAGAAATTTGCCTTTTTGCTCTTCATAAAACAACAATATAAGACACTAATAAACGCTACAAGAACATTCCACGAAAATTATCATTGCAGCAATCTATCACAAGCAATCTGTCACAAGACGGGAGGTAATGTTAAGTAGATAACACATATCGCGACGTTATAAACAAGAGTTTAAAATCAAGACAGCAGTTGGAATAAAAGACTTTTAAAAACATTCTTTTTGGCAAGTGGCATGTTGAAACGTCTGTCTGATGGTAGCATTTGAAACTGATCAGATAGTGGGTGACGAGGATCATAGGCAATGCTAGCAGCTATCCTTCGGACAGCTCTATGGTACAGATCATCTACTGGGTACTGTTCTGGGCTAGTGATCTTTCCAGCTGTTCTGACGATATGTGACAGTCTGCCCCTGCTTTTCATACTGGGGTTGCCATACCAAGCAGTGATGTTAAAAGTCAGTGTGCTTTCAATCAGGCTTCTATAAACGGATTCTAAAACCTTGGAATTGACATCAAAACTTCTCAGTTTCCTAAGTAGGTACAGACGCTGGTTTGCTTTTTTTCACAATCAGATCGGTGTTTCCGGTAAAGGACAACCCACTATCCACGACTGTGTCAAGGTATTTAAATTCAGTGACCACTTCTACAGGTTGATTATTGATTGAGGCAGGTACAAAAATGTCGTCAACTTTCCTGTCATCAATGACGAGTTCCTTGGTTTTCTGTACATTCATTTCCAGAAAACTGTCTTTGCACCATGACTCTAATACTGCTATCTGTGCAAAGTACTCAACCAGACTGTCTTCTTTTTGGAGTAGGCGTACAAGAGCCATGTCGTCTGAGAACTTTAAGAGACGAGAAGTGGAAGTGTGACACCGCATATGGTCTGTGTACATAGAAAACAATATCGGAGAGAGGACACAACCTTGAGAGCAGCCTGAATTTAACACCATTTGGTCAGACAGACTGCCATGTACATTTACACGTTGTGGCCTGTCCTTCAAAAAGTCTCGCACCCACAGAATAATGTTTGTGTTGACATTAAAGTCCATCATACGCTGCAAAAGCATCAGTGGTTCAACAGTATTAAAAACATTAGAAAAGTCCTAGGACATGCCGAACTTCCTTAACCCAGTGTGGGATTTTTAGTGGGGCGACCATCCCCAACCTAGCGCGTCCCCGGGTGGCGGATAGGGGAACGGCCTTCAGATATGGAGGTTAGCTGCGCAAGCAGTCGCGGACCAAATGGCGATGAGCTTACCAGGACGGGGCGGGGTAGCAGGTGGCACTGTACCTCCACTGAAATTCCCCATGTGTCCAACGACGGGTTTATCATGCGAACCAGAGCCGCATAAAGCTCTAGCCACCTTGTGTTCCCATGGAAGGTCGCATACCAGGAGCTAAGGGTGAGGTAACCCCGACAGAAACCTCGAATGCTGAAGACGGAGGACCCAGGCCGCACGAAGCATTCTGATAAACCATGGATCCACGCAAACCCGCAATCATGACTATACGGCCAACTACCATTGACGATAATGGCGCTCGCCCACTGAGGACCCTCCAGGATGGAGCAGCGTCGGGTGCCATGCCTCTAAGGGACCCAGCCTCAGCTACTGGAGGTCCCTCCCGTCCGTCTTGTCACGCCAGAGGACGCGGGAGGAGAGCTACTGGCACCACCACAACCAGGAAGAATCCCAGTCAGCAGCGACCTTTTCAGGTCATGCACTGGAACGCAGAAAGCATTCTGAACAAGAAGACCGAGTTGGAGCATATCCTGCATGAGAAGAACATCAACATCTGCTGTATTCAGGAGACGCACTTGACACCCCAAAAGTCCTTCAAAGTGAGAGGCTACCAGTGCTTGAGGTCCGACAAAACAGATCAAAGCAAGGGAGGAATCCTGACCCTGATCAGGAACAACATCAACGCCTGTTTGATCGATACGCACATGGAGAACTCCGAGTACCAAGTGATTCGGATCCTGACGAAGACAGCAGATTTCCAGCTGGTCAACTTCTACTGCCCCAACGACAGACCACTCACCCTTGACACGATCCCCACTAAGGCCTCCAACTTCATTGTGGTGGGCGACTTCAACAGTCACTCACAAAGTTGGGGATATGACCATTTGGATCGTAGAGGAGAAGAGGTGGAGAACTGGCAGGACGACAACGATCTCATTCTGTTGAACAGTCCCATTGACTGCCCCACGTTCTACTCCAGAAGATGACACACTACATCGACTCCTGACCTAGCCTTCTGCACCGAAGACATGCACAAGCAAGCCAGCAGAGAGGTCGGAGAACAGCTAGGCGGAAGTGACCATCGGCCAGTCTTTTTGACCTTGGGCACGGAGTCCTGCGCTGATGCAACCTTCCCACGGTGGAACTACAAAAGAGCGAACTGGTTCATCTTTAGACACCGCACCAGCGAACTCACCAAAGACATTCGAATCAAAGGTCGAGACATCAACATGGTGGTGAAGGACTTCAACATGAGCATCCTCAGGGCAGCGCGTGAGTCCATACCCAGAGGTGCTAGAAAAGACTATAAGCCCTACTGGAGCAATGAACTGCAGGAACTGGATGATGATCTAGCAGATGCTAGAAGAGAAGCAGAAGTTAATCCATCACAGGCAAACAACATCCGCCTCCAGGAAGCCAAAGCCAAATTTCTCAAGAAGAAGCTACAGGCAAGACGCAGGAGCTGGCAAGAAAAAACAAGCTCCTTGAACCTTGAGAAGGACGGCAGAAAGCTCTGGAAACTGACCAAGCAGTTGAACGATGAGAACACGAGCAAAGGAAACATCACCTTAGAAGAAAATGGGAAGATACTAACAGGAAAGCATGCTGCCAACCAATTTGCTGAAAGCTATGCAGCTGAGAGCAATGTCCATGTTAGCCCCAAAAAGCGGAGAGAAGCAAGAAGAGAGCAAAGAGAGAGACCTGCCAAACAAGCAACAGCGGACGCCATGAATCAACCACCTACACACAAAGAGCTTCATATAGCCCTCAAAAAGCTGAAGGCAAAGAAGTCTCCTGGTCCAGATGGCATCACCAATGAGATGCTAACCCACCTTGGTAGTGCAGCAGAAAACAAGCTACTTGAGGTTCTCAACAGGAGCTGGCAAGAAGGATCGCTACCGCAACTCTGGCGAGAAGCGATCATGATCCCTAGTCTAAAGAAAGGGAAGGATCCAAAGAAGGCCACCAGCTATCGCCCAATCAGCCTCACCAGCTGTGTTATGAAGACCTTGGAGAGAATTGTGAACGAGCGCCTCAGGTGTTACCTGGAATCCAGAAACCTCCTCACCCCTGAACAAGCTGGCTTCCGACAGTTCCGCAGCACCGAAGACCAGCTCACTTACTTGGCGCAGGAAGTTGAAGATGCCTTCCAGGAGCAGAAGCTGGTCTTTGTAACCTGGATTGATCTTCAGAAGGCTTTTGACAAGGTCTGGAAAGATGGGCTACTTGTCAAACTGCTGAGAAAAGGCGTGTCCAGTAACATGTTCCAGTGGATATGCTCCTACCTCTTCAACCGCAGGGCAAGAGTCAGCGTCGACCAGACCAAAAGCAAGAAATTCCTCCTTCGTCATGGCGTCCCGCAAGGCGGAGTCCTCTCCCCTACCCTCTTCCTTCTCTTCATCGACGATCTGGTGTCTGAGATGCCCAAGGGAATCAAAGCTGCCCTATACGCAGACGACCTTGTGATCTGGTGCAAGGAGGAGCATGCAAGCACTGCCACCTACAGAATGCAGCTAGCGGCAGATAAGCTGAACGCATGGGCAGAAGACTGGTGCATCTCCGTCAACAAGGAGAAATCCTCCACCACCCTCTTCACATTGTCCCCAAAGCAGAAAGCCGGAACCATCAAGCTTCGTGGAACCCCTCTGAGAGGGGATGAAGAAGCTACCTAACTTGGTGTCACCTTCGACAGACGTCAGACCTGGAAACCAGACATTGCACAGGCAGAGGCGAAGGCCCGGCGCAAGCTGGCCATACTCAGGAAACTGGCAAGCACCACCTGGGGAGCGAACGAGAAGATACTGAAGACAGTATACCAGGGAACAGTCAGGCCCCACCTCGAGTACGGCTCCACAGCGTGGTCAACCTCAGCCAAGACGAACCTGCAGACCCTCGACCGAGTGCAAAACCAGGCTCTTCGACTCATCACTGGTGCAATGAAATCCACACCAATCAAGGAAATGGAGAAGCTGACCACAATCCAACCTCTCAACCAGAGGAGAGAAGCCAAAACCATGGTACAGGCGGAGAAGCTCAGGTGCTTGCCAGACCACCCCATGAAGCACAGACTGAGCAACCTCACCAAGAACCGGCTCAAAAGAAGCAGCTTTGTCCATGAGAGCATGCGACTTTCTCGACAGTACAGGGAAGTCCTTCCACAGAGCACTCTACCTCTGATCACAGAAGAAGAGGAAAACCCTTGGGCAGTGGACAAACCAGACATCCAGATCTGCACCAGTGTCCCACATGCTGCCTCAGGAGACAGTCAGGATGACACCGTTCGACGGGCACTCACCCTAGCCCTGATCGACGAACAGTACCCAAAGGAGGCATGGATCCACACCTACACTGATGGATCAGCAACAAATGCCATTTCCAATGGAGGTGCTGGCATCCTGATCCAGTTCCCAGGGGGACATACAGCCACATCCAGTGTAGCCACCGGCAAACACAGCACAAACTACAAAGCAGAAACCGAAGCACTTATGCAGGCCGCCTCCATGGTTCAGAATTCCACAGACCCATGCTACCAAGTTGTCTTCTTCTCTGATGCCCTTTCAGTCCTTCAGGCCCTCGAGAACGACAAGCTCCCCCAGCTGACCAGAGCTTTGCAGAAGGTCAGACAAACCAGAAGAGTTGTTCTCCAGTGGATACCAGCCCACTGTGGGGTACCAGGAAATGAAAGGGCAGACGAGCTGGCGAAAGAAGGAGCCACAAAAGAACAACAAGAAAACAGCGTCAGCTATAGTGAGCAAAAGACAATCATCAAGGCATTGATGAGGCCGAGGTCAAACAGAGACGACTACCACACACTGACCAGAGAGCAGAGAGTCCTGATCAGACTGCGTACCGGCCACAACAGACTGAATGCTCACATGAACAGAAAGCTCAAGCTGGCGCCATCACCAACCTGCGCCTGTGGTCAGGAAGACCAAACAGCGGAACATATTCTCCAGAGATGCCCCCTACTGGACGATGAAAGAAAAGAAGTGTGGCCGTCGCCAACTCCACTGCAGACCAAACTCTAGGGCAGTCGAGAAGACCTGGAGAAAACGACGTCATTCATCGCCGGTGCTGGACTGACCGTATAGCCCACTGCGAACGACAAGAAGAAGAAGAAGATTAGAAAAGTCAATAAAAAAGAATTCTCACATGTGCTTTTGAATTTTCAAGATGTATCGTTTCAATCGGATCACATGACGTGGCAACTCTAGTAGACACTCCGGATTCTGCTGTTGCGAGACGCATTGTGCCTGTTGTCTTTTCCCACCCACCACTTAAAGACCCACTACCGCCGTAACTGTTCAAAGATACACTTCTCTAAAAGATGATTACGAAACGCTGCACACAGGTCTAGTTATGGTTCATTTAGACACATGACAATCCAGTTCAGCACACGTCGTCGTTATTCTTATTCTTGATTCTTCTTCCTTTTTCTTCTTATTCTTGTTTCTTGTGTATTTTTACCGCTGCGCCAAAATTTCCCCTCGGGGATATTAAAGTATTATTGTATTGTATTGTATTGTATTGTATTGTTATATCAAGTAATTTAACAATGACTCCGCTCCGTTCTAGAAACACAATGCTTTCAGTACGAGAAACAGCTAAAAATAGATTGACACGCTTACGGCAGCGCAGAATAAATAAGTGCGATTACGTGTATGCTTTTGCTGCGTGTCCAAACTACTGTTAAAGTTCATTAGCTGTGTTGACAAGGCATGACAAATACAATGGTGTTGAAATGTATCTTCCGATTTATGCATAATGGTACTTTAACTATGTCTGACGTTCGCCATTGGGTCTGGAGAAAGAAGGCTATCGTGGATACAAATGTTTTCGGCGTCGCATGTAAACAGCGCAAATCGGCTGGTGGGTTGCTTCAAACCGTCATAACGCGTAACAGTGTTCGGGGTGTGCTCGCCGCCCCAGTATACACACTCGCAAAGCAAAAAAGCAATTCGGCGATGCTACAAAGAATGTTCGTACATGATGCTGAGCGATAAACTTAACCTACCATCATGGCCCGTAACTACATTCAGATTATTCCACCCAAATAATTCCAACTTCAGACTGATAATTATTATAGCGTACCTAGAAGTTTCGCCACACTTATTCGCCTTCGTTTACTGGCTGATGTACTGTCGATAGACAGGACGCTTGTGATCTAATCTATCACACACATGTATTTGAAATGATCATACTGGCTAGTAGCTGCTTTTTCACAACCTGTATCTTTTTTTTTTCAAGCCGCTCAGTCGCGCCGTGTTTGGCCTAGTCAGTCAGGGTCATGGTGTCAGGCTACCTGCTTCGCCGCAAAATATATATATCTTAAATTGAATAGATAGAGAGATATAGAAAAGTACTGCGAAGGAGACATGCCAGAACTATGAACACTATAAATAGTCTAACAGCTTACGCAATTTCTGCAGAGATAAGTAGTTCGTCAAAAGAGTAAGAATGGTTTGCAGGTACGAAACAAAAGTACTAATGCCATATGGTTATGCATAGCACCAATATTTGTCCTTAGGATGGAGACATTTTTGTAGATGTGTTTTACGGAAGCTATTTTTCGATGTGAGGGAACCACAGAGTCCTCGTACACGGCCCGGATAAGGTGCAAGACATTTTTTGTGCATAACATTGAAATTTTCAAGCATACAAGTTACAATTTTATTCCAGTGAGTAAAATTAAAATCACGAGCCAGTAAACATGCATACATATTTACGATAAAATAATTTTAAAATTAATATTTTTAATGCCGTAAGCATACTCGCGTCACTAGTTTCAAAATGGCGGTCAGTCAGATGCCTTCGAAAAAAGTCAATCAGACCCGCACGGTTGATGCAGCTTTACTTTGCTCCTGAAGTGAAACAGAGATTATTTTGGATTTGAACTTTGAAGTACATCTTATCAACGTCATATATGTTATTTTTCCTGGTCTTGAAAACAGCATGTTACGATTGTGGTTGTGGTGTTTTGTGAGAACGGTCATGCATAAATCGTAGGAAACGATCCGATATTTATTTGAGCTATCATGATTACGAATCACGTACCTTTTCAGTGAATTTCACTTTCGTTTACGAATAGTGCGGTGTTGATTATCTGTTGCCGCACGGAGTTGAGTCACGAAGAGTCTAGAAGCAGCTGAGTATTCATTTGTTTACTGCGCGAGTGTAGCTTAGCGTTCAGTACTAGTGCACTAATCGCGTGTTTTCCAAATATAGCGGGCAAGGTCGTGACCTGCCTGGCCTACTTTTGTGTGACGTCGTTGCGCGCCGGTATTTTCCAACTTAGGAGTTGGTAAATAGCAGCCAGATGTTTACAGAACATTCCAGTGAAAGGTTTATTCATTGATATTTAGGAGTTTTAGTTGCGTATTTTGTTCTGATTGGTTGTGTTATATGAATTTCTGCGATCTTTCTGGAAAGCCTGTTACTATAAAAGGGTCGTGCTAGGGCGTATGTGCGTACACTGTCTAGCATTGTCAGTTGTAGAGACACTCAGTTAGCGTAAGTACGTGGCCCGTGCAGGGTGTACTTTGTGTGAGAAGCTGTGTATGAGAAACTTTGTGACAGAGTGTGGACATTGCAGAAGAGACATTGTATCATTGATTGTGAATTTGGAATTGCATTGTGTGGAGGTCGCATCGCTGAATTAAAATATTGTTGGAACTGTTTCCCCAGTATTGTCTACATCCTTAAGCCACGTGTGACGGATTGCAGCTGAATGAGGGTTATTTAAAAGAACCTTACGTGCATGCGTCTGGTGTGTTTATCATACTACGAATACAATTCCACCACGTAACACAGCATTTTCCATAAAACTCGGTCTTTGTGGGAGGAAAGCATATCGAAAGTAAACTCCCTTCCTGCATGCTGTGCATTGTGTCTGCCGACCATCTTCAACATTCTGAAGACTTTTTGTCCGGATACAACATGTTGTTCGTCTGTTTTCCAGCCTAACGGCTCCAAGTGTAGGTCTGCTCTTTTTTTATTAGTGGAGATGGGATTTTTAACTGGTCAATCACATTCTTATCCGACTGGTCTTAAGCACAAGCCAGGCAGAGTGAAATCCATCTCCGAACCGTTTTCTTCTAAATCACCATGTTCAGCTAAACACCTAAATATAAAAATTTTAGTTTTGCAACCCATTCAACCAATCCGCACTCAAGTACTCACAAGAACTCTTATGATCAAGTTTTATTGGGACTGCATGAGACACAATACAGATAGTAGCCCTCTCCATTATATTAATGTTTTATTTATTTATTTATTATTGATTCATTTATGTATTCACTTAAATATTATTATTGTTTATCATTTTAATTATGGATGGAAGGAATTCCTTGATGCACATGATCACTAGTGGCATGGTAGTGGCCACCAAGGAGAGGAAATTTGTTTTCAATATGCACACATCTGTGCATGTTCATAATCTATCCTTTACTTAGCGTGCATATTCATAGGTTCCAGGTATCTCCAACTTATTTTATTTATTAATTTATTATTTTATTTATTTGTTTGTTTGTGATGTATGTTTGCACATACACATCAGCGTACAAGATGCGAACATACATGTACACATATATGGTAATAGGTGCATACCACCTGCTCCCCATCCCACATACAAAACCACAGAACACCCATTAAATGACATGCACGTCTGTGCATGTTCATAATATTTCCTTTACTTGGTATTCATATGTCCCAGGTATCTTTGATTTACCTTATTTTAGTTATTTAAATTATTATTTATTTTTATTTGTTTGTAAAGTAGGTTTTGTACGTATGCTGATGTTCTCATACTATCTGTCTATCAATATCGCGTAGCCTTGCTGACCGTTGGGGCACCACTGATGACTTGGCAACCAGCTCCCTCCATTCCTCTCTGTTTTCTGCCATTCTTAGCGTATTGCCCAGCCTCAGTCCTGTTCACTCTGGGATATTGTCCTCGCATCTTTTCCTCTGTCTTCCTCTCCTTCGTCCTCCTTGCACAGTGCCTTGCAGGATTGTTTTGGCTGAACGCGTGACATGCCCATACCACTTCAGTTTGTGTTTTTTCATAATGGCTAATAGGTCTTCATAGGGCTTGATGGCTTGCCTGATTCTGCTTCCCACTTCCTCGTTTGTGATGTGATCTCTGTATGAAATGCCAAGCAGCCTTCAAAAACATCTCATTTCAGTGGCTTGTATCCTCCTTTCAAGGTCTGCTGTGAGGGTCCATGACTCACAGGTATACAAGAACACTGAGATGACTAAGGAGCGCATCAGTCTGATCTTGGAGCAGAGCGTGATGTTTCTGTCCTTCCATATGGTCTTCAGTCTTGTCAGTGCTGTTGTTGTCTGCGCAATCCTGGACAGTATTTCTGGTTTTGGTGCCTCATCTGTCACAATGGCTCCTAAGTATTTGAATTTATTAACTGTTTCTAGTTTTTGGCTTCCAATCATGACGTCAGTGCCAATGCTACTGGTGTTATTTGTCATCAGTTTAGTCTTCTCTGCACTGATTTCCATCTCATACGCAATGGCTGTACTGTCCAGCTTATCCACCAGCTGAGCTAGCTCCTTCTCTGTTCCTGCAAGACCATCAATGTCGTCCGCAAAGCGCAAGTTCGTGATTGTTTTGCCTCCAATACTGACAGTTCCTTCATGATCTTTCAGAACGTCTGTCATGATTCTTTCCAGGAAGTTGTTGAAAAGAGTAGGTGAGAGCAAGCAGTCTTGTCCGACTCCGACTGTAGTCCTAAACCAAATTCCTATTTTGCCATTGAAGCAGACTGCGCTAGTGGTCTTGGTGTAACGTTTTGCTATGACTTTGATCAGGTTGGCATTAATGTTGTATAGCTTCATGGTGGACCAAAGGGCTGCATGCCACACCCTGTCAAACGCTTTCTTAAAATCCACAAAGACATAATAGAGGTCTTGCTGGTGCTGGAGGTACCTTTCACATAGAACTTTCAGGGTGTAGATCTGCTCAGTTGTGCTGCGCCCTGGTCTGAAGCCTGCCTGTTCCTCAGATATGATTTCCTTTGCCTGTGGCTTCAGCCTGTTCAGTAGGATCTTTAACATGACTTTGCTTGGGTGGCACATAAGATTGATCGTGCGATAATTCTGGCATTGATGCAAGTTGCCTTTTTTGGGGGAGAGTTATTATAAGTGATTGGGTCCATGGTGTGGGCCAATCCCCTGACTGCCAGATCTTATTGCAGATTGTTAGTAAGGCGCTTATCTTGTCTTCTCCCCCATCTTGGACTAGTTCTCCAGGATGTTGTCTGCTCCTGCTGCCTTCCCTTTTTTTCAGCGACTTCACTGCAGCCTCTACTTCTTCTCGGAGGATAGGATAGTTGCCATTGTTGGTCACGGGTGGGTTGACAAGTATGCCTGGGTCCCCTGTAGCTCGGTGGTTGTACAAATCTGAGCAGTACTCTGTCCATCTCTTCAGTATGTCTTGGTCTTCCGTAAGAAAGTTCCCTTCACTATCTTGAATGATCGAGGAGTGTCCTTGTTTTACACTGGTCAGGTCTTTCACCAGCTGGTAGGCTTTTTTGCTAGGGTGTAGGGGGGCTCTGGATAGAGGTAGCACCTTTGCTGTTCGGCAGCTGCGTCCTACATAGGACGGACGGGCATCACTGGTCCTCATCCATCTCCTTAATCTCTCTCGTGTTGGCTCCAAGCGCCACACCCTGGCAAACCACCTCAGCTGGTGGGCTAAACCACGTGAGGGGATGGTGTTCACATTGCACCACTAGGCGGATGAGCTGTTTCTGACAGCCAACGGCTAGAGGACGGAGGAGATCAGGTTGGATCCAACGGCCAAATGTGGGGGAGTAAACCCTTCAAATCAGGAGTGGAGCCCCGAAGGCAGACAGTTGCCTGTATTCACGCACTGTTCTGGCAGCTCCTGCAGCCAAACTGGTGCCAAACGTACTGCTTTGCATTCCTTTGGATACATCAGCAAGGCCGAGAGGGGGATCTTGACGACTGGGCACCCCATGATCTCCATACACTTTGCCCAGGCTTGCGCCCTGGAGAGGTCACTCCAGTGACTGACCCAGCAAGCGCATATACTCCATTGTCTTCCGAGACAGGATGCCAAACAGGCTTTTTTGCTATTATTTTTGTTCAGATTTCTTCTATGTGTTTTACACTGATCTTCAATCCACTTATTCTTTGCCTTTTTATGCTTTTCTTGATATCCTGGTTAATTTCCCTGTATTGTTTAGCTCCTTCTACCTCTGATTTCTTTCTCTTTAATTCTCGACGCTTGTCACATAGAGCAAAGATGTCAGCTGTAATCCAAGTTTTTTTTTTTGCTTGTCAGTGTTTGCCAAGGATCTCACTGGCTGTTTGGGTTACAGCAGTGTTAAATGTGTCGATCAATGTGTCTACATCCGTATCGTCTGCGCCTAGAAGTAGCAGTGGCGCAAATGTTCCGCCTATCTTTGCCTGGAAGGCTTCCGCTACCTCTGGGTTTTTCAGCTTCTCGAGGTTAAACTTGATTCTGGTGGGACCCTGCTTGTTGACCTTCTTTAGGCGGAGTCGGAAGGTCATCATCATGGTCATGGTCGCTTCCAATGTCTGCTCCTGGAAAACTTCTTGTCTTGGCAATGTTCACACTGGTTTGGAAGCGTCTCTTCACCATGATGTAGTCAATTTGGTTATGGTGCTCTCCGTTCGGGCTGTGCCATGTCCACCTTCTGGATGCTTTGTGTGGGCCAAACGTGTTCATCAGCATTAGATCATTTGAGCTGGCAAATTCCAGGAGCCATAAGCCTCTGTCGTTGGTCTCTGCATTGCAGTAGCGTCCGCATGTGCCTTTCCAGTTCTTAGCAGCATCCTCTCCTATTTTGGCATTCCAGTCTCCCTGCACCACAAGAATGTCTTTCTTGGGGGTCTGGTCTAAGACTTCTTGCAGTTGGTCATAGAAGTCTTCTATTTCCTCATCGCCATAGTCTGTTGTTGGAGCGTAAACTTGTACAATAGTGATATAATAATTAATAATAATAATTACGGTATTTATAATGCGCTTATCATATAATAATTCAGTATAACTCTAAGCGCGCACTCACAACTCACGCACGCATGCGCACGCTTAGACAACGGCTCGCGTACCACAAAAAAGTGAAATGCATTACGACAGTCGACTTGGGGTGGGGAGTGTGGGGATATAGTGCTAGAACTGTTGAAAGAGGTGAGTTTTGAGGGCGGACTGGAAGGAGGTGAGAGAGTGGTGTTTCTGACGGAGAGAGAGTGGGAGAGTGTTCCAGGCGGATGGACCGTATACAGAGAAGGAGCGGGGGCAGTAAGTGCTGAGTTTGGTGCGGGGGATGTGGAGGCGGAGAGGGTCGGAGGCGGAGCGGAGGGAGCGGGGAGGAGTGTAGGGGTGAAGTAAGTCGGAGAGATAGGCAGGAGCGCAGTTGTTCAGGGATGTGTAGCAGAGAGACAGAATCTTGTATTGGATGCGTTGGGGGATGGAAAGCCATTGAAGGAGTTTGAGCAGGGGAGTGATGTGGTCGGATTTTTTCTTTCTGAGGACGAGGCGGGCAGCATTGTTCTGGACACGCTGGAGGGTGAAAGTGGTGGAGTGAGGGAGGCCGGAAAGGAGAGAGTTGCAGTTGTCGATGCGAGATAGGATGAGAGAGACAGCAAGTTTGGTGGCAGCTTCGGTAGTGAGGTATTTTCTGATCTGACTGATGCGGCGGAGGTGGAAATAGCATGCCTGTGCCGTGGCAGAGACAAAGCTGGTCATGGAAAGAGAGGAATCGAGGATAACGCCGAGATTTTTGGCCGAGTCAGAGAGGGAGATGGGGGTGCTGTCGAGTTGAAGGTGGAGAGAGGAAGGGAGCTGGGAAAGTTTCTGGCAAGTGCCTACAGCATGGCTTCCGTTTTGTCGTCGTTCAGTTTAAGCTTGTTTGCTGTTAACCAGTTTTTCACGTCTTCGTAGCAGTCAGCCGTGCGAGTCAGTATTGACTGAGTGTTGTCGTGTTTGTCTTTGTCTAGTAGTTGTGAGTCGTCAGCGTAGAGGTGGTGGTTTATGTGGTGAGCCTGGATGATGTTGGACAGGGGAGAGGTGTAGAGCGTGAAAAGGACCGGGCCCAGGACGAACCCCCGTGGAACTCCGCAGGAGAGCGTGACTGGGTTGGAGGAGAAGCCGTCGATGGAGACGGACTGCAGTCTGTCGGAGAGGTAGGAGAGAAACCAGGAGTGAGCAGAGTCAGTGATTCCAAAGGAGTGGTGAAGGCGGTGGAGGAGGATAGAGTGGTCTATAGTGTCGAAGGCGGCAGAGAGGTCGAGTAGCGTAAGAAGGGAGATGTTGACCGAGTCGGTGAAGAGAAGCAGGTCGTTTAGGATATGTAGAAGGGCTGTTTCAGTGCTGTGATGTTTGCGACAGGCGGACTGGAAGGGACTGAGGGGGTTGTTGTCGGTGAGGTGGAGGTTGAGCTAGTTGAGAACAACCTTCTCAAGAAGCTTGGACAGGAAAGAGAGATTGGAGACTGGGCGATAGTTTTTGAGTTCGTTTGGGTCGAGGTTGTGTTTCCATATTAAATGGGGTTTCCCTCAAGCGTATGGTGATAAGCCTACTGGAGACTGGCCGACAACTCATGACAGTGTTCACGATGTCTTTGTGGACGAGAAATCCGACACCCTGTTCGTGTTTGTCTTCTGTGCCACTGTAATACCCACCAAAAACAAGTACATCTGTGCATGTTCATAATCTATCCTTTACTTAGCAATCATATGCCCCAGGTATCTTGACTTACTTTATCTTATTTATTTAACCGCCATGAGATGGCATTAGTCGCCTGCTCAGCATTAAACCCAAATACGTATTTATTTAAATTATTTATTTATTTACTTTTGTTTGTTTGTAATGCAGGTTTTGAACATACACATCAGCATACAAAAAGAAAATATACACATATATAGATGCTAATAGGTGCCATACCGCCTGCTCCCATCCCCTACCCAAATAATTGATTGATTGATTGTACATTGCTTAACGTCCTGACAGCAACAAGGCTTTCTCAGGACGTGCCTGCACTGCTTGTGAAAAGAAACTAACAGAATATTGAATGTATGTCGCCAGCCGGTCCAATACGTTAAATAAACCTACGATAAGGGGCCTAAATAAAGCTAAGACCATTTAGCAACACACATCCAATATCAAGAGCTACAGGCAGCGCAGACAGTAGGTGTTACGATTGTGGTTATGTTGTTCTGTGAGAGCATGCATGTGTTAATCGTAGGAAACGATCCGATATTTATTTGAGCTATTATGGTTACGTATCACGTACCTTTTCAGTGAGATTCTCTATTGTTCGCGCAGATAGCGGAATTGGTTTTCTTATGATACGCTAAGTTTAGTCCGGAAGCTTCTAGCAGTCGCACGGTGGATAGCGGTAGTACAGCTGCTCTATTTTTAGCCATAGTTGTTCTCTGTGCGCGTGAATTTAGCAGCCGTTCTTTTTTTTTTGCGTGTTATGAAAGGTCGTGAACGGTGTGCCATACTCAGTTTTGTGTGACGTCATTATACACTAGGATTTGGGGCTGAAATGAGCAGTCAAATTTTTGTTGACTATTGTAGTTATTCTAGAAAGTTATTTTTTTAATTAATATTTATGAGTTTCAGCTACGTGTTCCGTTCTGATTGGGTGCGTTGTGTAAATTCATTATATTTTTCTGGAAAGTCGTTTAACTATAAAAGTTGGTGCTAGGAAGCACGTGTGTACATTGTCATGCATTGTCAGTTGTAGGGACACACAGTTTATCGTAGGTACGTGGCTCGTATAGGGTGTACATTGTGAGAGACGCAGCGTAACGGTGGTGTACGTTGTATGAGAAACTTTGTGTCGCCAGTGTTGACATTTGCAGAAGAGACATTGTATCAGTGTTGGTGCATTTGGGAATGCATTGTGTGGAGATCGCATCGCTGAATTAAAATATTGTTGGAACTGTTACTCCAGTGTAGCCTACATCCTTAAGCCACGTGTGACGGGTTGCAGCTGAATGAAGTTTATTTAAAAGAACCTTACGTGCGTGCGTCTGGTGTGTTTATCATACTACGACTACGACTCCACCACGTAACAGTAGGGAGAGTTTAAAAAAGGAAAATACAGGTGAATGGACCACGTGTAGACAGAAACAGATGCCCCAGAATAGAGAGAAAAACCCACCCTGTGGGGCTGACCAGGGTGACCCTGGGAACTACAAAATAGATAACCCCACCCAAGTCCCCCAGGGCAGACCTGGGTGGGTGCCTACCCAAACACACACACAAAACCGCAGAACACCTATCAAAAGACATGCACATCTGTGTATGTTCATAATTTTAATCTATCCTTTACCTAGCATGCATATATCCCAGGTACCTTAGACATACTTATCTTATTTATTTAAATATTTATTTATTTATTTTGTTTGTAATGTAGGTTTTGTACATACACATCCGCATACAGCTTAAGAACATACACCATGGTGACCTTGTGCATGTGGCCACCAATACTACTCTATCAGTTCTGTCACACCCAGCCAATCATCTCTTCGAGCTTCTGCCCTCTGGCCGGCTGTTCAGTGCTTTTAAAGCCAGAACCTCTCGATTCAGATGCAGTTTCTTTCCAGAAACTGTCCTCAGTACATCACCATCCATGGAACAACGTGATTCCATGATTTGTGAAATACGACTGATTTGTGTTAATATTGTGTTTATCTATCTTTTAGTGCTGTATACAGGATGATCGCCACCTGAGTGTATGACATGATGAATGCCCTACAAGTGAGGATGTATTTTACTGTCGCCATGCCACAAAGAAAATCCTTGTAACGTTTTACTTGGTGAATAAATGTCTTATGTCTTATACATGTACATGGTAATAGGTGCCATACCGCTCGCTCCCAACCCCACTCCAGTTACACATACAAAACCGCAGAACACCCACCAAAAGAATGTACATCTGTGCATGTTCATAATCTACACTTTACTTACCATTCATATGTGAGATGGCTGTTGTCGCCTGCGCGGCGCTAAACCCAAATAACTATTTATTTAAATTATTTATTTATGTTTGTTTGTTTGTAATGTAGGTTGTGTACATACACATACACAGTATTAGGTGCCATACCGCCCCTCGTTCAACCCCACCCCACATATACACACAAAACCGCAGAACACCCACAAAAGACATGCACAATTGTATACTAATGGGCATTAGTGGACTGTAAAACCTATATAGAGATTTGAGGTTAAGAAAGTGGCTTGTATTGACTGCCTGTATTTTAGCAGCCCACCTACAAATCTCATGTGTACAGTTAATCGCACTGCACATGCAGCCATCAGTTCTGTGAAAAGTACCGTTGGCTTCATGCACAGGGGCACCAAAACTTAGAGATAAGGCCACACCTGATAACAATATCAGTACTAATATGCATACTCAGCCACTAGTTCTGTAAACTGCACCTTTATAAACAGTACCAGTGGCCAAATGCACACATACATCATGGATGATGCTACCACTGATCACTTCAAACAATAGGCTGCCCAGTTCAGATTGATAAGCCACTGATCACTTCAAACAATAAGCTGCCCAGTTCAGATTGATAAGTGATACCGTGAACTAGCCTGCACATGCAGCCATCAGTTCTGTAAATAGTACTGGTGGCCACATGCACAGGGGTACCAAACGTAAAGGTGGGGCCAAAACTGCCACCTCAAACAAAACGCTACCTACACACACACATATCAATGACCTCCATGTGAGTTAGGCGGGTCAGGCTTAAAACCAGTAAGAAGATAATGTAACAGCAGCAAATACATGTATTTTGTAAATCACTCAAATAAAACATGAGAACTCATCGAGCCCAATGATGTTATGAGTGTGTGATGGAAATACTGAAAGAAATAGCACGTGTACATTATAAAGTATGTGCCTAACCCCCCCCCCCCCACCCCCCACCCCCCTTAACTAGCTGTTCATCATAAAAAATATATATCTCATTCATTTGATCAGTTGACTGACTGATTTATTAAATCATCTCTGTGTCACCTTTCTCCATTTTCTTTCTCGTTTTAATCCCAATATATATGTCAGTGCTAATGTCAGCTGCTAAGAATCCTTGCAGCGAACTGCAAATGCCTATATAGATGCAGACAAACTGCAAATTACGCAGCAGCAAAATAAGTTTTTCTTTTGTGCAGTAAGCTACTGCTAGCAAGATAGGGTTTATTTTAAACAAAGCATTGCATGAACTTCCAAGCGTGTTCATATTGTGCTGTGTATTTTTTCAGTGTAAAGTGCACTGTACCATCAGTGATCACTGAGACTGCATAATTCATTAATTGGCACTAGCAGTGATCGCACACCACAACATAGCTTGCCAGTGCAACTGATTAAAATAATGCTACAGCAATAAATAATTATTCCAAGTTCCGAAACTTTGCTCAGCCATGACAGTTAAAACCAAGTGGTGTGGCACTCTTTCTCTTTTACAGCATGCAGCATGTTGCACTTTGGGCATAGGTTTCGCAGATAGCGTTTGTGTTGTGGGTTGCGTTTTGTTTCGGTGCTGTAGTGTCGAAATGAAACGGGCAAATCGATGGTAAAGTGAATGGAAATAAACGTGACAAACCTTTATCAAGACGTAAAAATGCACACAGCAACTTTACACGTTTGCTTTTTGGGAAACAAACAAGCTTATGTAGAACAAATTTTAAAAAAAAAATCGTCGGCACACCAAAATTCACGGCAAGGAGTCCGCGTGTATGTGTCGATCACGTTATTTGGGATACCTTATTGTTGAGTAACGGTATTTGAGCTCAAAGCAAGCTTTTTCATAATTATTTCTTCTCTTAATATAATGAAGTGTGAACATTTACTTTAAAAATAATGAAATCCTTTTAAGTGACATACAGTGCATACTACCACTAAAGTACAGGACCAAATGAGGCCCGTGTAAACTACTCCAGTGAACATGGCTGCACAGTACTGGTTTCGTCTGCGGCCGTACTGGAAACAAAATGTACTACAGAAAAATGTCTCCATCCTCCGGCGGTTTAAAACGAGTGCGCACTGCTTTTATTCAGACTAGACTTCATTTTATATACGCAAACATTTGTACTCTCTAGAAAATCATTATCTCGTAAACGGCTGATCGTCTATGAAAGGCAGCTGCTAGACTAAAAAAGATCGTTTCGGCTTACGTTGACGTCACAGGTTTTCCTACTAATACCGGCACTGTACTTCTGTTTTAATTTTCTACATACAGCCAACGGTGTTTAATTAAACAGCACATTTACCTGCACGAACACCGGGGGTGGGGGGATGGGGGGGGGGTGAAACAGTTAATGGATACTGATGCAGTATTCCACACCTTTTTGGCGATGTAGTACATGCATTTATTTTCACACACACACACACACACACACACACACACACACACACAGAGGCGGCATTTCATTTCAGTGTATTTTAATTTATTGTACTGATGACAGGTCAGGATGTGTTAATATATAGGCATTGGTGACATACAACAATTAATTGCGTTTTAAGTCTGTGCTTTTGGACTACACGGCTCCAGACCGTAACGGGGCAGCTGGGTGACGCAGTTGTTAAAGTGTCTTACTCTTGTGCGAAACGTCGCAGGTTCGAACCCAGCTAGGGTCAAAATTTCCGCAGTCCCCTTTTCTGTGCCTCGTCTTTTGAAATCATCTTCGTGCTGGACAAATAGAGATTAACCCCTTCCCTGTCACTGTACGCACATTTTGTTTCTGAAATGTCTGTTCATTCAGACACACACAAAACACAACCGTCCAAGAAACATGGATACTCACTGGTCTCAGCAAGAGGCATAGATCCTCATGAGCCCCCGCAGTCGCGGGGGCTCATGATTATCTATGTCTCTTGCAGCTGGATCTTTTTTCTCTCAATCTGTCTCGGCATTGAAAGGGTTAAGTTATGCTTGACCCAACATTACGTAAAACAATTCATGAGTGCTCATGCAGTTCTACTGATAACTTGAAACGCTAGCTCTAACTATTGATATATTTTGCGTAACGCGAGGTCCAGCTTATATTTAATTTATTAATTCGACGACATCTAAAAGTGCTTTTACCTTGTATTTAAATATTTTCCCTTCAAGGGCTTTTAAAAAAAAAAAAGTGCGGTGTCACACGCCTTGCACATGCCCTGCTCTGCCACAGCGACAGACCGCTTAGATAGCACAACCCGCATCATCACACTTGAACTGAGACAGCCTTGTAACACATGGTTAGCAAAAAGAGTGCGAGTTGTATAAAAGATGTTACGTCCTAAACGTTTCACTTCTTTGTTCGTTGGTTTGTTTTCTAGACTGTAAGGTCCAAAATCACATATCAGCTTGCATTTAACGGTCATTAGAATATATTAACTATTTTCTTATGATCTAGTCATACTACGATATGATAAATAAAGCTTTGGCGAATTTCTATTTTTCAGTTACACCAAAATTGACACGTCGGGTTAGGTTCTAAAGGGTTTGTGATATCTGTTTACACGATGATGTATTCCATATGTAATAAGGATACTTGCATAAGGAACCTTTCTGATTTTCTGTTTTTCAGTTACACAATGATTGCTACTGAGGAAATAAGTCTATTAGAATTATGACATTCTTAGTATTTACAGTCTAACAGGCTATATGTATATTTTGTCTGAACTGTTTACAGTGTGATAGTGAATATAGTGTGAAAGATAAAAAGATATAATTAAATTAATTAAAAGATATATTTAATTAATTTCATTAAATTCTGAGAATGCTGTGCTAATGCCATGGAATTCCAGGCTGGTAAGCTTGCATTGTGTTATCAGGACATCACCTGCCCTTTAGAGACTGCATCGCTTATTAGATCTTTTGAGCACTGAACACCTACTACATAAAGTAATAGGGACCACCCCCCCACCACCCCCCCACCCCCCAGGCGCCCCGCCATCCGCTGGAGAATATCCAGTCCTGCCCCCGAGGGGGGAAAGATAGAAAATATTCCCAAACAGATATTAGACCTGGGGGGGGGGGGGGGGGGGCTCTTCAGGTAGGCATACGGCGTAACCTGAAATTGCAAACACAACGCCGCCTCCAGAATTTACTGATAGCACCACCAGTACAGCGTGGATTGCATCCCTAAAGCTTTATGAGGTGTTGCAGTGAAAGAAGACAGACTAATTTTGAAAAGCAACACCTAGGCAATTTTGTGGTGCAAGTATTCTTTACTTTTAACAAAGGCGTTGCCAAAGCCAAAAAATGCACTCAGTCAGATTAGCTCCAAGGGACGTAATTTTTCATTAAATTCTGAGAATGCTGTGCTAATGCCATGGCTCAAAAGATCTAATAAGCGATGCAGTCACTAAAGGGCAGCTGATGTCCTGATGACACAATGCAAGCTTACCAGCTTGGAATTCCATAGCATTAGCACAGCATTCTCAGAATTTAATGAAAAATTACGTCCCTTGGAGCTAATCTGATTGAGTGCATTTTTTGGCTTTGGGCGACGCCTTTGTTAAAAGTAAAGTATATATATATATATATATATATATATATATATATATATATATATATATATATATATATATATATATATATATATATATATATATATATATATATATATATATATATATATATATATATATATATATATATATATATATCTTTATCACATATGTTCAAATTATGGTGGGTTTCAGGAACGGTTATATGGACATTTGTGACATCTACACATTATCAAATATGCTAATTTTGTGACATCTTTACATTATGATGGCATGTCGTGGTAGGTTAAAATAATATTTATAACATCTCCTTTCATGCTAATATTATTTAACCTATTGTGCCCCAAGGCCGAAATCCCCCAAATGTGCACTTATCCTCTGAAGACAGCATTACAGTCCAGAAAACAGACTGACCATGATAGTTCAAGGGTGGTGCCACAATAACTCGGCGCCCATAGGCGCCATGCTATTCTGGCATCACTCTTTAATTGTCATGGTCGATCCATACCTTGCTGTGGTGCCTCGGGGTTAAATGAGGTAAGGACGGTTAATTTCTTCTTTTAACTATGACGTCTATTTAAATTTTAAGTATTATTGTATACAAGATTAGGTTATGAGAATGTCATGAAGTGTTTTTCATTCTTTGGTACATTTAATCTATTCAGCCCCGATGTACTACAGCAGGAGATGGGTCGACCATGATAATTCAAGGGTAATGCCAGCTTAGCCTGGCGCCTGTCGGCGCCAAGCTAATCTGGCACTACCCTTGAATTATCTTGGTCGATCCATCTCCTGCAACAGGTGCATGGGAAATACGTGCGTCGGGCTGAACGAGTTAAGGATAAGTTATACAAGTATTAGTGACATCTGTTTCCACTATGATGGTATGTTCAAAAGATATTTGCGACATCTACTTACATCACCATGGTATGTCCAGACAGGTTCCATGGATATTTTGCCACTTCTATTTCAATATAGTAATATGTAAGAATGTAAGAATGAGTTATTGGAATATGTAAGATAGGTAATAGGAATTCGGGCTGCAACAATTGTCAGAAAGATCATGCAGACACGCACGAGTTTCGGAACAACCAACAGTGTTGTAACAAGCCCACGACGTTGCAGGCACTGGAGATATTTGGGTTAAATTACATTATATGCGCAATAGACAGATGTTTTCTTAACCCCTTCCCTGCCACTGGAAGCATATATATATGTATTGCGTTTCTTTAATCTGTGTTCATTCAACGACCAAACGTCAGCATGGAACATGGACACACGTTGGTCTCAGCAAGAGACATATATCCTCATGAGCCCACCGTGACTGCGCGGGCTCATGGAGATCTGTGTCTCTTGCAGTTTGATGCAGTTCACATTTTCTCAATATCATACATGAAAACAATTTTCAACGTAAACTGTGGTGCACAGAGATGAACCAGCAAAGCGAAAGTAAAACTAATGAATTAACGGCATAAATCAGTCCCTGATAGCTGCCTGGTCAGTTCTTCGGTCACTTAACCCATTCAGCCCTGACGCACTACAGCAGGAGATGGGTCGATCATGATAATTCAAGGGCACTGCCCTTGAATTATCATGGTCGATCCATCTCCTGCAACTGGTGCATAGACATTAGATGACGCCTCCAAAATTTGGGAAATACGGCCGTCAAGTTAACACAATCACACGCCAAAAAGCAACCCACAAACCCTTATCACAAGGTGAAGCACAGGAAAGTAACTTCGAAAATACAAAACAGAATTTGTAGCATATATAATGGCCTACATGTGCTACGAAGTCGGCTTGCTATTTTTGGAGTTGTGTGCAGAAAAAGGCAATAACTTAACTAAAGTCATAGAATGTTGTACGTGGCTCGTTGCTCAATGCGAATTGCGCTCGCTCTGATGTACGTGAACACAGAAATCACTCGCGTTTAGTGTGAGTCAGGGTAATATGGATTGTACTGAGTTAACACATTAGCGACGTGCTGCATCCGGATACGCGGCTTTATGCTGCGCTTCCGGATGTAGCACGCCTCGAATCAGTTAACACTCTTGTCCATGCAGTCAACAGTACTGTTCATAGTACAGATGGTTGCATGCACGAGAGGGTTGCACGGTCAATCGTTATTCAGTTACCAGCAGGAGCGCTGATCGGCGTACAAGTGAGGATCCTGCCGCCCCTGCAGGCGACCCACAGGCGGCCTCTCATGTCCGTGTTGAGCGCCGTGGGCTGCACCAGCAGCGGACAGCCCGGGGACAGGTAGCGCGCGAAGCTCAGGCGCCCGTCCTGCACGTTCACCACGTGGATGGCGTCGTTCAGCTCATCAGCCACTAGCAGCACCTCCTGGCCGCCCAGTGTGTAGAAACACACGTCCGACGGCTGGAACGGCGTTAATGGCGGGATGTACGCGGCTATGGCATCCGCCTTCGGACGTCGGTACAACTGCACTCTGCGCTGCAAGTCTGGTGTCTTCACTTCCTCCAGCACCACAAACAGGTGCTCGGTGGCGTCGACGTCGAATGCACGATGAGTGGAACAGTGGAGGGCGAAGACGTCGGCGTCTTTTGTTTCAAATGGATCGTCTGATATTATCTCTTCCGTCGCAACAGTCGCTTGTCCTCGCAAATTGTTGTCGAGCTTGATAAACCTGGTCATGCCCAGTTCGATTTTCTTGGCATAGGTCTTTACACTACGAGTACTTGATTCAAGATACATGTAATCATTATCTACAGTCCTCACCATTGAAATCTTTTCGTTACAGTTTAATGTATCAACAGACTTGCCATTTTTATCCAATTCCTCCCATGTGACTTTAGAAGTTGCACCATTCTGCGACAAACAAGGTTCGTACATCACACACACATTGCCACCCACTAGGGGGCACAGATGATAAATGTCAGTGCTGAGAATTGGATCCTCCCGACATCGGAATTGCTCCACCACGGTCACTTCAGACGCTGACACCGGCATCTCCATCTTCACCGCACTACCCATGTAGTCGCGTATGCGCTGTACTGTGTCGTCACTTAAGGCGTTGAAGCGTAGAACTGGACGAGAGACGCTTTTCACCCAACGTAGAGTCAGTGTTTCAGCAATTTTATCCGTAATTTCATTGACGTTGGCCAAAGCTTCTTCACGGATTATCTCTACCGCTGCCTTCAAAGTCGCCTCTCTGTGTAGGATTACCTGTTTTAAAGCGTTTCGTTTGTCCTCCACTACCTGTTTTTCTTTATCCGCTAGTAAAGCTGTAGCGTGCAGATCGTTTGTAGAGTGCGCCTTGTGATCCGTTATTCCACATTTGAGGCAAATGGGTTTGTCGCAGTCACAGCAAAATAACTCCAGCTCCCTGGAGGGATGCACTGTGCAAAAGAGACCATTTCGGGCTTTTTCGAGGTCGTTAGGGTCAATGTAAAAATTGTTTTGCAATGATGAAACTCCGCCACGGGGCAGATCGATCTGTTTCCGGCACGAAGGACACGGGAAGCGAAGAGATAGGGGACCAGTAGCCAGCTTCTCCAGACACATTTTGCAAAACGTGTGAAAGCAGGGAAGCAGTTTGGGTTTTCTGTACACCTCCAGACACAGGGCGCATATCAAGGTTTCATTTTTATCTATGGTGAAGTGCCTATCCGCAGACGCCATCTTGACTGACTTTTGCTCATAGCCTATTGTAAGGCCCTGGAGGAGAGAACAACGCAACAGCTTTTGAGTGAAAGGATTTGACATACATTAACTTCGTGACTAGTACTGAAGATACTGTTCGGTGAAAAAGACGCGCGGGTATATTTACTACGCATCTTTTCGCCGGACCGTATCATCGGTAGCAGTTACGTGTTTAAGCGTAATAGTTACGGGTTTAATTAATCTGTTTCATTTTGGAAACGGGCGGGGGCAGAGAGGGATGTTCCCGCTAAGTAACTAAATAACTCATTGTAGCACACGCAAAAACAAAATATTCGTTTAAAAAAAAATAGGCACGACGTAGCAACTAGACACTCGTCTGCTGTCGCGAGATGTATAGGGACCGTTCAGACTCTTTTCCCACGGTTTGCCCGACGTTCGCCATTGGATTCCAGCCAGAAGGCCAGCACGTACACAGCGCAAGTTAATTTCTTGTAACTGTTGTGCTTCCCGTTCAGCATGTGCACACGAATATAAACAACATTAACTCATTCAGCCCTGACGCACTACAGCAGGAGATGGGTCGACCATGATAATTCAAGGGTAGTGCCAGATTAGCTTGGCGCATATCGGCGCCAAGCTAATCTGGCACTGCCCTTGAATTATCATGGTCTATCCATCTCCTGCAACTGGTGCATAGTCATTAGATGACACCTCTAAAATTTGGGAAATACGGCCGTCGGGCTGATTTGATAGCGTGAAAACCGGTTTTGTGCAAACACGTCAGAAGTCGGCCATTAACACCGTAAAATTAATGCACCCGTAATTATTTCAATGTCGGTAGCGGTTTTAGTAGCGATGATTCCTACAGGATTCATCGCGACGCAAACCGCTATCGGTCATCCATACTTATTCGAGATTGAATTTATTCAAGCCTATTCCGTCAGCAAATATGTTTATATGGAGACCAGCAAACTTGAACTTACCTCGACGTCAGCATGCGATAGGCCACTCCAAACTTGACTGAAGGTCTCACTCGATTAGGCCTCCTCTCTGCCGGTTGACTGTTGTAGACTGTCGCTAGTTAGGACAGGGCCTATTCACTGAGGGTCAAGGTATCCGTCAACATGCTTGCTTCTCCGACAACAATGCCGCCTCAACTGTGGAATACTGAACTGAGCTAAATGCGATCACGGTGTCGTGCACGCGGGGGCTCAGCGGCCGGATATGCATTCGGCAGTCAAAGCACCATTGTCAGGCCACTATGCTTGAAAGCATGTTTCAGTGTTACATGGAAAAGCACGGCGAAGGAGATATGGCAAAACTAGGACAGCCGAGAAGGATCTTATCGGCTTCCGGCACATGACGTAATGGGTTTTTCCCGCTTACTAGAACTGTGTGTACTTTCGTTTTCATTTTCTGTGTAATGGAGTAGCCTATATTTTTTTCCCAAGAGTCCGGCGACCGAATGTTCCTCCCATATAAATTTTAAATTTTTATTAGGGGGTGGGGAGGGGGGGTTGCAGGTTGGCAAGGCCCCCACCCCACCCTTTTCAAATACCGCCTACCATAGTGGTACCAGCGGTATGCAAACGGGGTTAAAACGTTTATGGATATACTGGGGGGGGGTCCGGGGAGGGGCGGGGGGGGTCCGGGGAGGGGGGGGGGAGAGAACCATCACGAGTTCATTACGAATATCGTAAATGTAACTAAAAAATGAATGCGGATATTTTTCCAGGATCCAGTCGACATGATGTATACGAAGTGTTTTGTTTGTTTAAACACTGAAATGGCATTTGAGGTTAGATTCCAGTGATGTTGGTGATATTTGTTTGCGTTATGATGGATGTCAGGATATGTTTTACATGTGTAATAAGTATGTGGCAGTTTTAACCAGTAATTCTCGAGAATTGTGTGTGTGTGTGTGTGTGTGTGTGTGTGTGTGTGTGTGTGTGTGTGTGTGTGTGTGTGTGTGTGTGTGTGTGTGTGTGTGTGTGTGTGCGCGTACACCAAATGACTAAAATGGGTTACTTTCTTTACCATCCTTATGCAATCTGGGTCTGTGTAAAATTCTGGGTGGCCAGATCAGACACCCATTTTTTCTGAGGGTTGTTTCTGTATTATCTTTCATTCAAAATTCAGAAAAAAATATCAAAATACGATGTGCCCATTTTAACAGATTTACTTCATCGTTGTGTTTCAGGGATGCCCTGGGCCTGTGTGTGGACACGGAAGCGGCCGGAGTGTTTTCAGATCAATTTGATTGGTCCAACACCGATGAACGGAGTTGCTTCCCTTGCTTAAACGTCTTTCGTCTCCAACGGACGCGCCGGTCATTCTCTCGCATTTGCAGAGGTACTTTATGCAATATTTCTTAGTTAAGAGCACGCCCAAATGTACTTGTTCAGTGCAGTTATTTAACTGAGAGATGCCTCCAATCCCCGTACCCGTTTGGCCCAGAAAAATAAGGCGTCTGCTTTCAAACGTGTCTTCGGCCTCTCGGCCGCTCCGGGCCTGACCGTTGAGTCTTGTAGTAAATGATAATAGAACCCCACGATTTTAACAAAAGCTTTCTTCTTCAATGAAAGGAATTCGTTCAATAACCCCATTACAAGGTCAATCTGCCACGCGATTTTGTTTCTTCTTTCTTTTTTTTCTGACGTGTTAACTTGCCACATGCATGCACAGTATCAGTTGACTTTTTTTTTAAAAAAACAAAAATGGCGCCAGATTTCAATCCTCGTTCGCAAAACTGCCTCGCGATTCGAAGAACGAACGTCCACAAACAGGTCTTTAGGAATGTGCAACTGAAGTATCGCTTTTTACTGTATTGCCAGTTTTTAGTTCTCAGGGTCACCCTGGTCAGCCCCACAGGGTGGGGTTTTCTCTCAATTCTGGGGCATGCATGTGTTTCTGTCTACCCTTTGTCCATTCACCTGTATAAATTTGCCTTTTTAAAACTCTCCCTACTGTCTGCACTGCCTGTAGCTCTTGATATTGGATGTGTGTTGCTAAATGGTCATAGCTTTATGTCTTGGCCCCATGTGTTAGGTTTATTTAACTCATTCTACCCCAGACACACCACGGCAGGATAAGGATCCACCATGATAGTTCAAGGGTGATGCCAGAATAGCTTGGCGCCTACGGCCGCCAAGCTATTCTGGCATCTCCCTTGAACTATCATGGTCGATCTGTGCCCTGCACTGCAATGCAGTCTTGAGAGGACAGGGGCAAAATTTAAGGATTTTGGTGTTGGGGTAGAATGAGTTAACGTATTTGACCGGCAGGCGACATACATGGCAATGTTCTGTTTAGGTGGGGTTTTTTTCACAAGCAGTTCAGGCACGTCCTGAGAAAGCCTAGTGGCTGTCGGGACGTTAAGCAATGTACAATCAATCTGATTCAAAATGTCAGTTGGTTTACATGGTTGTATTGGACATGTTCTCAGCAACACCATTTTGGTCACACCGGCTCAGGACTTTCTGGCACACACCCAGCGCCGGATGGCAGCAGGATGTCCAAACCCATCGGGATCTATGCTGCAGAATCATGGCCCCCCCCCCCCCCCAGCCTCTGCCACAGAGGGTGCGTCTGGTAGGAGGGTGCATGGACGGCAGCGGAATGCTCCCAATTACCAACTGGTAAGTAAAGTGATTCTATGATCATCTTCATTTTATTGGCTGGCGTGCGTGCGAAGCAAAAGTGAGTTTATGTTCTGGGCCACTGGTCGTCCGTCCGTCGTCCATGGTAAACTTTAACTCATTCTACCCCAACACCAAAATCCTTAAATTTTGCCCCTGTCCTCTCAAGACCGCATTGCAGCGCAGGACACAGATCGACCATGATAGTTCAAGGGTGATGCCAGAATAGCTTGGCGCCCGTAGGCGCCAAGCTGTTCTGGCATCACCTTTGAACTATCATGGTCGATCCTTATCCCAGGGTGGGATTCTTCCGCGTTTCCGCGGATTTCCGTGGAAATGCTTTCACAATTCCGCTGAAGCATATTTATTTTCCGCGTCTAATAACAACGAAAAAGACGAGGGAAAAAAAATCTTCTTAAATGGCAAAAAAATCTCAAATGGGTTGGATTTGTATGTAGTTTGGTTCACTATCGCCCGACACTTCCGGTAGCTTTAGGTCGCAGTGGAAAATGGCGGTGAAAAAGGATATTGTCCAAGACAGAGTGCCGTTTAGTGTGCATCTGAACATAAACTGGTACGCACATTCCATTTTTATACTGCAGATCAGGAGTGTCATAACAAAGTCCATTTTCGGGTGTGTTTGGTCTCGCTCCCCCTGTCGGTTTTTGGATACTTTGGCGAACGGTGGACACGCGTGCCTATCCCCCCCCCCCCCCCTTCCTGTCGTTTGATTTTTCGGCCGCTGAAAATGAAGGACATGAACCCCCCCCCACCAATGTCGTTTGATTTTCCGCGTTTTCTTTCTTACTACAATCCCACCCCTGTTATCCTGCTGTGGTGTGTCTGGGGGTAGAATGAGTTAACGGTGGCATTTTCTCGGAGACTATTCAAGCCACATTCTTCAAGCTTGGCCCAAGGATACTTTGTGGCAAGACCTTTTTAAACATGCCAATTTGAGTGACCTCTCTCAAAGGGTCACGCAGGGTTGACAAATGTGTGAAAACTGCTTGCATTTTCAGAAAACGTGGATTTTGACTGCTGCAGAAGCCAGCCCTCGTCACCGAGGTCACACATATGTAAATCGGTCATACACGGGATTACTCTTTTTATTTTTGTGCAATGCCCCTTTAAACCAAAATTGGGCTGTTTCTGTTTCTAATGCAGCTTTGGTTTTAATCTTTCTTTCTTTCTTTCTCCAGTTGGCAAATGGCGCCTGGGATGGACCCGAGACTGAGAGCAGTGCCAGCGCATCGCAATACGAGGGCAGTGATGACGAGGAGTTTGTTCCTGGCTCGACTACCGGATTCAGAGGGTGTGTCGGCATCAATTGCTGGGATCTCGGACATAGACAGTATTGTATCGACTATGTTAGATTTCATCAAAGTGGCAGGTTTGGGGTGGCCAGGTGTTGGTGACGCTAGTACCAGCAAGGTGCAGTGTGCGTTAGGGGGTGGCAATGAGAATGTGGATAGGCAGGAGGAACATGATGCTGGAAAGAGTGGGGAAAGAGCACTTACAGAAGAAACAGGTGTGCACGTGTCGCAGAGAGGGAAAGGAAAGTACAAATGGGACAAGAAACATGCATGCAAATTGTGTGGCAAGCTTGTCTTGAAAATGAGCACGCACTTACAAGATGTCCATGCAGATGAGGCAGACGTTGCTAAAATTTTGTCGATGAAAAAAGGGACCAAGCAGAGACGTCGAGCATGGATCAGACTACAAGATGAGGGTGATTACATGCATAACGTTGCTGTTCTTGAAAACAAATCCGGATGTTTGATTCCTAAGTATCGCACCAAAACTAGTAAGGTAGACGACCTTCTCGCCTGTAGCCATTGCAAAGGGCTCTATCAAAAAAAGCTGATCTCTGTACACTCAAAACGTTGCTGTCAGAAGCCAGGAGGGTTTCAGATCACTCGGCGAGGGGACGCCGCTCGCCGTGGTCGGCTCATGCTTCCAATACCCTTAGACGTTGAATTTTCCTTCTACCACAAGGTCTTGGCTACCCAGAGAGATGATGAGATAAGCCGTCTCATCAGAACTGACCCCTTGCTTCTTGAGTATGGAAAGAGATTATTTGACCGCAGGGACATTGAAGAACACACGGCTGGACAAATCAGCTCCAGGATGCGGGAGTTAGGGAGACTGTTAAAGATTATCAGAGTGAGGTCAGAAATGAAAATCGCAAGTTTAAATGCTGTGATCAATTCAGCTAGCTTTGATCATGTTGTCCTGGCTGTAAAAGAGCTAGCAGATTTTGATGAGGACACACATCAGTTCAAAAAAGGCAATCTCGCAATGCGCATAGGCCATGCTTTGAAAAAGTGTTCACAGATCAAACAGTCACAGGCATCCAAACAGCTTGGACAGGGTTCAGACGACAGGTGGCGACAGGAGCTCTCTGAGGCGCAGCGGTTTGACTCTGTCTTCAACGGGGACTGGTATGATTGTGTGTCCGCTACAGCAGCCCAGTCGGTCGGGAAAATGACCATGAACAAACCCAAGCTGATCCCATCATGTGAAGATGTGAGGAAGGTCCAACAGCTTCTTGAGACAAGGATGGTTTCGGAAGATTATCCGACAGTGGTTAAAGCAACTCTTTGTGCTGTATCACTTTTCAACCGAAAACGAGGGGGAGAAGTTCAGAGAATGAAGGTGTCAGACTTCCAGAATGCTAAGATTGGATCGATCACCAATCAAGATATCTTGAAAGGTCTCACAGAGGTTGAGAAGAAAATGGTGAATCATTTTCAGCGAGTGGAAATCAGAGGCAAGTTTAATAGGAGTGTTCCCGTTTTGCTGACGAAGAAGATGATGACAACTGTGGACAGAATCCTTCAAATGAGGCAATCGGTGCCAGCTCTCGCTGATTCCCAGTACATCTTTGCCACACCTTCTGGTCAGAGGCCTTACAGAGGCCATGATGTTCTGAAGGCCCATGCCCTAGAAGCAGGGGTGTCATACCCAGCCATGTTCACATTTACTCAGTTGCGGAAGCAGGTTGCAACTTTGGCTCAGTCAATGGCCATCTCGGAGTTAGACCAGGATCAGCTGGCAGATTTCCTTGGCCATGATATTCGGATACATCGCCATATCTACCGCCAACCTCAAGACGTCCTTCAAAAGGCAAAAGTGGCAAAGATTCTTCTGTCAGTTAACAATGGGATGACAGATTTTGAGAGTTGCATTAGAGCTGAGCTGGGCGATGATGAAGAGATTGACTTTGACAATGAAGACGCATCAGAAACTGGCAGAGAGGTCTCGGGGGGAACAGCACCTGTGAATGAAGCAAGTAGCAAGTCAGCAACACAGGAATCGATGAGCATGACGGAGAAAAGACGTCCAGAGCCTGATGACAATCTAGATAGTTTTGATGATGACAGTACTGCGTCAGCTCCTGTTCGAAAGAAAGCTAGATTTACAAGGAAACCATGGGGGGAAGCTGAAGAGAAAGCTGTTCAAACTCGTTTCAAGACACACCTCGTCATGAACAAACTTCCTGGAAAGGCCGAGATACAGTATGCAATGGCGCTGGAACCTGCACTTAGACATAGGCGCTGGACAAACATTAAGGATTACGTCCGCAACAGACTGAAAAAGTTACAAAAGAAATGAATTGAGCCGCCACTCGCGGCATTTTCGATTTCATACAGATTTATTACATCAGTGTTATTATTGGGGTGGTTTCAGCATGTATAGCCTGCTTTTTTTTTTTTTCTTTTTTTTTTATCCGATGGACGCCTGGATCATTTGTGACCCTCTCTCTCACAAAATCAGTCTTAAGAACTCGCATTTTGGATGTTTTGACATATATACATTTATGAAAACTACAGTGTTTGCTGATTACTGTGATATATGACTGTATGCTGTAGTGCAAAAATTGTAAAAGCTGTTCTTAAGTGTTTAAAGTTGTTAAAGCCTCCGGCGGCCATTTTGAGAAAACAGCCTGTGAAGTTTCTGTGTGCAGCATAATTGGGGCCAAGGGCAGACTTTTAAAATCATTTTTTACCTATTTAATGGCATTTTTCATGATAAAGATTTTAACCATGCGATACTTTGGTGTATGTAGAATACATTTCTCCCAAAAAGTGAAAATGCCCCAGATTGACCCCCCCACCACATATTATTGCGTGTAGTGCTGATTGGCTCGCTGCGAGTTAAGACTGGTTTCGTGAGAAAGGGTCACATTTTGTATACTGTATAACCTTTGGATTTGCAAAACGAAACAGCCGGCTGGGGACAAAAGACAATATAATAAGATAAGAAAACCATTGACAATGTAAAAATTGATTACAAGAGTGTTATTGGGGGGGGGGGGGCGGATCATTTTGTAATATACTGCATGCCATTTTAAAAACTCTGCAAATGAAAGAATGGTTGGTTGTACTGCCATACCATTTTGCAAATGAAAGAATGGCTGGTTGTTTGTTGGAGACGAAAGACGTTAAATAAAGGCTGAAGTTTCAAGTGATTTCTTATGTTGTCAGTTAGTTAATTAATGTCAGTGTTCTGTTCTGTCATTTTAACTCGTTCTACCCCAAGATCGGAATCCCCAAATGTTGACGTCGTCTTCAGAAGACTGCGTTGCAGTGCAGGACACAGATCCACCATGATAGTTCAAGGGTGATGCCAGAATAGCTTGGCGCCCATAGGCGCCAAGCTATTCTGGCATCACCCTTGAACTATCATGGTGGATCTTTATTTTGCTGTGGTGTGTCTGGGGTAGAATAAGTTGAGCCCAATGTTGAAGTCGTCTTCAGAAGACTGCGTTGCAGTGCAGGACACGGATCCACCATGATGGTTCAAGGGTGATGCCAGAATAGCTTGGCGCCCATAGGCACCAAGCTATTCTGGCATCACCCTTGAACTATCATGGTGGATCTTTATTTTGCTGTGGTGTGTCTGGGGTAGAATAAGTTAAGCCCAAATGTTGAAGTCGTCTTCAGAAGACTGCGTTGCAGTGCAGGACACAGATCCACCACGATAGTTCAAGGGTGATGCTAGAATAGCTTGGTGCCCATAGGCGCCAAGCTATTCTGGCATCACCCTTGAACTATCGTGGTGGATCTTAAATTTTGCTGGGGTAGAATAAGTTAAGTGTTCGTTTCTTCGTCTGGGTCTTTTTCTATCTTTGATATTTTTCCACACTTTTTGACCCGCATCATAGTCATACTGAGGCTAAATAGCTTCAAATCTGTTCACTGCCATAATTCTATGCAAGCTACATTACAGTACTTACAGATGAGGACATAGACCAATGGCTTTAGTTCAAGGGTGGTGCCACAATAGCTTGGCGCCTAGAGGCACCAAGCTATTCTGGCACTAACCCTTGGACTATTTCAGTTACACTAGTTGCACACACTGGTGTATTCCGAATGATAAGGGTTAATATTCAAAATGCTCTGTTGCTGTTTGTCTGAAACTCCAGAGTACCCCAAAACGCACAAAAAAGTCCTCTAATTTCCAGAATACATTATGTTGATTCTCACATTAATGCCATGATAAACTGTTTTGCTTCAAAAGGACAAAACGCAGCAATGTTTAAACGATTTCCTCTGTAAAAATCATAATCGAAAGGTTTCGGGCCAGTGTTTATTGAATTTTGCACCATACTATGTAAAGAATGTTAAAGCACACATACACATTTAAGTTGGGAAAAAAAAATTAATGTGAAAAAGAAGTATTCCATGAACTTGACCTTATTACAGACGCCTACTGTTGTGAAGACACCCATTTTGACTGTAATGCCAGTTTCATTTGTGTGAGAGAGACACCCACCCACTTTATTGGCAGAAACCCATTTTTTCGGCATCTAGTGGCTCTGTTTCTAGAAAATGTCTATTTTATTTTAAGTTATAGAGCTTAGTTATAATGTGAGTTCTAAACATTGGCATCAATTCCAGAGCCCTAGAATAAATAGAAATATGGGAACCCATTTTCACATGAAATGCTAGGTAACCCACTCTGATGGTTGCGTCTCCCTGTGTGTGTGTGTGTGTGTGTGTGTGTGTGTGTGTGTGTGTGTGTGTGTGTGTGTGTGTGTGTGTGTGTGTGTGTGTGTGTGTGTGTGTGTGTGACAAACTGAGTGACAAGGTAATTATGCTCTACAGCACCAAAATGAGCACAGTCGAAAAGTTGAATACCATCCGGGATGCTGATTATTACTGAATGCAGACCAACAGATTCTGAGTGACTGCCAATGGTTTAACCCCTTCCCTGCCACGTACACTGTACGTACATTTTTGTTTCTGAAATATTGGTTCATTCAACGACCAAAAGCCAACACCGTTCAGGAAACACGGATACAAATTGGTTTCAGCAAAAGGCATAGATCCTCATGAGCCCTCGCAGTCGCGGGGGCTCATGAGGATCTGTGTCTCTTGCAGTTGGATCATGTTCAACTTTTTCCTCAAAAATGAACGGTTAAAATGCATGGAAAGATCCCAAAATCGTTAGCACCGTTGTTAACGATCATTAACCAACAAAGAAAGAAACGCGCTTCGGAAAAACAAGGGCACATTGTTTTGTTCTTTTTTTTTTTTTCAGAAGCGCGGTTTTATTTTGTTTTTCTCTGTTGGTTATTTCCTTGATCATCAGTGCACAACTACGCGTCTTTTCCGCCGAACTGAATCGTCAGCAGAAGTCAAGGGGTTAACACCAAACGGCACCGTCAGTAGCAGTGTCGGGGTTAACAAACCCTTTTTTAGAGCAAAAGGGGAGATACTCCCTCAGTAACGGCATAACTCAATGTGTCTAGAGTCAAAAAATGGATCGTTTCAATCGAATCGCCTGACATGGCAAATCTAGCAGACACTCATTTACTGTCGCGATATATATTGTGACCTAGGCCATGAGCGATCCGATACCCCCCTCCTCCTCATTTATGAGGTGCTTATTTCTGTCATCCTAGACCTCTAACTCATTCAGCCCGAAGCACGTATTTCCCAAATTTTGGAGGCGTCATCTAACGACTATGCACCTGTTGCAGGAGATGGATCGACCATGATAATTCAAGGGTAGTGCCAGATTAGCTTGGCGCCGGCAGGCGCCAAGCTAATCTGGCACTACCCTTGAATTATCATGGTCGATCCATCTCCTGCTGTATTGCGTCAGGACTGAATGGGTTAAGCTATCGGATTCAGGTTGCCTGCTGGTGATCGTGCTCTCGATGTGCCGTGGTGCGTATTTATGTGTAGGTACTACCGAGAATAGTGTTTTGCGAACGTTTCCACGTTACGGGCTCCCCTAATAAATAACCATGGCTTTATTGACAAAAGATATAGTTATTGTCAGTTTTCTAAGGCATATTCAGACATATTTTCACCGAAAACAACAGCTGTTTCAGAGAGAAAAAAAAGTTACCCCCGTGCGAAAGAACTTTTGTGACAGAATGCACTCTGTGTCAACAGGTAAGACGTCCCCTCAAGAAGCGCCATGGACATTACCATTGACCGCCATGCAAAATCCCACGGTGGCATAGCTGGATTCAGCAAAAAGTATGTAGCCTTGCTACCACAGATCGTGCGCCACAATGCTTGCCAGAAGCAGTTATCACCAGGCGGCCTTAAGGCCCCGCCACACGGGCCGGTTGTGCCCCGATTTTGAAGCCGATTCCGATCCGTTTGCGATCGGATGACGTCAATTATCCGATCCGGTCCCAATCGGCTGTGAATCAGGTGACTAGAACCTGCTCTATATTTCCGATCCGAATCGGTCCCGATCGTAAGCTTCAACCAATCAGAGCGCGTCTCGCAAATCATGTCGTTTCAGCACGGTTTGCAAATGGTGGAACACGCCTGTTGTGATTAGTACCACCGCCGTTCAGTGCTGATTTCGCACGCCTCTTCCAGAATAGGATGATGCAAAACTGCTGATAATGCAAGCACATCATCATCACTGTCAAACTAGCAGTCATTTTGCAGAACAGGTACGACTTTGATCTTCGGTTCAAACCGGTCGGCTGAACAAGTCGGGAAATGTGTGGCAGTACACACGTTTTTTAGTCCGGCCCGATCACCTACCGATTCGAAAACTGATCGGGAATCGGCCTCAAAACCGGGCTCGTGTAGCGGGGCCTTTAGCAGGGAAATGGACATCCAAGACTGCAGTCCCTACAAGGTCCTCAGATCTTCCAAGGATGTAAAGAAGGGGAGCACACTTAGGGAGTCATCCAGGCTATTGGCCACTTCATTAACCCAGTCAGCCCTGACGCACTACAGCAGGAGATGGGTCGATCATGATAGTTCAAGGGCAGTACCAGATTAGCTTGAATTATCATGGTCGATCCATCTCCTGCAACAGGTGCATAGTCATTAGATGACGCCTCCAAAATTTGGGAAATACGTGCGCCCGGCTGAATGAGTTAACTCCAGAAGCACAGGGGGAATCCACCATAAGTATTTCTGATGCCAAGAGTGTTACAAAGGTAACAATACGTCTGTTACAGTTCATCTCTTTAATTGAGAGTTATGGGTTATTTAATTATTTCAATGAGTGAATGATGATGCCATGTGTTGTATGGGCAGACAGTGAATTTCCCCATGAGGAATTAATAAAGTATTATTGTATTGAAGTTGAGAACAATGATGTCCTATACTGCTTGTCCTCAGGTGTAACAGCAACACAGGACAGCATATCTACACGCAGATGACGCTGGAGAGGGAGCTATGGGCACCTTCATGCTGGAACGATTGATTGACAAAAGGCTTCAATGCAACAATCAAGAAACTGAATCCCAAGACATTTTCAAAAGCTGTCAAGACGGCAGCAGTCGCAGGGTAGTCAAAGAAATCGAAACATGTCATGGCGGAAAGAAGTGTTGTTGGTCAGCTTATTCTTCTTGCAGTTAATCAAAACATAAGCCTGGAGAAAGTAGTCAGTTTCCAGCTAGGTCCAGTACCCTGGCCAGTTGCTGCGGGAGATGGAGCAAATACTGACGTGTCAAAGCGTTTACACTATCGGAATGAGATCTTCTGACGACAGAGAGACCCAGTCAAAAACAACAACACCATCGATGGCAATGCTTTGTCCCACAAACAGATAGCCCCCCCCCCCCCCACTCCCCGCCTAAGCACACTTAAGGAACTTTCTGAAACTGACAGCCTGCTTGAACAGCTTCAAAAGGAACCACGAGTGGACTTTGTAGCATACATATTCCTTCCACCCACTTTAGGCGAAGAGTATTGAGAGAGTGAGGAGGGGTTCCACTTCCGTTCACATGCTAAACGGAATCTCCACAAAGATTCCACGAAATTTGGAAGCATTCTTGTCTTGTCTTATGGCAAAAGGACATCAACAAACTTAGGTACGAGAAGTTTGTTAAATGCTTCAGCACCAACCAAGGGCATTTGCTTACAAGCTAAAGATGCGGTCGACATGCGTCTGCTGACTCCGTGCAGGAATCCGTCAGGATGCACAACCAGTGAGTAAATTGCCAGTCTCATAATGGAACCAAGCGGGAAAAAAACTACCCACTGCCGTCCCTCATCAGATACATATGGGTGGAAATTTACAGATAGTAAATTGAAATTCAGTTGGATGGATGGTGTCCGGATGCCACAGGAACTCGTTGACGTATTGCTGGACATGCCAGAAAGATCAGAAGTGGATGAGTCCCCGGAAGAGGTACTCTTAGAAGTGCTGAATCTCACAGATATTATATTTGCTGATGAATGAACTCTCTGACAACTGTTGCTGTAAATCATGACGGTTACTTTACAGCTCCCTCTAGACATATGTGATGACAGAGAGGCTGAACTTAGAGTGGCAAAAGAGTATTTCGGGACTTTTCTCTTTCTGTTCCAGTGATGGTTGCAGCAAGTTAACATTGTTATCATCATTTTCCTTAAATCATAATGGCCTTTTTTAAGGTGGTCTCAAATAATGATTGAATACAATACTCAAACACTGTTGCAGTCACTTTCAAAGAAGAACGTCTTTGTATTTGACCTTTTGGCATAATTAAGTATAGCTTTTTTTCTCTTTTGTTAGCATTCCTATATTATTCACAGTTACACAGTTCACTGACAATTCTCATGTAACAAAGTAGACTATTCAGAGGAACTGCTTGCTGGATTCTGTTTTCTTTTGGCGATACAAAGCAAAGAAATGTACGTTAATGGGCAAGAAATACGACTTTCGTTTATTTTTTTCTTTGGAAGATGTGTGAAAAATTCCTTTAATTTATCCTGTGTTAATTGTCAGTGTTACATGACTATAAATCATTTTTTAAAATGATTGTGAGCCATTTCTTTGACTTACTACCCTATATATTGTCATGTCATGCATCTGTGTTTCGTTTGCTACCATGCGTACGTTATTCTTTGGTAATAGTGGTATTTTACGTTATTCCAGGGGCCGGAATAATAATAATAATAATTACGGTATTTATAATGCGCTTATCTTATAATAATTATAACTCTAAGCGCGCACTCACAACTCGCACACGCATGCGCACGCTTTAGACAACGACTCACGTACAACAAATGGTGAAATACATTGCGACAGTCAGCTTTTGTGGGGAGTGTGGTGATATAGTGCTAGAACTGTTGAAAGAGGTGAGTCTTGAGGGCGGACTGAAAGGAGGAGAGAGAGTCTTTCTGATGGAGAGAGAGTGGGAGAGTGTTCCAGGTGGATGGACCATAAACTGAGAAGGAGCGGGGGCCGAAAGTGCTGAGTTTGGTGCGGGGGATGTGGAGACGGAGAGGGTCGGAGGCGGAGCGGAGGGAGCGGGAAGGAATGTAGGGGTGAAGTAAGTTGGAGAGATAGGCAGGAGCGCAGTTGTTCAGGGATTTGTAGCAGAGAGACAGAACCTTGTATTGGATGCGTTGTGGGATGGGAAGCCAGTGAAGAAGTTTGAGGCGGCAGAGTCACCCAGACTTGGGTACCAAAATCATTCCAAACAGTGTCGGCTGTCTAATCCACGTACAGCTATGAAATTTGGCAGAGTGATAGCAGAAATGTGGTACTTTAGTGTGATAACAATTATTTAAACCTGCTTATTGAATAAGATGTCCAAAAAATTAAATATTTGAAAAATATGCTTTTATCATATAGCGGAAAATGCTCGGCAGTGTCAAACTCACCAGTGCACAACAAAAAGAGATTGAGCCACAACTCTTTTACAGCAGACTATATGTATGTAGGACTATAGTATGAACCTCTATGTTTATTATTGTGTCAATAGTTTGTCAGTTATGGCATTTGCAAATTTAGGTAAAAATTTTCGTAAAAATACAGCACACACTCCCACATAAATTTGTTCAGAATCAGTTTAGTCCAATAATCCTGCTTCATGCCAAAGCAGCAGCCCCCAGCAGCATTTGTGCAAAATTTGAAGAAAATCCATCCACAAATGTGGAAATTATCTGGAAAACAGTGTGCATATTTAGCGTATTTCAGCAAACTTTCGGCATTTTAAACATTTTGACAGTGACCCTCCCCTCTTTGGATGCTAATAACTAAAAAACTACTGCAGTCTAAGCATAAATATTATTATCAATTGAAATTAGAATGATTTCTAAATAAAATTTTATATCAAAATTCGTGTATCCCAAAAAATGATTTTTTATGCATAGTCTGGGTGACTCTGCCGCCTTGAGCAGGGGTGTGATGTGGTCGGATTTTTTCTTTCTGAGGGCGACGCGGGCAGCATTGTTCTGGACGCGCTGGAGAGTGGAAGTGGTGGACTGAGGGAGGCCGGAAAGGAGAGAGTTGCAGTAGTCGATGCGAGATAGGATGAGAGAGACAGCAAGTTTGGTGGCAGCTTCGGTGGTGAGGTATTTTCTGATCTGCCTGATGCGGCGGAGGTGGAAGTAGCATGCCTGGGCAGTGGCGGAGACGAAGCTAGTCATGGTAAGAGAGGAATCAAGAATAACGCCAAGGTTTTTGGCTGAGTCACTGAGGGAGATGGGGGTGCTGTCGAGTTGAAGGTGGAGAAAGGGAGGGAGCTGGGAAAGTTTCTGGCGAGTGCTTACCAGCATGGCTTCCGTTTTGTCGTCGTTCAGTTTAAGCTTGTTTGCTGTCATCCAGTTTTTCACGTCTTCATAGCAGTCAGCCGTGCATGTCAGTAGTGACTGAGTGGAATGCAGATATCAAAAAGATATGTGTCAAGCTGCCTGAAAAGCATGGTCTTCAAATTCCCCTGGGGGAAGGGGGGGGGGGCACTTTCTGGCCCACGGACTAACCGTACACATTCTGTCTTTTCCCACCTTAACTGTGTTCGCATTAGGTCTGGAGGAAGAAGGCTATCGTGGATACACGTTTTCGGCTTCGCATGTAAACAGCCCAAGTCACCCGATGTGTTGCTTCAAACTCATAACGTGGAACAGTGTTCATGGTGTGCTCGCCGCCCCAGTATACACAATCGCAATGCGATTCGATGGTACAAAGAATGTTTCTTACATGATGCCGAGAGATAAACTTAACCGACCATCACGGCCCGTAACTATACTCAGAAGATTATTTCGCCCAAATAATTATCAAATTCCAGCTTCACGACACTTAATGGCCTTCGTTGCCTATACCTCCTCTCAATCTGTTTACTGGCTGTTGTATATCTGCAGTGTGTTTATACTGTCGGAAGACAGGACGCTTGTGATCTAATCTTTATCACACACATGTATTTGAAATGATCATACAGGCTAGTAGCCGCTTTTCACAACCCGTGTCTTTTTTTCAAGCCGCTCAGTCGCCTTCGCCGCCAATCAAAAATAAAACACACACAAAAAAACTTTGAATAGAGAGAGAGGTGTGGAAAAGCACTGCGGAGGAGATATCAGCCAGAACTTGGAACACTATGAAAAGATCGTTTCGGCTTACGTCGACGTCATAGGTGTTCCTGCTAATATCAACACTGTACTTTTGTTTTAATTTTCTGCATGCAGCCCGCGGTGTTTAAACAGTACAGTTACCTGCACGAACAGTGTTAAAACGTTTAATGGATATATGGAGTAATGGATATTATTATTATTATTATTATTATTATTATTATTATTATTATTATTATTATTATTATTATTCCACACTTTAGGTGTAGTACATGTATTTATTTTCACACACACACACACACACACACACACACGCGCGCGCACACACACACACACACACACACACACACACACACACACACACACACACACAGAGGCGACATTTCAGTCATTTAAATTTATGTTACTTTATTGTACTGATGACAGGTCAGGATGTGTGGTATATAATAAGGCATCTGTGACAAACAACAATTAAATGCGTTTAAGTCTGTGATTTTCGACTGCACGGCTCCAGGCCGTCAGGGGGCAGCTGGGTAGCACAGTTACCAGCGTCTGACTCTTGTGCGAAACGTCGCAGGTTCGAACCCGGCTAGGGTCAAACTTTCTTCAGTCCCCTTTTCGGTGCACCGTCCTTTAAAATCAGCTTCGTGGTGGACGAATATAGATTAGCCCCTTCCCTGCCACTGTACGTACATTTTTGTTCTAAAATATCTGTTCATTCAAAGACACACAAAAGCAAAACCGTCTAAGAAACACGGATACAAAATGGTCCTCATTATGAGGCATAGATCCACAACATACTAGAACGTGTCCGGACATACCATGATAATCATAGCTGTCGATAAACATCTTTTGAACATATCCTTTCGTCCTATCACATGCTAATTTTGTGACATTTTTACATGATGATGGCATGCCGGGATAGGTTAAAAATAAATGATATTTCAATCATCTGCCTTCACGCGAATGTTATTTAACTCATGGTGCCCCAAGGCCGAACTCCACAAATTGTGAAGTTATCATCTAAAGACAGCATTACAATCCAGAAGACAGACTGACCATGATAGTTCAAGGGTGGTGCCAGAATAGCCTGGCGCCCATAGGCGCCAAGCTATTCTGGCATCACCCTTGAACTGTCATGGTCGATCCATACCTTAGTGTGGTGCGTCCGGGTTAAATGAGTTAAGGACGGTTAATTTCTTCTTCTTTTTTTAAAAATATAGCGTCAATTTAAATTTTCATTAATATTGTATACAAGAATAGGTTATGAGATTGTTTATGACATGTTCTTTATTCTGTGGTACAGGTAATGATAGGTTATTAGGGTATTAGTGACATCTGTTTCCACTATGATGGTATGAAAGGATTTGCTCAAAAGATATTTTCGACAGCTATTTACATTATCATGGTATGTCCGGACAGGTTCTATGTGTACTGTGTCACATTTTCTTTAACCCATTCAGCCCTGACACACTACAGCAGGAGGTGGGTCCACTATGATAATTCAAGGGTATAGTGCCAGATTAGCTTGGCGCCTGTCGGCGCCAAGCTAATCTGGCACTACCCTTGAATTATCGTGGTCGATCCATCTCCTGCAATAGGTGCATAGTCGTTAGATGACGCCTCCAAAATTTGGGAAATACGTGCGTCGGGCTGAATGAGTTCAATAAGAGAAAACGCAAGGATATATTATTGGAATATGTAAGACGGGTTACAGGAATTTTCGAGCTGTAACTATTGTCAAAATGTTCGTGGAACCTCGAAGAGCTTTGCAATAACCCAAAGGGGTGTTACAATCCCATGCCGTTGCAGGCAATGGATATATTCGGGTTATACTTTATTTGCAATGGACAGATGTTTTCTTCACCCCTTCCCTGCCACACGTCGCATATATTGTGTTTCTTTAACTCATTCAGTCCGACGCACGTATTTCCCAAATTTGGGAGGCGTCATCTAACGACTATGCACCTGTTGCAGGAGATGGATCGACCATGATAATTCAAGGGTAGTGCCAGATTAGCTTGGCGCCGACAGGCGCCAAGTTAATCTGCCACTACCCTTGAATTATCATGGTCGATCCATCTCCTGTTGTAGTGCGTCAGTGCTGAATGTGTTAATCTGTTTTCATTCAAAGACAAAAAGCCACGAAGAAATGAGGATAAAACTACTCTCACCAAGCGACATAAATCTTTATGAGCCCCCCGCGAATGCGGGGGCTAATGAAGATCTATGTTTCTTGCGGTTGGATAGAGTTCACATATTTCCCGGCTGCAAAGAGTTAATCGATGGCATAAATGACAACATTTCCAACGGTGCAAAGAATTCAAGTTGTAAAACGAAAGTAAAACTAATTAATCAACGGCATAAATCAGTCCCTCATTTAGTACGACCGGTAGATGTCTAATCAGTTCTGCAGTCGCATAACCCAATTCCAAAGCAAAGTATCCACAAACCATTACTCTAAGCACAGGGGAGTAACTCCGAAAGTGCCAAGTAGAATTTGTAGGAGATGACCTACATCTGCTACGAAGTCTGCTTGCTGTTTTTGGAGTTGTGTGCAGAAAAAAAAAAGAATAAACTAAAGTCCGATAAATTTGGTCGTGGCTCGTTGCTCACTGTGAATTGCGCTCGTTCTGACTGCATGAGTGCTTTGAAAAGCGCTTGTGCTACCAGGGCGATCGTGGACACAGAAAGCTAGTTATTTGGTTAGTTAGTTATTTGGGTTTAACGCCGAGCAGGCGACTAGGGCCATCTCACGGCGGGATGGATCTAATTCTGACCAGCCAGACTAAATGAAAGGTCTTAAGACAAGATGTAAATATATCTTTTAAAAAACATGTCATGATAAAATGTCGCACGAGTCTTTAAAGGAAAAATCAACAGACTCACAAAAATGTCAAAATAATAAAATTTGATAAGTCTATGAATGCTCAAATCTTACTAAAAATATTGGAGACTCCTTTCGAAAACTGAAGATTTTGTCCGGGGGAACATCCCGGAACAAAACCTTCAAGGAATCTGCTGTAAAGTGCTTTTATCTCGTGTCAGTTAGATCAGCACAAGACAGCAAATCGTGTTTAACAGAAAACTGCTCGCCGCAGGCATAACACCATGGACGCTCCTCCTGTTTCAGTAAATAAAAATGCGTAGCATACGTTGCCCGATGTGGAGCCGAGCAGCTGTAAGGTAGACTGTTGGACACCTTAGGAAGAGCTTCATGCAGCTTGTTAGCGTCCTCTTTGTCCCACTCGGACTGTCACTCGCGGGTTATGTAAGCACTAATCACAGGTTTAAAATCACTATGAACAGTGTGTGTGTCAGGGACAGGGTCATTGCGGGCATCGTTGGCAGCAAAATCTGCGATCCTGTTGTCTTCGATGCCCACATGTCCTGGGACCCAAATAAAAATGATGTCATAATATTTCTTCATCAAGTCTGCGTAAAGCTCTCTAATCTGCACAGAAAGCATTCGCGTGTAGTGTGAGGCAGGTGATACAGGTGGTATTGACAACCCGCTTGCCCATGTAGCCACCGGTAATGTGTATAGTACCGGTGGTTCCGTGCACAAGAGGGTTAAAAGGTCGAATTGTTTTAGCCATCAGCAGGCGTGCTTATGGGCGTACAAGTAAGGATCCTGCCGCCCCTGCAGGCGACCCACAGGCGGCCTCGCATGTCCGTGTTGAGCGCCGTGGGTTGCACCAGCAGCGGACAGCCCGGGGACAGGTAGCGCTCGAAGCTTAGGCGCCCGTCCTGCACGTTCACCACGTGGATGGCGTCGTTCAGCTCATCAGCCACCAGCAGCACCTCCCGGCCGCCCAGTGTGTAGAAACACACGTCCGACGGCTGGAACGGCGTTAGTGGCGGGATGTACGTGGCTATGGCATTTGCCTTCGGACGTCGGTACATCTGCACTCTGCGCTGCAAGTGTGTTGTCTTCACTTCCTCCAGCACCACAAACAGCTGCTCGGTGGCGTCGACGTCGAATGCACGATGAGGGGAACAGCGGATGGTGAAGACGTTCGCCTCTTTTGTTTTAAGTGATTTGTGTGATATTATCTCGTCCGCCTTAACAGTCGCTTGTCCTTGCAGATTGTTGACTAGCTTTAAAAACTTGATCATGTGGGATTCACATTTCTTCGCATAGGTTTCTATAATACCTTTCGCTGATTCAAGATACATATAACTACCATTCGCTATCCTCAGCACTGACATTTTTCCAGGGCCGTCACAGCTCAGGGAATCAACAAACTTGCCATCTGTGTCCAGCTCCTCACACGTACCGTTAGCAGTCGCACCATTTTGCTGCACGCAGGGCGCACACATAACACACACATTGTCATTGCTCAAGGGGCAAAGATGGTAAATGTCACTGTTGGGATCCATCCGACATTGAAATTGCTCCACCACGATCACTTCAGGCGCTGCAATCGCCATCTCCATCCTGACTACACTGCTCACGAACAAATCGCGCACGCGCTGCAACGTGTCGTCACTTATGGTGTTGAAGCGGACAACAGGACGGCAGACAGTTTTCACCCAACTTGTCTTTAGTGTTTCAGCAATGTCCTCGGTAGTCTTATCCAGGTTGGCCAGTGCTTCGTCCCGGACGTTCTCTACGGCTGCCTTCAGAATTGCCTCTCTGTTGAGAATTGCCTGTTTCAACACGCCACGTTTGTCTTCTACTGCCTGCTTTTCCTTGACGGCGGGTACGGCTGTAGTGTGCAGATCGCTTGTAGAGTGAGGCTCGTGATCTGTTATTTTACATTTCAGGCAAATGGGTTTATCGCAGTCACGGCAAAATAACTCCAGGTCTCTGGAAGGGTGCACTGTGCAGAAGAGACCATACCGAGCTTTCTCAAGGTCATCAGGGTCAATGTAAAAATTATTCAGAAAACCTGCCACTCCGCCAACAGGGAGGTTAGTCTGCTCCCGGCACGAAGGACACGCAAAACGACGAGAATTAGGACCGGTAGCCAGCTTCTCCAGACAACCTTCACAGAATGTATGATGGCAGGGAAGCAGTTTGGGTTTTCTATACACCTCCAGACACAGGGCGCAAATTAAGGTTTGATTTTTGTTTTTGGTGAACTGCCCGTCTGCAGATGCCATTTTGATTTACCTCCCGCTGGTAGCTCTTGTAAGATCCTGTATGAGAGAACAGAGCGTTAGTTGTTGTGTGTGTCTGTGTTTGTTTGTTTTTTAACTCATTCAGCCCTGACGCATTACAGCAGGAGATGGGTTGACCATGAAAATTCAAGGGTAGTGCCAGATTAGCTTGGCGCCGACAGGCGCCAAGCTAATCTGGCACTACCCTTGAATTATCATGGTCGACCCATCTCCTGCAACAGGTGCATAGTCGTAAGATGACACCTCCAAAATTTGGAAGAATACGTGCGTCGGGCTGAATCAGTTAAAGAGATTTGTTCAATAAGATTATAGTTAAGCTCTTAACTGCTTCTGACGATACAGTTCGGCGGAAAAGACGCGTCTACGCGAACTGTATTGTCAGAAGCGGTCAAGGGGTTAACGCCAAAAGGTACCGTCAGTAGCAATGCAGGGGTCAACAACACCTTTTTAGGGCGAAGGGGGAGATACTCCCTAGCACAAAAGTCACTGTATCTGGAGCGAAGAAAAGTATCGTTTCAATCGAATCGCTTGACGGGGCAACTCTAGCAGACACTCCGGCATCAGCTGTCGCGAGATGTATTGTGACCGTTCAAATTCTGTCTTTTCCCACCCACCACTAAACTGTGTCCGACGTTCGCCATTGGATCTGGAGGAAGAAGGCTATCGTGGATACAAATGTTTTCAGCGTCGCATGTAAACAGCGCAAGTCGGCAGGTGTGTTGCTCCAAGCTCATATGTAACACGTAACAGTGTTCATCAGGGGCGAATCTGGGGGGGAAGGGTGTTCCAGGGGTTCTGCCCCCCGCCCCGCCCCCCCCCCCTCCTCACCCCCTTCAGACCCAAAATTCTTTCAAATGCGGGTGCCTCCCCCCCCCCCCCCACACACACACATTTTGGCGAATGGTGAGAGTCTTAACACGTTCGCGCCTTCTCTCTACCCCCAACTCCCTGCTTTTGGATTTTTCGGGCCCCCGAAAGCAAGGTCTAGCGTCGGAGAGGCCTTGTGTGTCAAGTTGAAGGTCCCAAACAAAAAGCTGCACCCTTCTAGGTAACTGATCCGCCCCCGTTTATGGTGTGCTCGCCGTCCCAATGCGACTCAATGTTACAAATAGTATTTGTACAAAGTCCCTTTTTGGGATGTTTGGAACCCACCCGCCAAATGGCGAGAATCTTAACATGCACGCGCCTTTTCTCCCCCACCACCACCCCACCCCCACTCCCTCCGCTCGCTTTTCAAATTTTCGGCTCCTGGAAGCAAGGTCTAGCGTCGGTATCAGGTTGAAGGTCCCAAACAAAAGTTGCCCCCCCCCTCACCCCTCCGAGGAATCTTATCCGCCCCTGCTGCTGTATATATTCATACTGTCGGCAGTCAGGACGCTTGTAATCCAATCTTGATCACACACATAGTAGCGCTTTTTACAACTGACCGAGTCTTTTCAAGCGGCCGCTCGCGCTGGCTTATTCGTGCAGTCAGGGTCATGGTGTCAGCTTGCCTGCTTCGCCACTAAAAATGCCTAACTTGAATACAGAGAGGTATGGAAAAGCCCTGAGGAGGAGATATGCCTGCACTAAGACAACTGTAAAGAGATCGTTTCGGCTAGCCACTGACGTCATAGGTTTAAGGGGTTAAAAAGTTAAGACATAATAAATTATGCAGTATTGCACACTTTTGCTGCGATGTAGTACATGTATTTATTTTCACACACACACACACACACACACACACACACACACACACACACACACTCACAAACACACACACACACACACACACACACACACACACACGGCACACACACACACACACACACGCGCGCGCGCGCGCACACACACACACACACACACACATACACACAGGCAGCATTTCATTTCAGTTTATTTTACTTTATTGTACTGATCATCCAGGTCAGGATCTGTTAATATATAGTAAGGCATAGGTGACGTAAAACATTACTTTGCGTTCTAAGGCGCACGACCCATAACACGGCGGATACGAACCCGATCCGAATCCGAAGCGGGTCCGAAACTGAAAGGTTCGTGCGAGTCCTTTTCACGTTTGTCTGTTGCCGTAAAGGCCCCGCCACACATGCCGTTTTTGAGGCCGATTCTCGAGCAGTTTCCAGAACCGTTTCAATGGGAGTGCGATCGGGCCGGACCCAAAAAAAACGTGTGCACTGCCACACGTTCCCGACTTAGCCGACCGGTTTGAACCGAAGATCAAGGTCGTAAACAGCTTCCTGTTCTGCAAAATGGCTGCTAATTTTGACAGTGATTAAGCCCGATGCGGAAACGAATTAGCTTCCGGCTTCGAACGAAAATGCAATTTTTGATGGAACATTGCACCACCGCATCGGGATCGGATCGAATTCGTAGCTTTAGTCTGTGATTTTGGACCTTTTCTGCTCGAGACCGTAACGGGGCAGTTGGGTGGCGCAGTTCACGTTAAAGCGTCTGACTCTTGTGCGAAAAGTCGCAGGCGGGTTCGAACCCAGCTAGGGTCAAACATTTCTTCAGTCCCCTGTTCAGTGCATCGTCTTTTAAAATCATCTCCGTGGTGGACGAATAGAGATTAACCTTCCATGCCACTGTACGTACATTTCTGTTTCTAAAATTTATGTTCATTCAAAGACACACAAAACACAACCGTCCAAGAAACATGGATAAAAAATGGTCTCAGCAAGAGGCATAGATCCTCATGAGCCCCCGCAGTCGCGGGGGCTCAAGAGGATCTATGTCTCTTGCAGCTGGATCTTTTTTCTCTTTCACTTTTTCTCCGCAGTGAAGGGGTTAAGTTATGCTTGACCTCCCATTACGCAAAATAAATCACGGGTGCCGGTGCAGTTCAACCGATCACTTGAAATGAGATCTTTAAAGTTGGGTTCCCCTGGATCAAGCATCCCAATACAGTCGGAAACTGTCTGCAACAGATACTGCCGACAGTATTTGTACGAGTCCTTTGTGTACTAGCTTTATAATGTGAATGCTACCAAATGTTGAAATTCATCGTTTGAAGGGTGTGTTGTTTTTGTACCAGCGTTGCGGATTGTTGTCTGCATCGGCATCATGTTGAATTATATATTTACGAGCCTATGTCACAAGGCAGAACCCGGATGTACTATCACAACACTCTAGGTCACGATGTCATCGGTGTGATGTACACGCGCGTCAGTACGTGTGTACTGATGTTCTTCGGCATCCCTTTGACGTAATTTTTCACTAGAAAGTAGAATAGCATTCCATACTCGCTATGCTGTCAAAATCACGAGAACAACCCAACGGAGAATGCATGTTTCAGAGAGATATATATGGAAAAGCACTGTCGGAGGAAATATGTCAAAACTAGGATAACAAAGAAGGATCGTTTCGGCTTCCGGCATTGACGTAATAGGTTTTTCTGTTTCCCGCTTACCAGAACTGTATAGTGTACTTTCGTATTCATTTTCAGTGTAAACTTGAGCAGCCCATATTTTTTTTCAAGAGTCGGAGAAATAAACACGCTTAGAAAAGACAGTTACTACACAATTTATTAATATTTCGGGTAAACAAGCAAACAAGTATACAGACCAGTCGCTACTTATCTTATTGCAGAAGGAGTGTGGCTCGGCAGCGTTTTAACTGACAGTAAACTACAGTGAAATCATATACTCAAACCAAGGGGAATCACTCAGCGCTGGGCAGACATACAGTTTCATCCCCTGCCCCCGCCTATCAGGCGGGGACAGGGGATCTATCTGTATATCTGTCCAGCGCTGAGTGATTCCCCTTGGTTTGTGTACAATTCTGCCACGCTAGCCTCACCTATCTGGTTTGTGAGTGAAATCATGAATACCGGCCAAGGTCATAGCAGAAGCTGTGCAAAACAATGAAGCTACAAAATGAAGTAAAACTGTTGCCTCAAGGGTTTCATGTGAAAGGAAAACAGAAAAATAAGGTTGAAAACCCTGTAAGTAAGAAATATGAAACATGTTTCATGTTTCACACTTAAAAGGGTTTTTAACCTTTGTTTTCTGTTTTCTTGAAGCTACAAAGCAAATTTACTAATTAAGAATTGACGGGAATAATTATATTAGTTGGTTGTACATTGCTTAACGTCCCGACAGCAACAAGACTTCTCAGGACGTGCTTGCACTGTTTGTGAAAGAAAAAAAAACTAAACAGAATATTAAATGTATGTTGCCAGCCGGTCTAATACGCTAAATAAACCTAAGACCATTTAGCAACACACATCCAATAGCAAGAGCTACAGACAGCGCAGACAGTAGGGAGAGTTAAAAAAAGGAAAATACAGGTGAATGGACCAAGCGTGGACAGAAACACATGCCCCAGAATAGAGGGGAAAACCCACCCTGTGGGGCTGACCAGGGTGACCCTGGGAACTGGGAACTAAAAAGTAGTTAACCCCACTCAAGTCCCCCAGAGCAGACCCGTGAATAGATTAGTGCCTCATTACGTAAGGTAGTACGTAGGCAACTTTGTCTAGTCAGCCCTTTAGTCACTTACCTCATTCAAAGCGCCCCGCATCAATAGTTGAAACACTATATATTTCCGCAGCTATTGATGCGTCACACCTTGAGTGAGTTAACCCAATGCCACCTCAAAGCAGACGGAAGCGATTAATACGCAGCCTTTATTCTCAGCAAAGGGAAGTATGTTACGTGGTAGTCGTAGTCGTAGTGAGATACAATCACACCAGACGCAGACACGTAGGGTTCTTGTTTAGAAACTTCACTCAGCTGCAACTCGTCACGCGTGGCGCAAGGTTGTAGACCACAATGTTATTGCAGAGATGTAATCTCAGCACAATGCATCCACAAATGCATCCACGCAGTGATACACTGTCTCCATTACATCCCATCAACACGTTTGACACACTGCGTCTCTCATACAATGTACACACATACTTCCTAACACGGTCTTTTATACTATTACAGATTTCCAGAACAATCCAGCAAATTCTCACAACACAACCAATCAGATAAGGAAACGTAACCATAACTCATTAACATTAATTAAAACAAGAACTCTCTAGAAGTTTCTACAGCTTTCGACTAACATTTAGGCTTATACGATACAAAGTTACGAAATGTAGCCAACAATTTGACGTCATATCTGAGGTCACTAGAAAGATCGCGACATTTCGAGAACGTTCTAGGTCAAAACGAGGTCGGACTTTGGCAACAATGTAACAAAAAGACGCGTCATTTTAGCTACACAACAGAATTCTAACGCAATTCTCCAAGCAAAGAAAATGAATCTTACTAAAAAGGTAATCCTTATTAAAAATAACCCAAATAAATATCGGATCTTTCCTATGATTAACACATTCATGCTGTCAAAAGAATAACACAATTACAAACGTAACAAAGTAACTCCGATTATAGCGAGTAATTAATTATACGTGCTATTTTCGGAGTTATATTCAGAAACCAAGGATCGGTGTACAAGTGAGGATCCTGCCGCCCCTGCAGGCGACCCACAGGCGACCTCTCATGTCTGTGTTGAGCGCCGTGGGCTGCACCAGCAGCGGACAGCCCGGGGACAGGTAGCGCGCGAAGCTCAGGCGCCCGTCCTGCACGTTCACCACGTGGATGGCGTCGTTCAGCTCGTCAGCCACCAGCAGCACCTCATGGCCGCCCAGCGTGTAGAAACACACGTCCGACGGCTGGAACGGCGTTAATGGCGGGATGTACGTGGCTATGGCGTACGGCTGTGGACGTCGGTACAGCTGCACTCTGCGCTGCAAATCTGGTGTCTTTCCTTCTTCCAGCACCGCGAACAGTTCCTCGGTGGCGTCGACGTCAAATGCCCGATGAGCGGCACAGTGGATGCTGAAGATGTATGTTTCTTTTGTACTAAATGGATTTTGTGATATTATATGTACCTCCCTAACAGTCGGTTGTCCTTTTAAACCATTGGTCAGCTTCAAATACCTGATCATGCCGGAATCGATTTTCTTGGCATAGGTCTTTACTGTATGTTTACTTACAGATTCCAGATATATGTAACCACCATCTGTATTCCTCACCAGAGAAATCTTTCCGTCACAGTTCAATGTATCAACACATTTGCCATTTTTGTCCAGCTCCTCACATATAGTTTTGGAATTAAAATTTTGCGACACGCAAGGCTCAAACGCGGCACACACATTGTCATTCGTCAAGGGGCACAGATGATAAATGTCAGTGCTGGGATCATCCCGACATCGGAATTGCTCCACCACGGTCACCTCAGACGCTGACACCGGCATCTCCATCTTCACCGCACTACCCATGTAGTCGCGTATGCGCTGTACTGTGTCGTAACTTAAGGCGTTGAAGCGTAGGACTGGACGGGAGACGGTTTTCACCCAGCGTGGAGTCAGTGTCTCAGTAATTGTATCCGCAGTTTTATCGAGGTTGGCCAGAGCTTCTTCACGGATTATCTCTACCGCTGCCTTCAAAGTCGCCTCTCTGTGTAGGATTGCCTGTTTAAGTGCGTTTCGTTTGTCCTCCACTACCTGTTTTTCTTTAGCCGCTAGTAAGGCTGTAGCTTGTAGAGTGTGCCTTGTGATGCGTTATCCCACATTTGAGGCAAATGGGTTTGTCGCAGTCACAGCAAAATAACTCCAGCTCCCTGGAGGGATGCACTGTGCAGAAGAGACCATTTCGGGCTTTCTCCAGGTCGTTATGGTCAATATAGAAATTGTTCTGAAATAATGACACACCGCCAGGGGGCACGTTGGTCTGTTTCCGGCACGAAGGACACAGGAAGAGAAGAGACTGAGGACCTGTAGCCAGTCTCTCTAGACAACTTTCGCAAAACGTGTGAGAGCAGGGAAGGAGTTTGGGCTTTCTGTACACCTCCAGACACACGGCGCAAATCAAGGTTTGATTTTTATCTGTGATGAAGTAACAATCCGCAGATGCCATTTTGCCTTACCTCCGCTTGTAGCTATTGTAAGGCCCTGAAGAAAAGAACAATGCAACAGATTTTGGAGTAAAATATTTTTTTCAGAAAGATTATATACATTTACGCATTGACTGCTACCGACGATACTGTGTCATCAGTAGTACTTACGTGTTTAAGCAGCTATGATTGTATTCGTATTTGTAGTTTAGGGTTTAACTCTTTTTCTTTTCTTTTTTATTCTGGGGGGAAGGGAGAAGGAGGAAGAAGGGGAGAAACTTCCTAATAACTACATAACTCATTGCAGCTCACTCGGGAAAAAAAGGTATCGTTTCAATGGAATGTGCATGACGTGGCAACTAGCCACTCGTCTGCTGTCGCAAGATGCTTCGCGGCCTTTCTCAAGCTCTCAGTTCTGTTCTCACCCATCGCTTCACTAAATACCCGACGTTCGCCAGTGGATTCGGAGGAAGACGGCTGGCACGCCAACAGCGCTAGTCCTTTGCCTGTCACTATTTTGCTTCAAGCTCGCAATGTTCACATGGAGCAGAAACAACATCAAAAGATTCGATAGTGAAAACCGGTTACGTGCATACACGTCAGAAGTCGGCCATCCGTGATGCATCCGTAATTATTTCAACTAATTAACCCTTTCGATGTCGGTAGCGATTTTAGTCGCCGATGATTCCTACAGGAATCATCGGCGACTAAAACCGCTACCGACATCAAAAGGGTTAATTCTTATTCGAGTTTGAGGAAATTTATTCAAGCCTATTCAAGCAAATATGTTTAGACCACTGCAGTAAACTTGAACTTACCTCGACGTCAGCATGCGATAGGCCACGGAAACTTGACTGAAGGTCTCACTCGGTGAAATGGCTAGGCCTCCTCTATGCCGGTTTGCTGTTGTAGACCGTCGCTAGTTAGGACTCTTGTAACCGGGTAATAATTAGCTCACAAGTGTACTAGAATGATCAAGTATAGATACACGCCACTTTTCATAGCTGCATCTGATTTTCAACCTCGCGTAGGGCCTATTCACTGAGGGTCATGGTATCAACTTGCCTACTTCGCCGCCAAAAAAAAAATGCCTCAACTTAAATGCATGTTTAAGAGAGAGATACGGAAAAGTACTGCGGAGGACAACCGAGAAGGATCGTATTAGCTTCCGGCATTGATGTAATAGGTTTTCCCCCTTACCAGACCTGTCAGTTTCATTTTCAGTGTAGTGGAGTAGCCTATATTTTTCCGGGAGTCGGTCGAACGAACGTCCCTCAAATGTAATTTTTTTTAATTTTCATAAAAAGGGGGGGGGGGTGGCGAGGGGGGGGGGAATAATTGGTTGGCAAGGCTGTTCATACGCCGCATGCCATGGTGGTACCAGCGTTGTGCACACGGGGATTAAAACGTCTATGGATATATAGAGGGGGAGGGGGGAAGCCATGACGAATTCATGACGAAATATTGTAAATGTAATAAGAAATTAATAAAGATATTTTCTTATGATCCAGTCGACATGATGTATACGAAGTTTTGCCGTAATTTTTGTTTAAACACACAGAAATGGCATGTGAGGTTAGATTCCTATTATAATATTATGTGTGATATTTGTTTATGCTGTGATGGATGTTGGATATGCCATACATGTGTGATAAGTATGTAACAGTTTTAACCGGTAATTCTGGAGAATTACCGGTTAAAACTGCTATTACTTAATTCATCCGATTTTGAAGGCAAAACCTACAATTACAGTAGCAGCCGGTAAACGATATCGGTTACATTTTGAGAAATGTCGATTTTGGATGCAGTGATACCAAAACTCTTTGTATAATATCGGAATACACAATCACATTGAATTATGCTGAGGCCTGACTGACGTCGTTTGATTTCTTTGATTTCCCTATCCCTGATCAGGGCGCGATTTTGGCGGTGGGCCGCGTGGCCACTTATTTCGGTTGGGTACAGTAATGGTAGACAATTACCGATTGTCAAAATTCATAGCATGAACACTGTATGAGGGATAGTTCTGACTTCAGTTTTTCAACTACACTGTGATGACTTCTCAGGATATAGTCCCGCACTTTAGAAACGCAACGAACACGTCGTAGATTTAAAGATAAGAACCCACACCGTCCAAGGAACATACATACAAATTGAAACAAGCAAGAGGCATAGAACCTTAAGAGCCCCCAGCGACTGCCTCTCGCAGTTGGATGGTTCTGGTTGTCAAGGGGTTAAACCTTGGTACCTAGCAACTTTTTTAAAAGCAGTGTATACGGCGGCTGATATAACTGATCGCGTTTTAACCCATTCAGCCCTGACGCACTATAGCAGAAGATGGGTCGACCATGATAATTCAAGGGTAGTGCCAGATTAGCTTGGCGCCTGTCGGCGCCAAGCTAATCTGGCACTACCCTTGAATTATCATGGTCGATCCATCTCCTGCAACAAGTGCTTAGTCGTTAGATGACGCTGCCAAAAGTTGAGCTGAATGAGTTAAAGTACATAAATGTAGGTTACATGAATATTATTTTATGACGTTCACGTTGTAGTATGACAGTTTCGATGCATATTTTTTTGTCACGGCTGTTTACAGTGTGACAGTATGCCATGATAAGATTATTTTAATATCAGTACATATATTGTGACATCTATTAACATTATGATGTGTATTCAGGATGGATTATCATCATATTTATGACATCTATACAGTATCTAGTATGCTAAATCTGTGTCATCTATACATTATGATGTCAACATGATAGGTTAAAATATAGTTTTGAGATCGATTTTAATGATAATGGTACTTAGAACGCTTAATGAAATAGTATTGTCGTTGCTGTTGTTGTTTGTTTGTTTATATGCGTGTGTGTGTGATGGTGTGTGTGTGTGTGAGATGGTGTGTGTGTGTGTGTGTGAGTGTGTGTGTGTGTGAGTGTGTGTGTGTGTGTGTGTGTGTGTGTGTGTGTGTGTGTGTGTGTGTGTGTGTGTGTGTGTGTGTGTGTGTGTGTGTGTAAGACAAACTGTGTGACGAGGTAATTATGTTCTACAGCACCATAATGAGCACAGTAGAAAAGTTGAATACCATCCGTGATGCTGATTATTACTGAATGCAGACCAACAGATTCTGAGTGACTGCCAATGGTTTAACCCTTTCCCTGCCACGTACGCTGCACGTACATTTTTGTTTCTGAAATCTTGCTTCATTCAACGACCAAAAGCCAACACGGTCCAAGAATCGTGGATACAATTTGGTCTCAGCAAGAGGCATAGATCCTCATGAGTCCCCGCAAACGCGGAGGCTCATAATGATCTATGTCTCTTGCAGTTGGATCGTGTTCACGATAAATAACCAACAAAGGCAGATACGTGCTGCTGAAAAACAAGGACAAATTGTTTTGTCCTTATTTTTCCGAAGTGCGAGCATTTTGTTATTTATTTCCTGTTGTTTATTTCCTTGATCCTTAGTGCATAGATGCTCACTTCACTCCTGTTGGCGAAAACAAGCAATAACATTCAAACAAAGAAACACGCTTTTGAAGGACACGCACAAAACCGAACGTTTTTGGTTGCTAGTTATTGCTTTGAATTGTATACCGACTTGGCAGGCCTGCTGCGTGAAATCGATGACGCGAAATCAAGCTGTTGCTCACCGAGTCTCGGTTGCCCTAGTAAACTATATCTCCATCGCAGTGATTGTCGCAATCAGCAAACAAGGTGAGTCGTATTGCGGCGAACCTGAGTGGCGATCAACTGGTCGATGACGCAAACACTGATAAATACATTATATACTGACGAGCAAAAGAAACGCGATATTTTGGAATCATCGGAAACTTCCGTGTTTCCGATGATTCCACAAATGTCGCGTTTCTTTTGCTCGTCAGAATACATGTCTAGAAACGCATCTGTTGCCGGAAAGCGCACGTTCGGCTATATACGACAGCTGAAAGAAATGAAACTATCAGTCAGCAAGAAAGATCGTACTGTGTCCAGTGCACTTTGACGTAAGTTGTAAGTTGCTTGCTTGTTATTACGTTTACTATTGTACTCAGGCACACGGTACGTGATCCTAGCAATAGTGGCGTAGGAACCGGGGAGAAGGGGGTGAGGAGAGGGCACTCGCCCACCACCCACCCCCACTCCCCACCCCACCTCCCTAACCTCAGTCGCTTTTTTTTTTTTTTTTTTTTTTTGAGGTGTGTGGGGGGGGGGGGGGCGTCTAGAACATAGTCCCAATACTTACACCTGTCACCCCTCCCGGATATAGGCCGTCGACGAGAGACCTCGAGCGACTCCTGTCCTGTGCTTTTCCTTCGATTTTATTCCAGGTGGTTCCCAGTCTCTTGATGTCTGCTTGGAGGTCTCGACGCCAGGTGTTTCTCGGCCTGCCTCTTTTCCTCTTTCCCTGGGGGTTCCATGACAATGCCTGCCTAGTGATACTGGAATCTGGCTTTCTCAGACTGTGACCCCATCTTCTTCGCCCAATTTCATTCTCTGCTGTTATCTGCTCTGTTCTCTCCCAGAGCCTGACGTTGCTGATCTTCTCTGGCCAGTGGATTTTCAAAATTCTTCAAGGCAACTGTTTATGAAGATCTGTACTCTGTTGACTGTGGTTTTTGTCAATCTCCAAGTCTCTGCTCCATATAGGAGAACTGTTTTTAGTCCCAATACCACAGTATTATCACCCGGCCGTTCCTTGGGGATCGTTTATCCTAAATATCTATGCATGTGACTCATGAGGAGATATAGACAGATATAAGGGAAGTTTGACTCGCTTGGCTGCAGAGAGGTACACCCGCCGAGGACAGAAACGATCACAACAACCACTGAGCAAGATTAGTACACCCGAAATATAGGCGGATAGCCTCAGACAGATCCCATGTCCTTGCCCACTTCTATGAGCTCCTCCCCTCTGGCCGCAGACTCCGCACGCACAAAGCTAGGACACTCAGATTACAGAACAGTTTCATCCCCAAATCCATCACTCTAAGCACGCTATAGGTACATCCACGCATGCCCAAAACTAACTCCTCCTCCTATCCACCTTTACCTGTTCAATCAGTAAGAATGTAGCTTGCGGATTTTAGAGAAGTGGTTATATTGTGTTTTATCTGGTGGTGAACATGGACATATTGGATTTTTGTTACTGTTTGTTTACCCACTAATTATCTTAATAAGGTAGTTTTTAATTAAGCAGTTTATGTAATAATGTGTAAAAATGTACTGAGACGTTTTTTATATAATAAGCAGTGAGGGTTAGGATTAGGGTGAAATACACGTATTATGTATGCATGTGTAGAGGTGGATGTGAATGTGTAAGTGCCGCTCAGTTCAGTTCATAAATGATGTTTATGTGTGAGATGTGTAAAAGTTATGTGTACAGATTTTGTAGTGTATACTTATGTCCATTTGGAATTTGTAGCTGTGTAAGTGCAGGGAGAAAAATGTTCATAGTTTTGTTATACTGTTCTCATGGCTTGTTTGTACTATTTGTTATAAATGTACCACAAAAGAATTTCTCTTTTCGAGATAATAAAGTACACTTATTCTTAAAACATGACATCAATCACACCACTCTCGCATGCAAGCGGCATAACAGAGATAATCAAATGCTCTTTAAATTTACTACTGATCTATTTGTTACACTGATTAATCATTAATCGTTTGCTCACCCATGACGCCATACTGGTTACGACGACCCATGGTGGTCACACGTCCCATCCCAGCACCAAAGCGGGTGCCAGGAGGCAGAACAGTCCTAACTTCATAAATCTACCTCTCGTCTGTTCCGTTCTCGTCCTCCTTCCTCTTTTTAGAGCCTGAACCTCACGGGTTAAATACTGACTCAAACTACGGCCATGGCCATCATAGCAATCACCGTTTGGATTCCTTAATAGTTTACTATTTTTAGAGAGTGACCACCATGGCGACAAACATGCAAGGTCCTACGTTATTTCTATTAGATTGAACATCTATTCACGTGTTTATCTAGAACTTTCCTTTGACATCTGGACATATACTGATAGCCTACTTAACCGATTTCACTCACAACAGTCTGCTTACTCATCCCTTTTGTGCCCCTAATCTCCCTGGGTCAAACCTTGTCACGATCAACTAATTCCGTCTAGGTCAATATACCGTACTTAGTGTACCAACTCGCCTTTGACCCGACATATTAACACTGACCATCTTTTAACTATACCTAATAGTCACTCTGTGACATTATGCGCTTGGTTTACGAGCTACACCCAACTCCTTGCCACTTAAAGGGGAGGGGAACGGGAGTACTGAAAAGGGTATAAATAAAGTGTCCTATCCAAACCACCACCCCCCCCCCCCTCCCCACAAACCCCCTGAGTCCGAAATAGCTCAGGCAGTTAAGCGTCGGAGCAGGATAGCGAAGGGAATCGCCGGGTCGTAGGTTCGAGTCTCCGTCCCGCCCCGGTAGCTGAACTCGCATAGCAAGTCCGTTGAAAGGCCCTGGTAAATCAAAGTGGAATAGTTGCAGTGCGCCTGAATTGATCAGTGTTCAGGTCGTACTCCATAGGTAATAGATTTCCCTGTCCCCCATAACCAGCCCGTTCGGGCCGTCCATTATCACTTCGGTGCCGTGGACGTAAAATCCCGAACTAAACAACAACAACAACCCCCACCCCACCCGCACCACACACACACACACACACACACACACACACACACACACACACACACACACACACACACACACACACCATCACACACACACACACACACACACAACAACAACAACAACAACAACCCCCACCCCACCCGCACCACACACACACACACACACACACACACACACACACACACACACACACACACACACCATCACACACACAAACTATCGAAGACGAAGCTCACGTTGTGTTTTACTGTCAGAAGTATATAGACTTGCGCCCGGATTTTTGGGCAACCGTAGATAACAACCGTGAAAGTGTTTTACTCACTCAGTTATTATCCTGTAAAAATGCATCTAAAACGAGACAGTTCGCATGGTTCCTTTTTAAATGTTTCGAGAGACGAAAAAGAGAAACAACGATATGTTCCAATGATTGATTGCTTATTTCTGTGTCACGTGATACTGTCTTTTATGAGAACTGTCATTTCAACTTTGAATGTCAATATACCCCAGGTTATGTTCTTGTGGTATATGTATACGCTCTCCATGTGAAAATGGCCGAAGTGCCAACATCAATAAAAACTCTTGACTTGACTTGACACACACACACACACACACACACACACACACACACACACACACACCACCCCAACCCCGAAGTTTTATTTTTAACCCGAGTAGAAATGTGTTCTAGTTTTTGTTTGTTTTTTGTTTTGTTTGTTTGTTTCTTTGTTTGTTTTTTTACCAGCAGCCAATGGAAAGGTTTCCGACGCCACCAAGCCCACCCCACCTCCTACCCCCTTCACCATGGCTAAATATCTTCCTGCGCCACTGTTAAGGTACATTTTAGTAAATGCCATTCGTCTGACTTGGAATCGTTCTTTAACTCATTCTACCCCAGACACACCACGGCAAGATAAGGATCGACCATGATAGTTCAAGGGTGATGCCAGAATAGCTTGGCGCCTATAGGCGCCAAGCTATTCTGGCATCACCCTTGAACTATCGTGGTCGATCTGTGTCCTGCACTAGAGTGCAGTCTTCAGAGGACACCGGCAAAATTTTGGGATTTCGGTCTTGGGGTAGAATGAGTTAAAATCAATTATTGACCCCTTGACTGCAACTGACGACACCTTTCGGCGGAAAAGACATGCAATCAGCGTCTTTTCCGCAAAACGGCATCGCCCGTAGCGGTTAAGGGGTTAACCCATTTAGCCCCAATGCCGCATTTCATAACTTTTGGAGGTGTGAATTAACGATTTTGTACCAGTTGCACGAGATGGATGGACCATGATAATTCAAGAGTAGTTCCAGATTAGCTTGGCGCCTTCAGGCGCCAAGCAAACCTGGAACTACTCTTGAATTATCATGGTCCATCCATCTCCTGCTGTAGGGCGTTGCGGATAAATGAGTTAAACACAGGCTCGAAACAAAACTTGCTGAGAGTTCTGGCAATGGTTGCGTGCCTCTGATTCGCTCCGAGCCGCGTCAATAGGATTCTTCTTCTTCTTCTTCTAAAAAAATAATAATACCGTTATATAGGCGCTTTTTCTCAATTTTTGGGAAAAAAAGACTCAAAGCGCCGCGAACTGAAACCCAACACGCACACTCACGTAACAGACACGGATTTACACCATTTAAGACAAACACAGTACAAGACAGACAAAGGGCCAGTTCAGCTACTGAAGTTACAGAGATTTTTGATCGCTTGTATTTGAAATTTGTAAAGTGGCCTGAAACCGGTACCAAAGTGTGGGGGATGGGGGGATGGGTGGGGGGTGGAAGAACCCGGAGAAAGAACCCCCGACGGTCCGCTCGAATTAACGGTGACACTTACCAGAGGAGACAAGTCCGACGCCGGAACCCGTTTTCGAACCTCACACCTTTGGCATTGGTGGACGCCGTCACACTTGGAGTTTGGCTCTCAAAATGAAATCTGTGGTCTTCTGTAGCGCCTCCACAGGCCCGCACAGTTTCTCTTGTAGAGTGGCGGGCTTCGGGTATATCTCCTCCCTCAGCAGCTGGTGGTTCCCACAGTCCTGGAGGATGTGCTCTGTGGTCTGCTCTGCTTCTCCACAATAGGATTCTACTATTGACTCGATGCTCGGAGCAAGACAGCTATATGTATAGGCGATGCATAGTTGCTTAGTTCGGGGTTTAACGTCCACGACACCGGAGTGACAACAGACGGCCCTGATAGGCGGGTTATCGGGGGTAGGGACAGCTGTTGCCTATGGAGTACAAAATGAGCACTGATCAATTAAGGTGCACTGCGACTGTGCCACGTCGATACACTAGGACCCTTTCAAGGGTCATGCAGTAAAGAGTAATTCCGTCTGTTTGCCTGAGCGACGCATGTTATGAAACGTGAGATTATCAAGAGGAGAGATAAGGCTGGTCTCACATTACCTCCCTCGATCTCCTCATACAAACGCGTTTAGTGCCGAGAAAAATCGAACCCCACCCAACTGTAAGAGGTATTGATCCTCAAGAGCCCCCGCAGTTACGGGGGCTCATGAGGATCTATGCCTCTTGATGACTTCACTGTGTATCCGTTTCCGTGGGACAGCTAGGGTTTTCTGGTGTTTAATTAGCGAAGACTGGAGAAGCACGGTGTACGTCAAGTGAGACAGCGCGGGCTGAAGCTCCAAATGTAACTGACAGTTATACGGCCTAGCCTGTACGTGAACATCGCCACACAAATAATATAGTGAGTAACAGAAATATTGCACTCACATGATTACTATTTTGTCAACTATGTATCTTGAAGTATTACCTCATTCGAGACGTGCCGCCTCCGGATACGCGGCATAAGCCGCGTATCCGGAGGCGGCATGTCTCGAAAGAGTTAATACGTCATTTCGTGGTTCAATTTTAGTCAAAAATGTAAGTTCTCTCTTTCAGGAACTGCGCGCTCTACGCAAGCGAGAACTGAGTATGTCCCACTATGGCAGCTAAAGAGGTGCAGTTTTCCAAAGACAAAACTCAAGCACTGATTTGCGCCCTGTGTCTGGAGGTGTACAGAAACCCCAAACTGCTTCCCTGCCATCACACTTTCTGTGAAAGTTGTCTTGAGAGGCTGGCTGTTGCTGGCGGCTTCCCGTGTCCTTCGTGTCGGAAACACGCTGACCTGCCCCCTGGCGGAGTGTCATCACTCCAGAACAATTTCTACATTGACTCTGACGACCTTGAGAAAGCTAGATACGGTCTCTTCTGCACAGTGCACCCTTTCAGAGACCTGGAGTTATTTTGCCGCGACTGCGATAAACCCATTTGCCTGAAATGTAAAATAACAGATCACGAGGCGCACACTACCAGCGATCTGCACACTACTGCTGTACCAGCCATCAAGGAAAAGCAGGCAGTGGAAGACAAACGTGACGTGCTGAAAAATGTTATCCTGAACAGAGAGGCAATTCTGAAGGCAGCTGCAGAGAAACTCCGGAATGAGGCTCTGACAAGCCTTGATAAAACTACCGATGAAATTCTTCAAACATTGACGTCAAGCTGGCTGAAGACCATCTGCCGTCCTGTCCTCCGCTTCAACGTCAGCGCCAACGACACGTTACAACGCATGCGCGATTATTTGGGTAGCGCGATGAAGATGGAGATGGCGGTGTCAGCGCCTGAAGTGACTGTGGTGGAGAAGTTCCGATGTCGAGAGGATCCAGACACTGACGTTAGTTGCGTGTGTCCCTTGACTGATGACAATGTTGTGGTTTCATATGCGTCTCGCATAATGTGTGAGAATGTTTCTTCCGAGGCTGCTTGTGAGGTGTTCCACAAAGATGGCAAATCAGTCGGCAATCCAGCCATGGGAAAATTTACGTTGGTCAGGAATGGCAGTGACAAATATATGTACATTGAAACAGATGCAGAGAAAATTGTCACGTTTGCCAAAAAATGTGAACCCGACATGATCAACTTTTTAAAGTTAAGCAACGATCTACAAGGACATGCGATAATATATTCGGAAAAGATAACGTCAGAGGATTCATTTCAGACAGAACTAAGAGCGATCTTTACCATTAACTGTGCTGCGCATCGTGCGTTCGACGCCGATGCCACCGAGCAGCTATTCGCGGTGCTGGAAGAAGGGAAGACACCCGACTTGCAGCGAAGAGTACAGCTGTACCGACGCACACAGCCGGATGCCATAGCCACGTACAGCCCGCCTGTATCGCCGTTTCAGCCGTCGGACGTGTGTTTCTACGTGCTGGGCGGCCAGGAGGTGCTGCTGGTGGCTGATGAGCTGAACGACGCCATCCACGTGGTGAACGTGCAGGACGGGCGCCTGAGCTTCGCGCGCTACCTGTCCCCGGGCTGTCCGCTGCTGGTGCAGCCCACGGCGCTCAACACAGACATGAGAGGTCGCCTGTGGGTCGCCTGCAGGGGCGGCAGGATCCTTACTTGCACGCCGATTAAATCCAGTCAGCACTGACATACTACAATATGGTATGGACTGATAGCTCAAGACGTATTGGTTCTTGAGCACATTTATGTATCTCGTTTTCTCATTTCGGGCATGCCCCCAGTGGGTTCCAGGTTGAAAACTAAAATAAACAACACTAGTGGCTGTGTTAAATTACTATTGGACTGCTGTGACAAGCAACGTTACAGATAAGTACCAAAATGGTGATTGCCAAGCGTATAAAAAAGCAGAAAATAACCCAATAAAAAAAAAGCGAGCTTAGAACATAGTTACAACACAACTTGTTAATATTACAACAGTATAAAAATATATTTCAAAATGGACATTATACAAACAGGTATACAATGCGCTCTCTTGTCAAAGTAAAGACGTGAACATAAGGATGTAGGTAAGAAAAAAGATTAAGAACAAAAGTATGTCGTAAAAGAAGTAACATAAAAGTGATATAAAATAAAAACAAATAGAGTTCGAAAGAGGAAAAGACAGAGAGAGAGAGAGAGAGAGAGAGAGAGAGAGAGAGAGTGTGTGTGTGTGCGCGATCGAGCGAGTGTTTATGCGTGTGTGTGTGTGTGTGTGTGTGTGTGTGTGTGTGTGTGTGTGTGTGTGTGTGTGTGTGTGTGTGTGTGTGTGTGTGTGTGTGTGTGTGTGTGTGTGTGTGTGTGTGTGTAAAGGACTATACCCCCGAAGCTTTTGTTCATGGCTAATTTGCGAAGTAAAGGCAGGAGCGAACCCTTTAAGCGATCGCACATATACGCGCAACACACACACACACACACACACACACACACACATGCACGCACACGCACACACACACACACACACACACACACACACACACACACACATACACAATAATTGTTTTAATCCGTTCAGTGCCAAGAAAGTTTGAACACCAACCAACTACAAGAGGTATAGATCCTCGTGAGCCCCCGCAGTTGCGGGGGCTCATGAGGATCTATGACTCTTGCTGACACCACTTTGAATCCTGCACGTACAGTGTGCAAGCGTGAGTGTGAGGGAAGAAATAGAAAGAAAGAGAGCGATGGAAAGATAACGAGAGAGGGAGAGAAGAGTCTTGTGCACGTGGTAGGCACATGTCAATTACACAAAATTTATTTCTTTGTTGGGTCAGACTAGTAGTCTATAAGTTGTCATACTAACCCCTCAGGGGCAAGACTGAGAAGTGGGCTTTTCCAAGACTTCAGATCATGCCCACCCCCACCCCCCCCCCCCACCCCACCCCCACCCTCCAACCCAGCAACCACCCCCACCCTACCCCCGGCGACCACCCACTCCCACTCTCACTTCGCCCCCACTGCACTTCCCCAAAAATAATAATATGTGAAGGAATAACGTTTTTTAGAGAGTGACAAATAAAGAATAAGAAATAAATTAACTTGGCTCTGAATTTGATGTCCGCCGGCCACACTCTTACCCCCTCTCGCCCGACTGATTCTTTCTTTGAATTTTTTATTATAAATAAAATTGAAAGTTTGTGATTCTACATTCAGTAAACTTTAAAATGCCCCTCCACCCCAACCTAAACATCTAAATTCGTTTAAAATGTGTTTAGGATATGTTTAGAAGAGACCATATACGACACTGATTGCACTAGTGGACGGCAAATTTCCGATTTATAGCCGTTCAAACGTCTCTAATGTAACTCTGTCGGGCACCCTTGACGAAAAAGGGTCATCGCTTAAGTCCCTTGTTGAGTGACGTCATTGGGGTAGCAGCGCGTAATTTGCTTCGGGAATCGCATGGCGCGGTCGCTCCACATGCCACGGAACACAGTGCCGTTTCCGTACTGTCCAGTCTCTTAACCTTAGTCAGTCCCAGTCATCCCCTAATATTTCAATCCCTAAAACAAACACTACCGCCTACCACTGAGCTGCACATTCGCCATGCACAAAATACAACAACAACAACAAAAACAGCTCATTGACTGTCTCATTTCTTGGCTATGAATCTGATTCCTTACCAACCCCACACCCAAGCACAGCTGAAATCAGCGTGCCTCTCAGATCACTACGTCAACGGCAACTCAACATAGGCCCACAATTGTCCAATGGATAACCTCAGGATGGTATAAATCAAAGCACCAATTACAAAAACGCAATTTACAAAAAGTACTAAAACAAAATACAACGCACTCCAACAAGCTATAAAGTCACCATTCAAAAATGCTACGCTTATGGACTCATACGCATTCATCGCACGCGCGTGCGCACACACACACTACTTCTAATAGAGATAGAGATGACTTCAACATGACAGGTCTGTCACAAAGTCATTCGTAGCAGACAGAAAAAGATGGGTCTTTAGGACTCGCCTGAATGCCTCTCTCGAATCCGCGTATCTCAGTTCGCGTGGGAGGTCATTCCAAACAACTGGGCTCTGGTACCTGAATGACCTCTCACCGAACGAGCTTGTTTTGACAAGAGGGATACGTAAAACTCGAGAGTCGGCATCAGAGCGCAAATTCTGTCTTGAGGGCGTATACAGCTGGAGAAGAGAGGCAAGGTAGTGTGGGCAGGAACAGGTAATACAACTGTGAGTCATGCATGAAATTTTGTACTGAATCCTAGCTGTTACAGGTAACCAGTGAAGAGCAGACAGATGGGGTGTGATATGATCTGATCTAGGGACTCTAAAAATCAACCTAGCAGCTGAGTTTTGAATTTTCTGGAGTTTGTCAATCAGACACTAAGAACAGCCAGCCAAAAGGTCATTGCAATAGTCTAATTTAGACAAAACAAAAGCGCTGACAAGTACTTTAGTTGCTTCAGGTGTCAGATAGTGGCGGACTGACTGAAGCAATACGTCGCAGTTCAGTATAGGCGGATCTGCAAACGTTGTTCACATGAAGGCGCATGGACAGGCTACTATCAAGTGTGACACCCAGATTTTTTACATGGAGGGAGAAGGGGACAGTGGCACCACAGATTTGTAATGACTGGGGAAGTGTCAGCGTCTTCGTCAACCTCGGGAACGCAAAAATCATGGAATCAGTTTTTCCGTCATTCAACTGTAATTTGTTTGAAGTCATCCACATCTTAGTCTCCGAGACACACTCCTGAAGGCTCTCGATTGTGCCCATAATCTGATCAGGTGAATGTGTCATCTGCAAATGCATGATGTGATATAAAGAAACGATTAAAGACTGGCCAGTGGCTGAACATACAGGGTAAAGAGGACTGGTCCAGGAACTGAACCTTGTGGGACGCCAAAGCGCAAGGTGGATGGGCTGGACAGCTTATCATTAACAACTATGCATTGAGTTCTGTCTGTCAGATATGATCTAAACCACGATAAAGCAGTTTCATGAATGCCATACACAGAAAAGAGACTTGCCCAAGGATACTTTGCGGCAAGACCTTTCTAAACATACCAATTTCAGTGACCTCTCACAAAGTCACAAAGGCTTGTTAAACCAGGGCCAGATCAGTTACCTCGAGAGGGGGGGCGGGGGGTCAACTGTTTTGTTTGGGACCTTCAACCTGATACAAAATGTCTCCCCGACGCTAGACCTTCCTTCCAGGAATCAAAAAGCGGGAGGGGGGACGGGGGGGGGGGGAGGGGGAGGGCGTAGGTAGGTAGGTAGTAGTAGAGAGTGCTTGTTAAATTGTAATAAAATTTGGGGGGGCGGGAGAGGGGGTCCGGAACCCTTGGACCCCCCCCCCCCTTTCGGACCTTCAACCTAATACAAATGGCATCCCCGACGCTAGACCTTGCTTCCAGGGATCAAAAGGGGAGGGGGGGGGGGTGGCCATGAGGAGGCGGAGCAGCCTGTAAACTGTGGGGAGGAGGCATAAGCAACGAAACGACTGAAGACCATTATGTGTCGCGAAATTTTGAGGTAAGCTACATATATATGTATTTGTTTCCCATTCAGACTGATTATGCTTAATTACTTTGATTTATTCCAATGATCAATCTGAGGCTGTAATCATATATTTGGTGGAAATAATCACCCTAGTATAGTTGCGGACCATGATGGTCGGTTAAGTTTATCTTAAACAACGTGGGAAGGGTGGGGCAGGGGGGCTTCCAAACACCCCAAACAAGGGACTTTGAAAAAAAATGGGTCGGCGGGGGGAGGGGGTCCGGAACCCTTGGAACCACCCGCACCCCCTTGGGACCTTTAACCTGATACAAAAGGCCTCCCCGACGCTAGACCTTGCTTCCAGGGCCGATCGAAAAGCGGTGGGGGAGGGGGGGGGGGGAGGCGGGTAAGAGTAGACACAAGGCGCGTGCTTGTTAAAACTCTCACCGTTCGCCAGAATATCAAACAACAACCAGGCTATTGAACATCCACCATGGAGGGTGTGAATTCTACATGAATACATATTTCAGTGTTTCTCAGAGAGGCTCAGTCAGAGTGTAATTTTGACCCGTCATCCATGGTAAACTTTAACGTTGGCATTTTGCCGGAGACTATTCAAGCCACAGTCTTCAAACTTGGCCCAAAGATACTTTGTGGCAAGACCTTTCTAAACATACCAAGTTGAGTAACCTCTCGCAAAGGTCAAGGTCTCACTGGATCAAGAAATAGGTCAAAATAGCCATAATGAGACAAGATTAGGTGTTGTTTTTTTGGGGTTTTTTTTTTGGGTGGGGGGGGGGGGGGGGAGCCGGGGGGGGGGCAAAATGCTATTCACAACTTCAGACCCAAACGTGGCACAAAGATAACTGATGGTAAGACTGTCCGATGTATATCAATATGGATAAACCCTCAAAAATGTCAACGGTCACAAGAGACCCAAAAATAGGTAAAAATAAACATAAAAACCTTTTTTCAAATAGTATTGACCATTGACTTCAAACACAAACTTTATGCAAATATACCTAATGTTATGACCTTCTTATACATACTAATTTGTATGACCCCTCGGAAAGGGCAAGGGTCACAGAAGATCAGGAAATAGGTCATAATTAACCATTTTTGGACAAAATTTGTTTTTTCTCTAACGCTATTTACAATTCTAAACCCAACGTTGGTCCAGAGATACCTGATGGTAAAACCTTCCTATTAGTAGGTATTCCAAAGCAAATTTTAAATGTTTTCCAAAGCATTTGGAAAGTTAATATTCAGATAGAGATCACTTTCCTGATTCCAGTGACATCTGAATCATTTCTGTAGGTGAAACAAAACATACTTTTTATGAATGTTCTTGCTTTTAGAGTCGCTGGACTTCAAAACAATTTGGAGGTCTCAGTAACTCTCACATTTTCCAAAATTTGAAGTCCCACAACTCACTCACATGTATCAGAAACAAGCTCACATTGCACATTACGTCTGTGTATGATGCCTACTTTCAGACTACAAAACATCACAGAACACACAAAAGCATACAAAAATTATCAGGTGTCTGAACATAGCACCACGTAACACTTCAGCACGAGTTCCCAGATTCCAAATTGTGTTTTCCCCCAGATTCAGAGGCCTATTACTCTGAAACCAGAAATGGAACTCTTCTAAATTTGCACTATATGTTTCTATATATCACACAGTGTTTGCCTATTTTTTATGACCCAGTCACTTGCAGAACAAAGGAAGGGGTTATCATCAAAAATCCTTGTGCATTGAAATATTTGTAATAAAGTACAGCAGGAAAATGTTAATATCGATAATGGCCAGTAAATATACGTTCTCGTCTGAGAGAGAGAAAAAGGGAGAGTGGGTGGAAGGGGAGGAGGGGGGGGGGCGGAGAGGGGGAAGACAAAAGACAGAGACAATAAATGTACGCAACCTCTGTGTGTGTGTGTCTGTGTGTGTGTGTGTGTGTGTGTGTGTGTGTGTGTGTGTGTGTGTGTGTGTGTGTGTATGTGTCTGTGTGTGTGTGTGTGTGTGTGTGTGTGTGTGTGTGTGTGTGTGTGTATGTGTCTGTGTGTGTGTGTGTGTGTGTGTGTGTGTGTGTGTGTGTGTGTGTTTGTGTGTGTGTGTTGGGAGGTGGGGGGACGTCGGGGTTGGAGGGGGGGGATGTGGGAGGACCGAGCGGAGGGAGGGGGGCAGGAGGATGTGAGGATTGATTGATTGTACATTGCTTAACGTCCCGACAGCAACAAGGCTTTCTCAGGACGTGCCTGCACTGCTTGTGAAAAAAAAATAAACAGAACATTGAATGTGTGTCGCCAGCCGGTCAAATACATTAAATAAACCTAACACATGGGGCCTAAACAAAGCTAAGACCAGTTAGCAACACACGTCCAATATCAAGAGCTACAGGCAGTGCAGACAGTAGGGAGAGTTTTAAAAAGGCAAATACAGGTGAATGGACCAGGGGTAGACAGAAACACATGCCCCAGAATAGAGAGAAAACCCCACCCTGTGGAGCTGACCAGGGACCCTGGGAACTAAAAAATACCTAACCCCACCCAAGTCCCCCAGGACAGACCCGGGTGGGGCGGAGGATGTGAGGAGGTTGGGGGAGGCGAGTTGTGATGTAGTGTCAGTTCACTCCTGCGTGCGAACAAAGAAATAGCTAACAAAGAAAGCAGCTCGTTTACAAAGACAAAACGGGTTTGTGTTGTTATTCTTGCAAAGCGTGTTGCTTTCTTTGTGCATTTGGTTTTTAATTGTCACCTTTTTGGTCTGTACTTTTTTTTAAAAAGAAAATACACACAAAAACGAAAATAAAGTGGGAACTGGATGACATCAAGTTCACCGATACTCGCAGTACGTGGTCCTAATTTGGCTTATCTATTCGTAGTGATTGGCCTCATTTTGTAATCAGCACGGCAAACCTCAGTGTCGATCGACATGTCGACAGCACTACGGACACGCGTCCTTGTGTTTCGTTTTGCGCATGCCCAGGCACGCTTCACGGTGTAAAATGTGCCCGAATCAACAACAGTCAAAACCATTGAAGCTGTGATCTTTGACCTAGCCAGCCACTTGCTTTACAGCACTCAAGATCAGTTCTGTCTTGTACATCTGAAGGTAAGCTGTATAGGCAGGCATGTGTGGATCTGACTTGGAATTTTGCTGAAATCATTTATCACACCAAAGGTCGAAGTCAAGCGCCTTGCCGGCAGAGCTGAAATAATTGCAGTCCTAATATCACCTAATAAGCGTGTAAACGATTCACGTTCGTGAACAGCTTAGTCAAAGAGTCGAATAATGGTCAGCTCGTGTCAGTATAATGATGATATTTATATCCAAATGAAATTGTGTTACCGCTACAAAATGCAGTGGAAATGACTGAGAAACGCCCTTCGATAATAATACGGAAAACCTATTGTACTCTCAGGCCGGCGCCTTTCCCCGAAGTTTGCTATTTGTGACTGAGAGAGTTACGTTCGCTGTACAACACTCGCTGTCAACAGATGGTCGATATCGGTTGGCTTTTCTCCTCAGGGGGTGCAGAAGTATTGTACTTTGTCCGGAAACACTATAGAGGCTATATAAGGAAATCCTATCGTTATGCTCTCAGGCCGGCGACTTTAGCCGAAGTTGGCTTCTTGTGTCGGAGCGAGTTACTTTTGCTTTGCAGCACACATTGTCAACAGATGGTTGATCTTTTGTACTTCTTCTTCTCGCTAGATGGCAAAGTGCTGGTGTCCCGTCACGCCTACAGGGGCTGCATATAAGGAAAACTTGTCATTGTGCTCTCTCTCCGTCCTTAATCACATTCTGTGCCAAAGGACTTTGCCGGAAACGCACTAGTTAGTTAGTTAGTTGACCTCTCAGCAGACCGACCCTTTTTTTGGCGACAGTTGACTTTTTGTGTCCGAGTATGTTGGTCTGGCCCTGGGAACAGCGTGCATACCCAGGTGACGGATCTCGGATCTTCTGCAACTACTTACATAGTCGATATATAGCACCTCCAAAATGCGGTCTTTTGATTAAATTAGTCAAAATCTGTAGATTCAACTGAACGGCTGTGACAGTTCGGGAAGATGCGTATGTTTATGATTGATGTGACCAGTTCCACTTTCGCGCGTAATTCATCTCGTCCATTATCATATAATATGTACTATTTTCTTTGTTTTCTTTGTTTGTTTGTTGTTGTTTTATTACAATAACTTATGTGGTTTGTTAACAGCAGAATAATGTGTTTTAATACCGAAAGCTATAACGTCTTCACACACACACAAACATTTTTAGGTAAAATGTGTGCAGCTTTAGGACACCATGTAACACATAGCAGAATCTATCTATCTATATCCCGTAGTCTTGCCGACCGTTGGGGCACCACTGATGACTTAACAACCAGCTCCCTCCATTCCTCTCTGTTTTCTGCCATTCTCAGCGTATCGCCCAGCTTCAGTCCTGTCCACTCTGGGATATTGTCCTCCCATCTTTTCCTCTGTCTTCCTCTCCTTCGTCCTCCTTGCACAGTGCCTTGCAGGATTGTTTTGGCAAGCCCTGCTGAACGTGTGACATGCCCATACCACTTCAGTTTGCGTTTTCTCACAATGGCTAATAAGTCTTCATAGGGCCCGATGGCTTGCCTGATTCTGCTTCCCACTTCCTCGTTTGTGATGTGATCTATGTATGAGATGCCAAGCAGCCTTCGAAAACATCTCATTTCAGTGGCTTGTATCCTCCTTTCAAGGTCTGCTGTGAGGGTCCATGACTCGCAGGCATACAAGAACACTGAGATGACTAAGGAGCGCATCAGTCTGATCTTGGAGCAGAGTGTGATGTTTCTGTCCTTCCATATGGTCTTCAATCATGTCAGTGCTGTTGTTGTCTGCGCAATCCTGGACAGTATTTCTGGTTTTGATCCCTCATCTGTCACAATGGCTCCTAAGTATTTGAATGTCTTAACTGTTTCAGTTTTTGGCCTCCAACCATGATTTCAGAGCCAATGCCACTGGCGTTATTGGTCATCTGTTTGGTCTTCCTGTACTGATTTCCATCCCATATGCAATGGCTGTACTATCCAGCTTTTCCACCAGCTGAGCTAGCTCCTTCTCTGTTCCTGCAAGGCCATCAATGTCGTCCGCAAAGCGCATGTTCGTGATTGTTCTGCCTCCAATACTGACAGTTCCTTCATGATCTTTCAGAGCGTCCGTCATGATTCTTTCCAGGAAGATGTTGAAAAGAGTAGGTTATTATTATTATTATTATTACATGGTATTTATATGGCGCATTTCTCATATTTATAATATAACTCAATGCGCAGAGAGCAAGCAGCCTTGTCTGACTCCAACTGTAGTCCTAAACCAGCTTCCTATTTTGCCGTTGAAGCAGACTGCGCTAGTGGCCTTGTTGTAAAGGTTTGCTATGACTTTGATCAGGTTGGCATTGATGTTGTATAGCTTCATGGTGGACCAAAGGGCTGCATGCCACACCCTGTCAAACTCTTTCTTAAAATCCACAAAGACATGATAGAGGTCCTGCTGGTGCTGGAGGTATCTCTCACAACGAACTCTCAGGTTGAAGATCTGCTCAGTTGTGCTGCGCCCTGGTCTGAAGCCTGCCTGTTCCTCAGCTATGATTTCCTCTGCCTGTGGCTTTAGCCTGTTCAGTAGGATCTTTAACATGACTTTGCGATAGTTCTGGCATTGATGTAAGTTGCCTTTTTTGGGGAGAGTTATTATAAGTGATTGGGTCCATGGTGTGGGCCAATCCCCTGACTGCCAGATCTTATTGCAGATTGTTAGTAAGGCGCTTATCGTGTCTTCTCCCCCTTCTTGGACATAGCAGAATATGTACTCATTTTCTTCATAGGCGAAATATGGAATAATCAAAATCACAGCCAAATTATGTACTGGTAGTTGGTTTTATTTTCCAAGGATTTCGTCTTTAAACAATATCGTCTTTAAACAATAAAGAGCATTAACCTTTAGCTGTCGGTAGAGGCGATTCCAGCAGGAATCATCCCGACAAAAAAGCAAAACGACAACAAAAGGGTTAATACAAGGGAAGGGGAGGTTAGATAGTAACCTTTAGTAAGTCGAGGTTACAAACCGGTTCTGACAAAGCTTACACCCACCAACCGTCACTTTGTTTAAACTTACGCGGGAACATTGTAAACATAGTATAATGAGTAGTATAACTTGAGCTCGCATTATTCGTGTTTGATATGTCCTACGGGTGAAAATTATTTACATATTTCAGATTCAGCACGACACTGACTTGTAAGCGGAACTAAATATATCCCACTATGGCAACTGTAGATGGGCAGCTCGCCAAAGGCAAAACTCAAGCATTAATTTGCGCCCTGTGTCTGGAGGTGTATAGAAACCCTAAACTGCTTCCCTGCCATCACACATTCTGTGAAAGTTGTCTGGAAAGTCTGGCTACAGCTGCCAGCTTTCTGTGTCCATCGTGCCGGAAACACACCGACCTGCCCTCTGGCGGGGTGTCTTCACTCCAGAACAATTTCTACATCGACCCTGACGACCTTGAGAAAGCTAGATATGGTCTGTTCTGCACAGTGCACCCATCCAGAGAGCTGGAGTTATTTTGTTGTGACTGTGATCAACCCATTTGCCTGAAATGTAAGGTAACGGATCACGAGGCGCACACTACAAGCGATCTTGACTCTACGGCCGTACCAACGGTGAAGGAAAAACTGGCAGCAGACCACAAACATGACACATTGGAACAGGCAATCCTAAACAGAGAGGCGATTCTGAAGGCAGCGGTGGAGGAATTCCGAGAAGAAGCTCTGGCCAGTCTAAAAAAAGCAACTGATGAAATTGCTAAAACATTCACGCCAAGCTGGGTTAAAACCATATGTCGTCCTGTCCTCCGTCTTCGTGCAAATATTGACGACACGTTACAGCGCATGCGCGACTACATGGGTAGTGCCGTCAAAATGGAGATGGCGGTATCAGTGCCAGAAGTGACTGTGGTGGAGCAGTTTCGATGTGGGGATTATCCGGACACTGAAATTTATTGCGTCTGTCCCCTGACTGATGGCAACGTGTGTGTTTCGTATGTGCCTTCCATGTACCCTGCATATGCATCTCCTAAAGCTGCGCGTGAGGAATTCAGCAAAGATGGCGAATCTGTTGATATCTGTGATTGTGACCACCTTACAACATTTACAATGGTGAGGAATGCTGATGATAGTTACATGTACATTGAATTAAGAGCAATCAAAATCCGCACTTACGCCAAGAGATGTGAAACCGACATGATCAATTTTTTTTAGACTAGACAATGACGTGACAGGACAAGCGACGGTTTACTTGATAAAGATAACGTCAGAAGACCCATTTACAACAGACGATATAGATATCTTCACCCTCTACTGCGCCGGTCATCGAACATTTGATGTCGACGCCAATGAGCAGCTGTTTTTGGTGCTGGAGGAAGGGAGACCACCAGAATTGCAGCGCAAAGTACAGTTGTACCGACGCCCACAGCCGGACGCCATCGCCACGTACAGCCCGCCTGTAGCGCCGTTTCAGCCGTCGGACGTGTGTTTCTACATGCTGGGGGCCAGGAGGTGCTGCTGGTGGCTGACGAGATGAACGACGCCATCCACGTGGTGAACGTGCAGGCCGGGCGCCTGAGCTTCGCGCGCTACCTGTCCCCGGGCTGTCCGCTGTTGGTGCAGCCCACGGCGCTCAACACAGACATGAGAGGCCGCCTGTGGGTCGCCTGCAGGGGCGGTAGGATCCTCAATTGTACACCCATTTAATCAAAGCAGTCATCACAGAGCACAACAAGGTATGCATCGGCCATGATAGTTCAAAGGTGGAGCCAGAATAGTTTGGCAGCTAGAGGCGCCAAACTATTCTGGCACCAACCTTGAACTATCGTTGTCGATCTCTCTCACAGTTTACAACTCCTAAATTTTGTATTATTGGCCTCGGTACTCATGTACTTCCCCTTTTGACCAAACGCCACCGGTACTCATTTCTGTGGCTACATGCACATTAGGTTATGCATGCTTTTTACTGTGCAAGTTAACATTTGTGTCATTTAGCGCCTGTACTAAAATACTGCAGGACATACAACGTTACACACTAATATCAGTTGTCACACTAAACAAAAACGTACAAACCTGTGACCCGGAGGGTGGGGGGGAGGGGGATACATGAACCCACCCACCCCCTCCCCAGGGCGGGTGGGTGGGGACAGGGGGATACATGAACCCACCCCCAAGGGTGAGGCGGAGGGAGATACACGAACACCACCATCACCACCACCACCCTACCGCCTTCTCCGTCAAAAAAGAGAGAAGACAGAAGAGACACAGAATTTGTTATTAGACATGCACCTACATATCCAGGGCAACTGAACAAAATAGAAAATGGCTATAGTGTACCACAGGGTTTTTTCGTTTTTCAGTCAGAAGCGTTCTATATTAAAATGTTAATAATAAAATAAGCTACAGGAAAAGGCTGATGTTGATGATGGACTGGTGATGATACTGTTTCAGTGTGTGTGTGGAGAGGGTGTGAGTTGGGGGGGGATGTTAATAGGAGGAAACAATAATTTTAACAGAGAAGATGCAGGCAAGAAAACGTCTTAAGGATTTATTGCACTTTAACTCACTTTTTACTCTGTAATTAAATTATTCTGGTTTGTGAGTAAATTATTCATGCAAAAAAGTAATGCATAAAAACAATTTTCATAGGCTTAGAGAAAAATCGTGTATGTGTGTGTGTGTGTGTGTGTGTGTGTGTGTGTGTGTGTGTGTGTGTGTGTGTGTGTGTGTGTGTGTGTGTGTGTGTGTGTGTGTGTGCACTGCACAAATCCAATTTGTCATTGTCAATTTGGACCAGAGAGAAAAAACAATCACATCAAACTATATGCACACGGTCACACAATGCACACATTAGTATTCTTCATAAACATGAAAACACAGGGGTAACTCGGGTAAGCTAGAGAGAGATTCGGCTGATAAGAATCTTTGCTTCTTGCAGGTTCCTCATCATGATTGTTAGAACTACAGGCTGTCACACTGTATCAAGATGAGGGCACAGCTGGGGTAGAGAAACTTTTAACCCATTAGAGACATGCCGCCTACGAATACGCGGCGATTAGCCGCGTATCCGTAGGCGGCACGTCTCCAATGAGTTAACCCCTTCACTGCTGAGACAATAAACACCAACTGCAAGAGTTATAGATCCTCATGAGCTCCCCGCAGTGGCTAGGGCTAATGAGGATCTATCTATACCTCTTGCTGAAACCACTTTCAAGTGTATTCATGTTCCATTGACATCTGGGGATCTTTGACGTTGATTTTACGATGATTCTAAAAACGCAAATCTGCGTTCGCTGAGGAATGTGTATAACTGATGTGCAGTTTTTATTTTTGTTCTGTGTCTCCTTTGACAGTGAACAGAAGAAATACATAAGGGTACAACGACACACATTGTAAAACGCATTTTTCTACCCCAGGCTGTGGACAACCTGGGCTAACACTAACAGATGTCCAAAACAATAGCACCTAACACATTCATACGAAGATGTCTAAAACAACAGCACCAAACACATTCACGTGAAGATTTCACAGTCTGAAGAGAACACAGTAGCATGCACACCTAGTGGAATCACTCTGTGCTAGGCCTGCCTGTCCCAGATTGGCCTCCGCAGCCACGAACAAGCCTGCAGACGTCGTGGGCAACTCCTATAAAATCTTCGTTCGCGAAGTCAAGCCAAGAGAGAGTGTCTCCTTTGACAGTGAACAGAAGAAATACATAAGGGTACAACGACACACATTGTAAAACGCATTTTTCTACCCCAGGCTGTGGACAACCTGGGCTAACACTAACAGATGTCCAAAACAATAGCACCTAACACATTCATACGAAGATGTCTAAAACAATAGCACCAAACACATTCACGTGAAGATTTCACAGTCTGAAGTGAACACAGTAGCATGATGTTGAAGCAGGCCACAGTGGACCTCGATGATGACGATGCAGTGTACATCAGGTATCGCCTCGATGGCAGCCTGTTCAACCTCAGATGACTGCAGGCCCACACGAAAACCCTAGACCAACTAATTCGTGAGCTGATTTTTGCTGATGACGCTGCCCTCGTTGCACACACAGAGAGAGCCCTGCAGCGCATCACGTCCTGCTTCGCAGACGCTGCCCAGCTCTTTGGACTCGAGGTCAGTCTGAAAAAGACAGAGGTCCTCCATCAGCCGGCATCGCCCTCCTCACATCACTATTGGCGAGTCTGAACTAAAGTCAGTGCACCAGTTTACTTACCTTGGCTGCATTATCACGTCGGACGCCAAGCTGGACAAGGAGCTTGACAGCAGGCTGGCAAAAGCGAACAGCGCTTTCGGGCGACTTTTCGAGCGGGTGTGGCACAATCAACAGCTGAAAACAGGCACCAAGATCAGCGTGTACAGAGCTGTGGTCCTCACCACCCTGCTGTATGGTTCCGAGTCCTGGGCCCTCTACCGCAGCCAACTACGACTCCTCGAACGCTTCCACCAGCGCTGCCTGCGCACCATCCTGGGCATTCACTGGAGTGACTATGTCACCAACGTCGAGGTCCTTGAACAGGCTGAAACTGTGAGCATCGAGGCTTTGCTGCTGCGGACACAGCTCCGCTGGGCGGGGCAATGTCTCCAGGATGGAGGATCATCGCCTACCAAAGATCACCCTGTTCGGCGAGCTTGCTACTGGACACCGTGACAGAGGGGCACCAAAGAAGAGATATAAAGACTGTCTCAAGAAGTCACTTATTGCCTGCCAAATCGACCACCACCAGTGGTCTTCGCTTGCTGTGGACCGTGACACCTGGCGCTCCACCATTTACAAGGCAGCTGTCTCCTTTGATGACTCTCGCAGAGCTAGCCTTAAGGACAAGCGGCTCAGGAGAAAAAACAGAGATGCCGCAACTCAGAACCCTGGCCATACCTCCCGCTGCAGCCACTGCGGTCGAACCTGCCTGTCCTGGATTGGCCTCCGCAGCCACAAACAAGCCTGCAGACGTCGTGGGCAACTCCTATAAAATCTTCGTTCGCGAAGTCAAGCCAAGAGAGAGAGAGAGAGAGAGAGTGTCTCCTTTGACAGTGAACAGAAGAAATACATAAGGGTACAACGACACACATTGTAAAACAATAGCACCTAACACATTCATACGAAGATGTCTAAAACAACAGCACCAAACACATTCACGTGAAGATTTCACAGTCTGAAGTGAACACAGTAGCATGATGTTGAAGCAGGCCACAGTGGACCTCGATGATGACGATGCAGTGTACATCAGGTATCGCCTCGATGGCAGCCTGTTCAACCTCAGATGACTGCAGGCCCACACGAAAACCCTAGACCAACTAATTCGTGAGCTGATTTTTGCTGATGACGCTGCCCTCGTTGCACACACAGAGAGAGCCCTGCAAGCGGCTCAGGAGAAAAAACAGAGATGCCGCAACTCAGAACCCTGGCCATACCTCCCGCTGCAGCCACTGCGGTCGAACCTGCCTGTCCTGGATTGGCCTCCGCAGCCACAAACAAGCCTGCAGACGTCGTGGGCAACTCCTATAAAATCTTCGTTCGCGAAGTCAAGCCAAGAGAGAGAGAGAGAGAGAGAGAGAGAGAGAGAGAGAGAGAGAGAGAGAGAGAGAGAGAGAGAGAGAGAGTGTGTCTCCTTTGACAGTGAACAGAAGAAATACATAAGGGTACAACGACACACATTGTAAAACGCATTTTTCTACCCCAGGCTGTGGACAACCTGGGCTAACACTAACAGATGTCCAAAACAATAGCACCTAACACATTCATACGAAGATGTCTAAAACAACAGCACCAAACACATTCACGTGAAGATTTCACAGTCTGAAGTGAACACAGTAGCATGCACACCTAGTGGAATCACTCTGTGCTAGGCAAATAAGTAAACAAAGAGTTAGATACCTTCACTGATGCATTATCGTGCACAAAATATGCCTTGCCATGAAAAAGACAATTAGGTATCTAAGTTACAAACTGCAAGACACTCCTATTCCTATTTCAGATTGTTTCCCCTGATAGCTGAAACTGACATCCAAGCAGACACACATGTAACGTTCTGCTTGATTACTGTGTTGAACTGAGCAGATCACAGCCAGTTAACAACAGGGATTCAAATGAGGCCAGTCCTTACTAGCAAGGCTGAGGCGTAATAATTACATGTATTCTCATTAACCCATTCAGCCCTGACGTGCTACGGCAGGAGATGGGTCAACCATGATTATTCAAGGGTAGTGCCAGCCGATTAGTTTGCCGCCTGTTGGCGCCAAGCTAATCTGGCACTGCCCTTGAATTATCATGGTCCTTGAATTATTATGGCCAATCCATCTCCTGCAACTCGTGCATAGTCATTAGATTACGCCTCCAAAATTTGGGAAATACGGCTGTCGGACTGAATGAGTTAAACCTGACAGCTGCAAGGGCACAGGAGAATATATAACACACTGAGTGACCGTAACCTTTTACTTTTAGCCCTGGATCCCTACAGAAGGAGATGGCTTGACTGTGATAATTCAAGGGTAGTGCCAAATTAGCTTGGCGCCTGAAAGCGCCAAGCTAATCTGTCACTACCCTTGAATTATCATGGTCAACCCATCTCCTGCATCTGATAGATAGTGGTTAGACAGCACCTCCAAAATTTGAGAAATGGGACCTTGGGGATAAAAGGGTTAACGTCTGTTTGTGCGGATAGGTAGGGAGATCACCAAGCTGCCCAGCACTGATATTTCCCCTTGGACTGTATACAAGCACCAGCACCAGTATCTATCAACAATTGCCTCAATAATAGTCTGCAACTGTATTCACAGACACACCTACAATACATGAATGAAGGAGGTGGTGGTGGTGGGGAGGGGGGGTGGGGGGGGGGGAGAATGAAAGAGAAGGGAAATGGGTCTTAATTCAAGTTTTCTGGGACATACATGAAAGAAATATAAAAAAAAAAATACACCTCTATTACAAAGCTGTATGGTCCAAAATCACAGACCAGCACAAACAAATCACTGCACAGCTCCACTTTTTAAATATGCACATTATTTCTATAGAACTGTCACACAACAATAAACCATTTCATTCCAAAATCAATGTTATCCTGGATATAGCTGCTGAAACGTCAAAAACTGGCGAATGTTTTCTGGCACATTCTGGAGATTCACAAGAGCCCATGCAGTCTTGCCCAAGGAAAGGATGTGTCCCCATACTGACAGTCGACAGCAGGATTTCAGTGATCTTGGTTCCGCTGAAACAAAAATTTACAGTTACAATTACAATTATCAACAACAAGAACAAAAATTAACTCATTCAGCCCAACGCACGTATTTCCCAAATTTTAGAGGCATCATCTAACGATTATGCACCTGTTGCAGGAGATAGATCGACCATGATAATTCAAGGGTAGTGCCAGATTAGCTTGGCACTGACAGGCGCCAAGCTAATCTGGCTCTACCCTTGAATTATCATGGTCGACCCATCTCCTGCTGTTGTGCGTCAGGGCTGAATGGGTTAAGATTTATGTGTACAGATTGTTAAAGAGATTTTAACCCCTTCCTAGCCACCACAACCTCAGGCCACCATTCTTTTTCTTCATCTCTCTCTCCCTTGATCGCTCCTATCCCCCAACCACCCCGTTCAAACCCACTACCCCCACCATACGACATCAACACACCACTCCACTCAACCCCTCCTACACACACACGTACACCTACCCACCCAAACCATCACCTATCTCTGGCTACTACAGCCTTACTTGTGCGCTGAAATTCAAACACATTTTGGGAACATTTCACATCCCCCGTTAACTTAGCACACTAGAAAAAGAACCATACCCCAGACCCTATACCTTTACCTAAACACCATTCTCTGCCTGTCACTCCTACTGCCCTTTCTAACCCAACCAATGACAAACTGTGCACTTCTCGCATAGGGAAAGATATAAGTAGTGTACTCTATTTATGTATGTATGTCTATTCTAAAAAAGAGTTTTAATCAGAAAATTTGATAACTGTGTTGTACTTGTAAGCGTATTTCTCTCACTCTGTTACGTGTTGAGTCGTAGTCGTAATATGATATCACACCAGACGCACACACGTAAGGTTCTTTTTAAAGAAACTTCATTCTGCTGCAACCCGTCACACGTGGCTTAAGGTTGTAGACAATACTGGAGTAACAGTTCCAACAATATTTTATTTCAGCGACGTGATCTCCACACAATGCATTCCCAAATGCACCAACACTGATACAATGTCTCTTCTGCAAATGTCAACACTGGTGACACAATGTTTCTCATATAACGTACACCACCGTTACGCTGCGTCTCTCACAATGTACACCCTATACGGGCCACCTACCTACGATAAACTGTGTGTCCCTACAACTGACAATGCATGACAATGTACACACGTGCTTCCTAGCACCAACTTTTATAGTAAAACGACTTTCCAGAATAATCTAAGGAATTCACACAACGCAACCAATCAGAACAAAACACGTAACTGAAACTCATAAATATTAATTTTAAAAAAAAACTTTCTAGAATAACTACAATAGTCTACAAAAATTTGGTTGCTAATTTCAGCCCCAAATCCCAATATATAATGATGTCACACAAAAGTATGGCAGACCGTTCACGACTTTTCATAACGCGCAATGACCGGCTGCTAAATTCATGCGCAAAACAACTTTGACTAAAAATAGATTGGCTTTGATACTGTGTAACAAAATGTTACCTACATTTTGACATCACATATAAGGTCACTCGACAGAGTGCAACTTCGTTCGAGCGTTCTAGTCTATTCTCAGCGAGTCTATTCTCAGCGAATCTACGCATTACAAAAACTGACTGCTCTTCTCCGTGCGACTTTGCTAGAAGCTTTCGGACTAAACTTAGCGTATCATAACAAAACCAAAACCGCTATCTGTGTGAAGGATAGAGAATCTTACTGAAAAGGTACGTGATACGTAACCAAGATAGCTCAAATAAATATCAGATCATTTCCTACGATAACACATGCATGCTCTCACCGAACAACACAACCATATTCGTAACACACTCTTTAAACTACATGTACACAGTTGTTGTTTTTAATCAAAATGATATATGAATACATGTATAATGACTTTGATTCCCCCCCAAAAAAAAAAATAAATAAATAAATAAATAAAAAATATAAACCACAATTGATTCTCTTCACAGCCAGCAGTCATTGAAATTATGTCATTAACCTTTGCAGATGTATCATATATAAACCATAAATACAGAAGCAGCATAGACATGAATGAGGCTAGCAAGAGGCATAGATCTTCATGATCCCCCACAGATGTGGGGGCTCATGAGGATCAACGCCACTTGCAGATGGGACGCTGTTCACATTTCCTAAGCAGTCAAAATACTCATAAAAAAAAACACAAATAAATAAATTACCTGAAACTCTATCAAAGAATGCCAACATTCCTTCAGCCTCCTGCGAACCATCTCCACCCTGTCTTACTTTGGGGTCCCATGGGTACATGCCATTTGCATCCTTTACCCAAGGAAGCAGCCCAAACTCAAACAAAAGTTCTGCGTACTCTGGCCCGCATTTGTGTCTCACAGCCAAGTGGTAAAGGGAAGTAATTCCTGTGAAAGGGGACACGGTCTGCTGCATGTGGAGTGGCCTCCCTCCAGCGCAGAGAAGAATTTTGAGGCACTCATAATGGTGGTATGTAAGCGCCATTTTCAAGGGGTCAATGGTGAAAGGAAAGTTCGTCAAGGACGTTCGCTCAATCAGAACCCCTGCGTTGTATTTCAGGAGCAGCTACAAAGAGAAAAATAGTAAAATAATTAACCCATTGAGCCCTGACGCACTATAGCAAGACCATGATAATTCAAAGGTAGTGCCAGATTAGCCTAGCGCCTTCAGAACATCAAATGGATACATGCATGCTCGAAAAATAGGACAGATGGCCAAAAATATAAAGAAAAAGAGATGCAACATTTAATTTATTACATCCTGAGGATGAAATTGTCAAAATTTATAGAAATCTTTTGAGGCCTATGCCAGAGTTCTGGAGACAGGGCAGCATCAGAATATTTGTGTGCTTGACACCAAGCTATTCTGACATTACCCTTGATCCATCAAGGTCGATCCACCTCATGTAGTAACATATCAGGGCTTTTTTTTTTTTAAATAAATGGCAGTTTGAATCGAAGGATATGCATGTATGATGTAAACATAAATGGATGAAAACTCAGATCTGCTTTTTGAAAGCAAAAGACATTAACTCATTCAAGAAGTGCCATCTCTAGATACGCGAGTCAAGTTCATTATTCTGAAAAGCAAGATTTTCATTGAATTACAATGAAAATCTAGCTGTTCACAAAAATGGACTTACTGTCTTTTGCCTTCAAAAGACAGACATAAACTGTCCAAACTTTCCCCACACTGAAGTCACCTTTAAAATATCTGCACATCCATTCATGGATGCCACATACAAGGGGGTTGTCCTGTTGCTGGCATCTCCATCCGGGTTCGCTCCATGCTTCAGCAAAAGTTCTGTGCAAGGGACGTCCGAGTTTTTCACAGCAACATACAGAGGTGTCTGTCCTTTCACGTCACAAAGGTCCACACTGGCACCACTGTGAAGCAGAAGCTCTGCACACTCTAAATGTCCACCTGAGAAAGGGAATATATATTGAAAAATATGTTGTACCGGATTATGAAGCATCAGACTTGACACTGGAATCATTTTGGGGCTTTTTTAAAAATAATTTACACTACTTTGTTTAATATTATAACACTTACATATCATTATTCATTATAACACAAGGCATTCACATTTCTGAAAATAAAAATTTAGTTTTATGTGGGCAAGGGCCACTGACTGTTGCTACTTGTTGTTTGGCTGCATATGCTCTGAAATGGGGCTTTCAAAGGTAGCATGACATGACCATGACATGACCTTGACAAGGTAACAAATAATTATTAGTGACACATCATCGTGAGATGATGGCCTTTGTCGTGTTCCATGATTATCATTGCAGAAGACATCTGTTGATGGGTTATTTTGCAACGACATTCCCGTTCAATACCAAATATTTGTCACCTACGTTATAACATACCCATGAACATGCTAACATACATGCACAATTGAATGTTCCACAAACCTGCTGCAGCAAGCCTCAAGGGAGTGCATCCGAAATTGTTCTTTTTGTCGATTTCCTCCCTTGTTTTACTCCGCTTCAAAGCCTCTGCCACAAGTCGCGCGTCTCCCTCGAAAGCCGCTACATGAAGTTGAGAATCGACACTGCCAAATGGTTCACAGTCTTCAAATTGTGCAGCAAGCAAATTAGCAACCTTAGTTAGATTAAGAGCGGTCATAATTTGATGAACTAAACACTGGATTACAACTCCGACAGTGAAGTAAACACTGTAGGATCCGGTAAGTCGCGCATGCGCATTGGAATCCGGCAAAGCAGACGACAATTCGGTATTTGCGTTTTCGATGGCTCACAGGTACTGTGAACTGCTGCATCGCGGCATCAGTCCGTGTCAGTCGCGCGCGCGCACACACACACACACACACATACACACGCGCGCGCGCACACACACACACACACACACAGAGGTCACCTTAAAGTTTGAAGTCCTTAAAAAAATGATAAGGTTAAAAAAAACTTGATTCAGCTCATTGCTGTTTGTTGTTCTACTGATTTTCCGGGGTCCCGCGAAGCCGCACACCCGTCACGGCAAACACTTCTCCGGCATAACAAGAAACTCTCAGTGTTAACTCACAATCAGTATACATTTGTGTTATTGTCTGCACACAACAATGCAAGCGGCCGACATAATACTCCAATTGAGTTACATTGAAAACTTGCTGCATTTGTACGACGACTGAAACAAGTCACATGATTTCTTTTTAATGAAGTTATAAAATTGCAGGTCTATTTGCAAATACAAATTAACTCTCCACAAAATACATTTTTACATTCGCAGTATTTATTCAAAGCGTTCTTTGAGACAATTTTAACAGACTTTTGTAAAGCTACTCATCTTAAGTATAAAGTTCAAGTTTCTTACTATCACCGTTGTCTCAGTAGCAAATGGTTAATGGGTCATAACAAATCTCAGTAATATTTGAGTACCAAAATAATCCAAGGACTCTTCTGGTATCAGAAATAAATATCATAACTGAAAGCAAACCTACGTAAACATACAATTTTTTTTTTTTAAGTCAAAACTAAGCATTGGAAAAAGGTCAAAGACTCAAAGGTCAACTGAAGACAAACGTGTTAAACGAAAGTCTATAGAGGTCAAATTGGCTTGATTGAAGACGAAGAAAAGAAAATTTGGCGTAAGCTGGAAGTGAGGAGATGACGACAAGCAGGACTTGCAAAGGACCTGCATAGGGCCGAAGTGACGACGCTAGGCGGACCCTGGGCCAATAGACACGAAGAAAGGAACAACGGTACACTACATGATGAGGTAGAGCTGCCCAAGGGGAGGAATGTCTGGGCCAAGCGGAGGTGAACCAGACTACGGGGAGGTATGGACGGGTTAGGGAGAGCGGACCACGTTACGCCTCTACTGAAGCATGTGTGTACAAACCAAGGGGAATCACAGCGCTGGACAGACAAACAGTTAGATCCCCTGCCCCCGCCTATCAGGCACCCAATCGCCAGCCCACAGAGAAATATGCAGGTATAGAACAAGACGATCATTTCCATCCTCAAAATCCATCATCATCATCTACTGAAGCAGCTGCACTGGCTGACCGTAAAATCCCGCTGCCAGTACAAAGTTGCAATTTTCGCCTATCGGCATTTTGACGGATCTCTCCCGCCGTACCTTTCTGCCATACTGTCTGTTTATCAGCCATCACGCACCCTCCGTTCCTCTGGTGTAAAACTTTTAAAAATCCCGAAGCTTAACCTGAAAACTGTCGGGGAGCATTCTTTCACCTTTTTAGCCCCAAGTGTGTGGAACTCCCTGCCAAATGAAATGTGGAATCTGCCCACATTGTCACAGTTCAAAGCTCACTTAAAGACTTTTCTTTTCTGTCGGGCATTTAACACTTAGCTCATCTTTAAAATAATTATAATAATTACGGTATTTATAATGCGCTTATCTTATAATAATTATAACTCAAAGCGCGCACTCACAACTCGCGCACGCATGCGCACGCTTTAGACAACGACTTGCGTACCACAAACAGTGGAATACATTACGACGGTCAACTTGGGGTGGGGAGTGTGGTGATATAGTGCTAAAACTGTTAGCCGCTAACTCAGTGTTGACTGCCTTTTATTCTGATCCTAAAGGAAGTGAATGTAAGGTGTTGGGAAGAGATGGGGTAGTTTAAAGTAGTGTATAATCGTGCGTGTGTCTGAGAGAAAGGGTGTGCTGTTGTGCATTCGCAGGCGGTGAGTCCAGTGGAACTTTTCCTGGAGAACAGCGCTATACAAGAACTATGTATTATTATTATTATTATTATATGTGAACCACGAGGATGCCGTATGCATTAGGGATCATTTGCATGCCGGAGTGAGTTAATTAGTCATGCGCCAGCCACTAAGCAAGGTGCTCCGCTATAGCACCTTGCTTAGTGACTGGTGCAAGGTTAAGCTCACTCATGCCACTGGACCGCACTTGAAAACAGGGAGTTTTGCTAATCAACTTTTGTTTAATTTTGCTACAGGAATCTCCTATTCAAAGGTTACGCGGCAGTGCTGATTGTCGTATAGAAAAAGAATGTAACTTGAATCAAATCTCGTGCACAAACGCTGCGAGTATCTCCTTACGTACTCCTACACACACACAAAACTCACAATGTAAAATAATTTGGAAGTCATACATGAGTTTTTTTCTACACCTATGCCGCTCATACTGCGCGCTCTACACAGAGCCGGTATTTCTAGTTAAGTATTTATTTCCGTTTCTTTAATATTTTTTTCTTCTGCATCCTCCTGATTCGTCCAGAGGAAGTAACTTCTAACCAATTGTCAAAGGGCAGCAGACGTCCGCAGCAGCCAACAAAACTGAAACAGTGTGACTATTTCTGGAACTGAGAGGTCTGGGATAATAGTAACAAATACACTCTCCACTCACAGACCTGCAACTTCGATGTTTGGTGGTGAAATGGATGTGTAAGCAAATTCTGGTTTTGCTAGTAAGAGGAATAGATTCTCATGGCCCTGCAGCTAGCTGCATGGGCTCATGAGAATCTATGCCTCTTACACTGAGATGATAATTATGAGAAGTAACTGGTGACTGCACATTTAAAAAAAAATGATGACTGAAGGCAAAGCTGGCAAGATTCTGACCCATTTCTTCTATGATGAAGTCTGTTGAACAGGCACTCGATGTGCCATTGTAGGCACCAAAGACAAACCAATGAGAAATGGACATATGCTGGAGAATAGAGGGTGTTGCCTGGAAAAGCGGCCTTATGGTCAGGGCCTAGCTATATCTCTGTCAGCTAGAGAATATGCCTTCTGTACACAGGCTCACAGACAGACCAATCGGAAACTGTGACAAAGACGCAGCGCTTTTGAAACAGGATCTATTAAGATGTTCTCTCTCTCTCTCTCTCTCTCTCTCTCTCTCTCTCTCTCCGGGAGAGGATCAGTTACCTCGAGGGTGTGTGTGGGGTGGGGGGGAGGGGGGGGGGGGCTCACTTACAATTACCGTCAGCTCAAAAGTAAATACAAGCTATTTGGACTGACCTGTCATCAAATTCGCATTGTTTTCCATGGCCCATATGTCCGGTTCGCAACATGAACAATGGGAGGTGAAGCCGGAACTGGGCCTGTGCCGGTGACGTGTACGACTGATTTAACTCGCTGCGCAGGCTGAGTATGTAAAGTGGTTGGTTAAACCTGTCCCGGACCTACCTCAGCCATTGAGACCCGTCAGCGCCGCAGACTTCGCACACAAATACTAGACCAGTACGCGAATGCCCGTCTTGGGGCCCAAGGTGACCGCAGTGAACCCGCGCACGACTGTGCGCGGACCTACTGCGGCCGACATTGACCCGATTACCTTTCGCCCACTGGGAAGTCATCAGTCTACCCGTACTCCGGACTCTCCCCCATTCTCCCTTTACCCCCCCCCCCTCCCCCCCCTCCCCCCCCCCCCCCACCCCCCCCCCCCCCCCCCCACCCCCCGCTCTCGCCCGGACTGACCTCGTACTTGTGATAGAGCGTGATAGCTCTAGGCTGAAGTAGTGTCTGAATAGCTCAGCTAATGGGACATCTCCAGTATGTAAAATAAACTCGACTTTGCTTAAAACAAGGACGGTTATAACGAAAGTTATTGAGTCGAATTAATAACAAAACTTTTTTTTTTTCCAGAGGTCCTGATCGCTGTGTGTCGATGTGAATTACTTCGCTTATAACAAACTTCGGATACAACAACAACAAATGTGTGGATCCACAAGCGATCTGTTTTATCCGAATTTTAACGTGATCGAAGAACTGGCCCCTTTTCCCCAATTACTCCCCTCCCTACCCCTGGCCCTCCACCAACCACACACAAATACACCCCATGCCCCACTCACAACATCCTTAACTCATTGTGCCCGAGGTACGAAATACCCACATTTTGGACTTATCCTCTGAGGACTGCATTACAATTCAGGAGACAGATCGACCATGATAGTTCAAGGGTGGTGGCAGAATAGCTTGGCGCCTATTCTGCCACCACCCTTAAACTATCATGGTCGATTCATATCTTGCTGTGGTGTGTCGCGGGCAGAGTGATTTAAACCTGCTGCTGATTAGGCTAGATATGTCATTTTCTGGAAAACACAGCCCTCAATTCGTTTGTGAAAAGCGACATTGTCTTCTTCTTCTTTTTTTAATGGACTTACGGTCTTACTGAAGGCGCAAGATAATAAGTCCATTGTTGTGAAAAAACGAGATTTTCGTTGTAATACAGTGAAAATTTCGCTTTTTACAACAATATTTGTTTTCTTATTGCAAATTCTCTAAACGACGACAATGACTTGTCCATTCAGCCAGTCCATGCAAAGCAGACCTTTCTGTCTGCAAGAGGCATAGATTCTCAAGAGCCCCTGCGGATGCAGGGGCACTTGAGAATCTATGCCTCTTGCTTTTTTCTTTCTTTCTTTCTTTTTTTTTTTTTTTTTTTTTTTTTTTTTTTTTTCCCCTTTTTTCAGTTTTTTTTTTAAACATTTTAACGTAATGTTCATGCCAGTGAAAAGAAGGAGAATGTCTTGTTCATTCAGTTCAATCCATACAAACTAGACCCCTCTGTGTCAGTGCAAGAGGCATTGATTCTCATGAGCCCCTGCATTCGCTGGAGCTCATGAGAATCTATGACTGTTGCTGTCACTGAGAAACAAATTGGCTTTATTATATGTTCATGCTGTCTGTTGTATGGATTCTTGAAAAGAATGTCAAGTTCAAGTCACGTTTTATTTATTTCTAACATCCTGGGGGCATAGGAAAGTAGAACAAGGGATAAGATACACGTCAGGCTAATAATCCCGTAAAGCCAAAGGCCACACACAATAACTTACTTATAAGAATACACATGAGGTAAGGAAACATTGCGAAAACGCACATTACTTAAATCCACAAAAGGCAAATGACTTGTCCCTGACTTGTCCATCAAATCCATGCAAACCAGACCCTTCATCTGCGAGAGACATAGATTTTCATAAGCCCTTGCATTAGCTGGGGCTGATGAGGATCATTTCCACTTGCGTACACAGACTGACCTAGGCTGGTGTTTATATGTCTATAATGTCAGCAAACGTAAACGGAATGCGGCTATACAAAATATTCGAGTCAGTATTAAATAATAAGTGATTCCAATAGTGCACATAAGAACACAGAAATTGCGTTTGCATCTGCAAGCTTTTTTTCAAATCACGGAGCGTCGATTTTTTTTCTTTCTTTTCTTTATTTTTCTTTTGCGTTTGCTGATGGGCTACGGTTTCGCTGTGGTTTACATTAGGTTTTTTTGCACACATCCGCAAGCATTTGCTCGCAAATGGAAACCCGGATGAATTAATTACATCCTTAAACTGCGCATATTTCCGGCTTTAAGACAACAGACGACAAGTCGGGTGTTTGCAAAATGTAGCCGCTGGAAAACACGTCCGGGTCAGATCCGTTTGGAACATCCTGGATCAAACCTATATAACTAGGCGGCTGTGTTTTCCTCGGTCATGCGACCTTTTTGTTGTCTTGGTGACTTCCCTTTTCCTGTGAGTATACCATGTGATTTTGGAATAAGGAAATTGTGCAGACTATTATGTCGTGCCTATTTAAGTATCATATGTTGTTATTTATGTTTTTTCTGTATTTTCTATGCATGTATATCAGTTCTATGATGCAACATATTTCTTCAGTAACCCATTTAGCCCCCACGCCCTACAGCTGGAGATAGTTCAACCATGATATTTCAAAGGTAGTGCCATATTGGCTTGGCGCCATTTTGGAAACACGTCCGTGGGGTTAAATGGGTTAAAGTTGCCCGCTTCTCCAGGGAGGCTTTTATTTGCTAACATTCGCCAACACAACGGGTCTCAATGTTTCTTGCCTCAACCAGAACTGATGGCGAAATTTGGGTTTGTTTTTTTTTTTTTTTTTTTCGTGACAATCCATGTGAGTAGACAACGGGGAAACCCAGCAGACAAAATGTCCTCGGGCCAACGACGGCCGCAGTGGGCCCGAAGATGTTTTGCTACAGGGTAACATCTCCTGTGCATCAAAGGCAGAAAATAACAGCGGAGCATTCTATCATTTCAAGATCCAACGTTAAGTTCCAACTTCCTAATTAAAACCAACGTTCAGTTACTCCATGTGTGCTGCATCATTTCAAGCAACTCACTCAGCCCGGACACACCACACCAAGACGTGGATAGAGCTTGATAGTTCAATGGCGGTGCCAGAATAGCTTGGCGCCCACAGGCGCCAAGCTGTTCTGGCACCACCCTTGAACTATCAAGCTCGATCTGTCTCTAGAATTGTAATACTGTCCTTCAGAGGGCAACTTCAAACTTTTGGGGATTTCGGTCCTCGAGTAGAATGTGATAAGTCGTGCCCGGTCAAAACATTTATGAAGGAGATGTTGTGAGTTACCGATTAAACCTGTCTTGCTTAGAAAAGATGGACGCGGCTGAAATAAAGATGCAAAACTGTAACTATTGCCATCTTCGGATACTGAAGATGGCAATAGTTACATATCGCCAGGGTGCCCAGTTTTTTTTCTTGATTTATGCGAATGTTGCTATAAGCGAAGTAATTTACTTATACAGAGTGCTCTCTGGATCTCTGAAAAAGTGTCGGCATATCCGACTTATGTTTGTCCGGCCTTGTTATAAGCGAAGTAGACTGTATTATACACAACTTGACTGTATTCAATGAATGCTTTTTAAGCCCCATCCTCAACCCCTTCTTAACAATATATTACAACACACTCTGAAAATGTTAGCCTCTGCTAAGGTTCGAATATTTCGTTTGGATTGTTTTCTTTGAGCAGTCAGTTATAACTTCTTGTGTACAAAGTGTTCATTTATTATGATGTAATTAATCATGAGATGATTGTCACATTCTTTTTGTTTGCAACAGTTGGTGCACATTGATACAGCATGGCTTCTTCTTCAATTTCTTTTATGTTGCTGGCTGTGTTCGCCGTGGCTATTGCGGATCCACTAACCACAACAGTGAGTTTATCCTTTGGCTTTTTTTTTTTTTACTGTTGCCGACGATGGCGCTCGGCCTCGAAAATAACAATCGTATCATAACGAGGCGTCCTTGTCACCGAGCGGTACTGTCTTTTGCAGTGAAAGAGTTGATTAATCATTATAGACATATTCGTTTAACTCATTCTAGCCCAGACACACCACAGCAAGATATGGATCGACCATGATAGTTCAAGGGTGATGCCAGAATAGCAGAATAGCTTGGCGCCTATGGGCGCCAAGCTATTCTGGCATCACCCTTGAACTATCATGGTCGATCTGTGCCCTGCACTGCAATGCAGTCTTCAGAGGACAACGGCAAAATTTGGGGATTTCGGTCTCGGGGTACAATGAGTTAACCCCTTAAATGGCACAGTACGTTCATACAACGACCAAAAGCCAACACCTTCCAAGAAACACGAATACAAATCGGTCTCTGCAAGAGGCATAGATCCTCATGAGCCCCCGCAGTCGCGGGGGCTCATGAGGATCTATGCCTCTTGCAGTAAGATCATGGTTATTTTTTTCTCGGCAGTGAACGGATTAAGGGTTCGATTTTTTTTTTTTTGTAACGCATTCTTCGCGATCATAAGAGAGAGATGCCAGGCTGCCTTTTACAAGCCCCACGAATGCACACTGTTCAGTCTGGTTTATATGTTTTGCAGGTACTGAATTTATTAATCCCATTAATTACTGCCGTATCCCAACGCGTCAAAACCAAAGTGCAGCACGCCAACAGGCATAGATCCTTGCGAGCCCCCGTAGTCAGTCGCGGGTCTCGCGTACATGTATGCCTGATCCCTGATTGATTTATTAGTTAGGTTACAAAGTAAAGTAGGTAAAGGCACTGTCAGGGGAGAGAAGTGTGCATGTATCGACCAGTGATCATAGATCTACTGTGGCCAAAGCACAAAAAAAAAAAAGATAGGAAAGAGGGGGTGCGCTAAGAAAGTGACTGGAAGCAATGCATATGGAAGCCCCCCCCCCCCCCCCAGGGGGGGGGGGGGGCGTATCACATATTCCACTGTTCCAGCCACTCAGTGCATGAAAATTTAAATCTAGGTCCCCCCAAGGGGGGTCCAGATATTTAGCCGGTGTGGACAGTTGTTTCGGTCTTGGCGACCTCTTCAGCACACCATCGGCAATACTGGAGGAACTCCATCCCTCCAACAACAGTCCCCCCTTTTCTTTTCATTTTTGATTCATTAGTTGGTTGGCTGGTTCGCTAGTTCGATGACTGGTTGCTTGATTCGTTGATTGGTTGGTTCGGGTTGGCTGGTGGTTAGTTGCTTGGTCGGCGGGCTGGTTTGTTGGTTGGTTCGTTAGTTCGTTCGTTGGTATAAAATGTATAAAATCTTTCAGTCTGGTGTTGGAGGGATGGCCTTGCGAACGGGCGCCAAACAGGTGGTGACGAAGATCAGAGAAATCGCCGTCAGCGCTAAAGAAGGTAAGAAGTTTTTCAGTTTCCTCACTTGTCTCTCAGTCTCATACTGAGTTGTGTTCTGATCTGTGATTTTGGACCTTTACGGCTTTCAACCGTAAGGTCCAAAATCACAGGCCAGCACACATTTTACTTTCGTTTCTGTGTGCGCAGAGGCTGCTGAGATAACTGACGTGTGTGTGGAAACTCGCCAAAAAAAATCAAACGGGGAAGGGGGGGGGGGAGTGGGGGGAGGTCCAAACACCCCAAAAAGAGACTTAGTTATAGCATCTTAAAGAATTTTGGGTAGGGGGGGGTGGGGGTGAGCGGAACCCCTGGACCCCTCCCCCCTCTCACGTGGTTCTGTCTTCCCCACCCCTGCATCCTAGGCATTCATTTCTATACCTCCTTTGGAAATCTTCACTTGTCTTCTACGCATGTGGTATTATACCGAAGAGCAAAAGAAATGCTACATCATTCAAAACATCGGAAACACTCCATATTATATAAAAAAAAGAAATAATTCATCGGAAACACTCCATATAATAAAAATATAAGAAATAATTCATTGGAAACACTCCAGTGTTTCCGATGAATCATTTTCTTATATTTTTGTCTACCGTATTAAAAATGCACTTTTAGATGGGGCTGGTCGGAGTGCATTCAGGAGCATGCACATGACGGTTTTTTGGCGTTTTGTGTGTGTCAGTGTGTGTGTGTGTGTGTGTGTGTGTGTGTGTGTGTGTGTGTGTGTGTGTGTGTGTGTGTGTGTGTATGTGTGTGTGTGTGTGTGACAGCGACTAAAGCCCGCGTTTGAGGACGGACAAGACTGAAATTGTATGATATTGTTCCTAAAAGAATAATCTCGAAACGTTGGGGGTTTTGTTTGTTTGTTTGTTTGTTTTTTGTTTTCGTTTTTGTGACTAAGATGCTCATTGGCGAGAAAATGGCCATTTCACAAAAAAAAAAACTGTTGATCCACACTAAAGTTCGTAATTTTTCTTATTTTGTATTAGATATTTTGCATTTAGCTAGATAAAAGGGAGATGTTGAATGAGTTCGTTATCCAGCATTGTACCTCTAAAACCTTTCGAGTGACAATTAAATATTTTTGGGAAAAATATATATATTTTCGCGTTTTGGGGATTAATTTCACGAATTATTTGGGATTAATCTTAAAACAATTGAATTTTTTACGAAAAAAATCAATCTTCTTATTAATATTCGCATGATGTTTCGTATACGGTATTTACATAAACCTACAGTTTGTCTCGGCTGTCGGGTACGATTAGGTCAATTGTGACCAGTATGCCCTAGGTGTGAAAATCAGACAATTTTCTGCACCACTTTTTCAGAGACATTTGTAAAACGGCTAACATAACTTTAATTTTTCTTTTACAAAAAAACTATCTTCTCATTAATACCCGCATGATTTTTTATAAACAGTGTTTGCATAAGCCTGCTGTTTGTCCCGGCTCCGGGGTAGGATTAGGTCAAATTGTGACCTGTAAGCTCTAGGTGTGAAAATCATCAAGAAAATTGGAAAGTGATCTTCTAATATGTCAAATGTTAGTACTGCGATGAGTGACGTATAACATCGAGTCGTCACTATGAACACGGCGTCAGTCGTGGGATTAATCATGCCATGTCGTGAAGCTTTAACTCATTCTACCCCAACACCGAAATCCCCAAATGTTGCCGTTGTCCTCTGAAGACTGCACTGCAGTGCAGGACACAGATCAACCATGATAGTTCAAGGGTGATGCCAGAATAGCTTGGCGCCCATAGGCGCCAAGCTATTCTGGCATCACCCTTGAACTATCATGGTCGATCCTTATCTTGATGTGGTGTGTCTGGGGTAGAATGAGTTAAGTGACTGACGTCATTTCGCTGCTCGTGCTGTTATTCTTCTTCAGAATAGTTATGCTACGCCAAATCACAGAGCTTACGAATGGCGGGAATCGCCGTGTGTCCGTCTTTAATTGTGTGTGCCAGTGTGTGTGTGTGCATCAGAGGGTGGGTTAGAGTAGAAGGATATGTATTACTGTCGCTACGCGAGCCCACAGAGGAAAACGCCGTGTGCCCGTCTTTATTTGTGTGCGCCGACGTGTGTGTTGATCAGAGGTTGGCTTAGAGAGGATGGATCAGCATAATAAGCATAAAAAATATGAACAACTCTGAATGTTCCTAAAAGATAAACGCATGTGAGTTCCAAACAATAAGTTAGACTTTGGGATGAAATCCTCATCTTGTTATTATATATTACCATTGCCACGACGGTTAAGCTTGGCGGCTGACTAATAGACTATAAAAAAAGATTAACTTTGCTTTTCTGTCTTCATTTTGCAGGAATGTCTCTTGACCTGCTCCACCAGGATGTTATTGACCTTCAGACTATGACGTCTGAACTTCTCAGCCACCAGCCCAACAAAGGTAAAGAGAGACCGATGAGTCATGCAGTTGATCTATCGATCTGACTGTACATATAATGACTTGCAAGCACCTGGGGATCAAACTCTTGCTTTGTCCGGCCCCTCCCTTGACATGTTTGACTAAACCCTTGAATGCCAATCGTCGCAATTTTTGTTTCTGAAATCTTTGATAAATCAACACCAGAGCCCGAGTCCCCACCGTCCAAAGAATATAGATACAAAGTGGGGTCAGCAAGAGAGATATATCCTCATGAGCCCCCGCACCTGCGGGGGCTCATGAGGAACTATCTTTCTTGCATACAAAACCTCTTGAATGCCAGTCGTCGGAATTTTAGTCTCTGAAATCTTCGATAACTCAACACCAAAGACTGAGTCCCAGACGCACAAAGAACATGGATACAAAGTGGGATCAGCAAGAGAGATAGATCCTCATAAACCCCCGCACTTGCGGGGGCTCGTGAGGCTCAATGACTCTTGCAGTTGGGTATAGTTCACTCTCTATCTCGGCAGTGAAGTGGTTAAACAGAATGGATTAATTATCGCCTTCAAACAGTTATGCTTTCTCTATTATTCTACCGTGAAGCAGATGTTATCACTTTTGAAAATGATATTTACTTCTGAAAATGATTTTTTTTGTTAGTGATATTTGCTTTTCTCTGTCATTATTCAGCCTCTGAATGCGAGACACAGGCCATAATCAAGATGGCTGCTGCCGGCACAGGAAGTCACGAAGTGTTGACTCTGCTTCTAGCTGAGGGTATGTAATGTTGTTGTTGTTGTTGTTCTTGTTGTTCTTGTTGTTGTTGTTGTTGTTGTTGATGTACATGATGATGAGGAGGAGGAGGATTTTTTTATAAATTACTGGTCTATTGTTTCTGATTCTTCGCAGATTCCCTGTCTGTCCTGAGCGGTCGTCTGGCGCTGTCATTGGCTGTTTTGGAACATATCGCCCACCAGCTGGAAGGTAAGCGGACCAATGAAGCTTACTTTTATTGATTACGTGCTGGTAAGCGGACCAATGAAACTTACTTTTATTGATTACGTGCTGGTAAGCGGACCAATGAAACTTACCTTTTGTCACGTCATTCTAAACGGACCAATTCAATAATTTATCATTGATCACGTGATGGTAACTGGACCAAGAAATTATGTTGTCTTTAATCATGTGATGTGAGCGGACCAACGAAATTATTTTTTACATATGAATGAAAGGCACTTGCGTAATTAAACTCCTTCGCTGCCTGTGCCCGGGTGTCTCGCCAGTGCAGATTCATTGTTGTTAAATCATTCAGCCCTACCCACGTATTTCCCAAATTTCGGAGGCGTCATCTAACGACTGTTCACCTGTTGCATGAGATGGATCGACCATGATAATTCAAAGGTAGTGCCAGATTAGCTTGGCGCCGACAGGCGCCAAGCTAACCTGGCACAACCTTTGAATTATCATGGTCGACCCCATCTCCTGCTGTTGTGCGTCAGGGCTGAATGGGTTAAGCCCTTGATATAATCGATATTAATGAGCCCAGGAAGAGGCAAATGATAAAGAACTTCATGAGCCCCAGCGACTTTTGCAGATGGATGCTATTCTCTGTGTTCCGACGGTGAAGGGGTGGTGAATTTGGTCGTGGTATTCCAAATGTAAGATGTTCTCGACCTCCTTTTGTATCCTCATTGTCTATTTAACACTGATACTCTGCAATAAGCAATAAATCGACCATGATCGTTCCGGGGTTATAATATTTGCTTTCTGTCTGCAGACGAGCTGTCTCTGTCAAGAGATGTCACGAATCATCTTACTGCTGTTATCTTTGGCACCAACACCACCATCGCCATCATTGAGTCTGCCGGTAAGCTGTGATCCGCTCAAGCGCGGGCCGTTTTTACTGCTAAAATTCGCTAACGTTTTCAATGTAATTTTGCCTTAACTAAATCTTTTTACCCTTTTTTTCACAATCTTTATGAATATGCACAAGTAAGAGAATTTTCTTCTACTGCTCTAATATGGCAAAACCCAGAACGCCCATTTTGTTCAAATGTATTGCATTCAAAATCTCGCTTTTCACAAAATTGACAGACTTAACTCATTCGAGACGTGCCGCAACCGGATACGCGGCTTCAGCCGCGTATCCGGTTGCAGCACGTCTCCAATAAGTTAACATCGTAACACAATTTGGCAGTAAGTTTTTTCGTGTAATTTACAGACAAGACCGTGAAACAGGCTGCTTACCTGAAGACATCTGACAACGCCAACCGTGCTCGTCGTCAACTCAAAACTTCTGTCAACCTCGGAAGAGGCTGGAGTGTCGGTCTGAGTGGTGTTAACTGGCAAAGTTCTAGTGGTCGAGTCACGTTTAACGCCAGGCCCACCTTTAGTGGGTTGAAGCCGGATGGTGGCCGCGCCACATTAACCTTCAGGTTTTAGTCATTTTGTCGCTTTGTCACTGTTTCCTCAGCGGAGGTAGCCCGCGTCTATTGTCACATTTTACTCACTTGAATTGTTTGAAAAACAAATGCACCCACGCTGAAGATTTCTGCCCTGTAAAGGCAAAAGACATGTCCATATGTTATGCTATTACAATGAATATACAGTGAAATCTCGTTTTTCTTAAAAATGGAATTCACTAGACAGATTTACTTCTTTTTTTTTTTTTTACCCAAACGCTAACAACAGATGTATGATGATGCTGCTTCGTTTGTAATTCTCTAGTATGCCTTCGTAGAGCTGTCAATACGGTTTTGTGTGCGTGTGTGTGCGTGTGTGTGTGTGTGTGTGTGTGTGTGTGTGTGTGTGTGTGTGTGTGTGTGTGTGTGTGTGTGTGTTTTCTGATCTGTGAATTTGAACCTTACGGCGGAAGGCCGTATCGTCCAAATTCACAGACCAGCACACAAGCACTGATATCAAGTTAAAATATGCACTCAAGCCACATTGTTTGACTGAGGTATGTGATTTGCTTATGTCTGAGTGTATCTAAGATGTCACGTCACTACATGTGCGAGTATGTACTACGTTTTTTACACCAAAAAGGTGACCGCCAAAATGCAACTAGATAAACACGCTTGATAAGGACGAGCACAGTGGTGGACTTTTCACAGCTTAAGTTACTTTCCTTGTTTGCTACTTCTTTGCATTTCATTTCTTTCCTTTTATGTTGTGATATTTTCATTGCAGGATATTTCTGCAATTTTGTAATCTTCTAGTTGTGTTTGTGCCAAATTAGTGTACTGGTATGATGCTAAACAATAAAGGAATGTGTTTTGACAGCAAAAAATGGGACTTAATTTTTCATATCTCTCTCTCTCTCTCTCTCTCTCTCTCTCTCTCTCTCTCTCTCTCTCTCTCTCTCTCTCTCTCTCTCTCTCTCTCTCTCTCTCTCTCTCTCTCTCTCTCTCCTTAGGCCCCGCTACACATGCCCGGTTTTGAGGCCGATTCCCGATCAGTTTCGAATGGGGTTTGAACCGAAGATCAAAGTCGTACCTGTTCTGCAAAATGGCTGCTAGTTATGACAGTGATGATGATGTACTTGCATTATCAGCAGTTTTGCATCATATTCGGGAAGAGGCGTGCGAAACATCAGCAACGGCGGTGGTACTGATCACAACAGGCGTGTTCCGCCATTTGCAAACTGAAACGACGTGCGGCGGCTTTGCGAGACGCGCTCTGATTGGTTGAAGCTTACAACCGGGGCCGATTCGGATCGGAAAAATAGAGCAGGTTCTAGACACCCGATTCCCAGCCGATTGGGACCGGATCGGATAATTGACGTCATCCGATCGCAATCGTATCGGAATCGGCTTCAAAATCGGGGCACAACCGGCTCGTGTGGCGGGGCCTTTTCTCCGGCTCCCTCTCGTGTGTGCGTGCGCGCAATGGTATAGTCACATGTATAGTGACTGACATTCGCATGCGCACACTTGCCCTTAAGGCCCCGCCACACTTGCCTTGCCTGTTGTGCCCCGATTTTGAAGCCGATTCCGATCCGACTGCGATCGGATGACGTCATATATCCGATCCGATCGCAATCGGCTGGGAATCGGGTGTTTAGAAACTGCTCTATTTTTCCGATCTGAATCGGCCCCGCTTGTAAGCTTCAACCCGCAGAGCGCGTCTCGCAAAGCACGTCGTTTCAGTTTGCAAATGGCGGAATATCAGTCAACCACCTTCAGTCGTTGCCGATGTTTCGCCCGCCTCAGTCTTCCCGAATATGATGCAAAACTGCTGATAATGCAAGCACATCATCATCACTGTCCAAACTAGCAGCTATTTCGCTGAACAGGTACGACCTTGATCTTCGATTCAAACCGGTCGGCTAAATAAAGTCGAGGAATGTGTGGCAGTGCACACGTTTTTGCAGTCCGGTCCGATCACACTCCGATTCGAAACTGCTCAAGAATCGGCCTCAAAATCGGGCATGTGTGGCGGGGCCTTTAGTAGTGTAGTCTGCATGGTTGATGCATACGCTGTAACAGGCGACTATAGCGTCTCCACTAGCCGCCTGTTACATTGTATACGGTAGGCTCATTTACCTTTTCAGTTATCATAACCCATTTAGCCCCAGCGCCCTACAGCAGGAGATGTATTGACCTTGATAATTCAAGGGTAGTGCCAGCTTAGCTTGGCGCCATCAGGCGCCAAGCTAATCTGGCACTGCCCTTGAACTATCATGGTCAATACAACTCTTGTAGCTGGTACATAGACGTTAGGTGACACCTCCAAAATTTGGGAAATGTGGCCTTGGGGTTAAATGGGTTAACCCGCTTGTGTGTGTAGACGCCGTGTCTGCAGTACCGGTGACAAGGGAGTTAAACTCTTCGCTGCCAGTGGGCGCAGACTGTGTTTATGAAATCATTGTGACGTCAGCGTCAAAGATCCCAGGCCAAAAAAAAAATAGTAATAATAATAAATAAATAAATAAATAAATAAAATAAAATAAATAAATAAAAAGGAATAAAATAAAAGTAAAAAATATTTAAAATGTTATTTAAAAAAAGTCCTTCATGGGGTGGTTTGGACCACCCACCCCCACCCCCACACCCCCACCCCCCGCCCCCCCAATTCCATTCCTCATGTTTAATATTTTGGCGAGTTTTTACACACGCACTCCCCCCCCTCCCCTTCCCCCCTGCAGGTAACTGATCCGCCCCTGCAGGCAGTCGAAAGAACATGGATACACAGTGGTTTCAGAAAGAGACATAAATCCTCATGAACCCCCGCAACTGCGGGGGTTCAGGAGGATCTATGCCTCTTGCAGTTGGGTGGTGTTCAGTTTTTCTCGGCAGTGAACGGGATTAAATTTAAGATTCAATACAGTTATTGCCCCAATAGCTAAATACAATCAAAGACAATACATTATACTGTATTTGATACAATACACAGGGACCATCAGTTACCTCGTGGATGGGGGGGGGGGGGGGGGAAACTTTTCGTTTGGGACCTTCAACCTCATACTAAAGGCCTCCCCGACCGCTAGACCTTGCTTCCAGGGGCTGAAAAGTCGGAAAGCGGAGGGGGGGGGGGGCGATCGGGGGGGGGGGGGGGTAGTAGAGAGAAGTGCTAAAACGCTAAAACTCTCACCATTCGCCAAAATATCAAACAACGGCAGGGGGGGGGGGGCGGTTTCAAACCCCAAAAGGAGACTATGTTGTAGCACTTTAAAAAATGTTGGATCTGGGGGAGAGAGGGGGTGTTTGCAGATCTGCCCCTGATACATAATACAAGACTAAAGGGATAGCATGGATTATGAAGCTAGAAGATCTTAAAGTAAAATGCTTTTCCGCTCTTCTTTTCTTTTTCCACCTATGCGCACAAGGGGCAGTACACAACTGTAATGTATGTCTGTTTACATACATTGTAAAAGAAAGAAAATAAGTTTTTTAGTTGAAATTTGGCAGCATTGAGAACCCGTCGTATAGGCACATTTTTAACAACCAAATTCATCGCTGAGGCTGATCGCTTTAACCCATTAAATCCTGATGCTGATTTTTTTAAAAAATTGTTTATCGTCCTATGAAGGCTACATTACAGATTTGGAGACAGATCAACCATTTTAGTTCAAGGGTTGTGCCAGAATAGCTTAGTGCCTCAGGCGCCAAGCTATTCTGGCACCAACCTTAAACTATTATAATCAAATTAATTTCAAGCAGTATAGTGTGTTAGATAGAAAAGGGTTAACGCTTCTTCAGGCGATCACGCACTAGCACTGCTTGACCCTTGAGCCCGCTGGGGATTGAGGTGAAATGAGGAGTGTAAGCATTCGTGTCTCAATTCTGCCAGTACAATAGGAAATTTATCATACCTCTCTCTCATGGCTTGACTTCGCGAACGAAGATTTTATAGGGGTTGTCCACGACTGGAAATTTATCATACAGTGTTTGACAGATTACATTCTTCGGCAAATCCCAATATATATGACGGGACAAACGTAGAGCTGAGTTTACACGTTGCTGAAATCCAGTTGTTGTAACGAAACCCATTGTGATTTTCATAAACACGGCCTCCCGCACTTTGAGGTTATCACGTTTTCAGGTAAGCCTCTGACTTAACCCCTTGAGTAAAAAGAGAAAGTGAACGCGACCCATCTGCAAGAGGCATTGATCCTCATGAGCCCCCGCAGTTGCGGGGGCTCATGAGGATCTATACCTCTTGCTGACACCGCTTTGAATCCATGTTCCCGGGATGGCTCTCTGGCGTTGAATTAACCAAGACTTCAGAAACACAATCTGCGCCGACTGGCAGTGCTAGTGAAGAGGTTAAGATACGTCAAATGTAAACTTTGAACATGCTGAATAAATAGTAAAAAAGAAAACAGAATATAGATATCGAAAACCCTTTAAATTAGATACATGAAAGACCACGTTTCGGATCAAAGATCCTTCTTCTGGTTAATATGATATATCACCCAGAAGAAGGATCTTTGATCCGATACGTCGTGATCCATGTATCTAATTTAAAGGGCTTTCAACCTCTATTTTCTGTTCTCCTTTCACGTGAAACCCTTGCGGCAACAGTTTTACAACTGAATAAATAGTATGATGATGTACAGACGGAGGATAGCATTTCAGCTTTTCTTTACCTCTCAAATGTACTTTGAAAATAAATCTTGGCCCATATAGCCCCGGTGCACTACAGAAGGAGATGGATCGACCATGATATTTCAAGGGTAGTGCCAAAATCCCTTCCACTAGTCAGTCGCCTGTTACACTGTATACGGTATTCAACTTTTCAGTTATTACAGCCCATTTAGCATCAGCGCTCTACAGCAGGAAATGTGTTGATGGTGGTAATTCAAGGGTAGTGCCAGATTAGCTTAACGCCTTTAGACGCCAAGCTAATCTGGCACTACCCTTGAATTATCACGGTCTGTTCATCTCCTGCAACTAGTGCATAGTTGTTAAGTGACACGTGCAAAAATTGGGAAATACCGACGTGGGGTTAAATCTGGCAAAGCTAATCTGGCACTACCCTTGAATTATCATGGTCGCTCCATCTCCTGCAATTGGTACATAGTTGTAAAGTGACACGTGCAAAATGTGGGAAATACCGCCGTGGGGTTAAATCTGGTAAAGCTAATCTGGCACTACCCTTGAATTATCATGGTCGCTCCATCTCTTGCAACTGGTACATAGTCGTTAAGTGACACGTGCACAATTTGGGAAATACCACCGTGGGGTTAAATGGGTTAAACATAGAAACTTCAATGCTAGGTTTGTTAGTTAGTTATTTAGGTTTAACGCCGAGCAGGTACAATGCTAGGGAATCCACCCTAGAAAATGTGACAATAAGTGGTTACTAGTTTTCGCAGTATCTCCTTTATGAATTGAACTATATAAATTGTGTTTAACAGACGATTTCAGGAAATCAGAAGCAAACAGTGGCTTACCCCTTTTCGTTCTGATAAACTACTGCTTGAAAATAATTTGACTATTATAGTTCAAGGGTGGTGCCAGAATCGCTTGGCGTCTCAGGCGCCAAGCCATTCTGGCACCAACCTTGAACTGCAATGGTTGTTCTATGTCACCCACACCTCACCCCCAACCCCACCCTCCAAAATCTTTTGGACGAAAAATAACCGTTTGCAGAAAGAACAATTTTTGTTTAAGGGAGGCTTAAACTAACATGTTAGGCACTCTAGCCACCCCACCACCACCTCAACATTGGAAAATGTCTTCCTACGTTACTGCATCTCCAAGCAAAAGATACTTGAAGTTTGTCTATTGACTTTATTTTTTATTTGCAGTAGTGTGTCTTGGATGTAGGCTGATCTTTTTATACCTTTGGTTGATAATATATTAGGCTTTGATTCGGTTATCGCGTGGAAGTACTCTCATCAAAAAATATGTGTGCTTGTCTGTGATTTTGGACTTACGGCTGCAAACCGTAAGGTCCCAAATCACAGACAAGCACGCGTTAAACGCAGTGGGCTATTTCTCCAACAGACGGCGTTCTCAGTTTGCCCTTTGAAAAGAAGACGTTATATTCAGCGTGTAACTTGAACAGCAAAGACCAGGACCATTGCTGCTTCAGGACTCAGGGGGAAGACTAAGTTTGGGGGGCGAGAAGAAAACGTAAAATTTGTGAATACTGAAAACATGTTGGCTGGACTTCTATGTTTCACCCTAATGGTCGTCACAGCAAATTGTAAGTCCTGATTGTTTTGTTTTGTTTTGTTTTGTTTTGTTTCCCTTGTTTTATTTTGTTTTGTTTCCCTTGTTTTGTCTTTGTTTATTTTTTGTGTTTTGGTTTGATTTGGTTTGGTTTGTTTGGTTTGGTTGGGTTGGGTTGGGTTGGGTTGGTTTTGGTTTTGAGGGGGTTTTTTGGTTTAGTTTGGTTTGATTTGGTTTTGTAACTAGTGAGCTTAAAAGTTGACTTAGTCTTACTAAGTAATAGTCCACATTCCAACATTATGCCCTTTATGCCCCTTATAGGTTGAACCCCCACCCGGGTCTGCCCTGGGGGACTTGGGTGGGGTTAGGTATTTTTTAGTTCCCAGGGTCACCCTGGTCAGCCCCACAGGGTGGGTTTTTCTCTCTATTCTGGGGCATGCGTTTCTGTCTACCCTTAGTCCATTCACCTGTATTTGCCTTTTTAAAACTCTCCCTACTGTCTGCACTGCCTGTAGCTCTTGATATTGGATGTGTGTTGCTAAATGGTCTTAGCTTTATTTAGGCCCCATGTTGTTGGTTTATTTAACGTATTTGACCGGCTGACGACATACATTCAATTTTCTGTTTAGTTTTTTTTTTCACAAGCAGTGCAGGCACGTCCTGAGAAAGCCTTGTTGCTGTCGGGACGTTAAGCAATGTACAATCAACTTATAGGTTGAAGAGTTGGCTGACTCCAACCCATCATTTTTTTTTCCATTAACCACCTCTCTAAGGCCTATTGGTTTAAGAATTGTCAACCCTAATGATACAATGGTGACGAAATATGTGATAAAAAAGTTTGAAATTCGTAAAATACTTGTCATGTTTCGTACTTCAAATGAAGCGAATCAATGGATCGTGACACGGTGATAGCATACACATGGAACGGGCATGTGTATACTGGAACGGGCATTCTGCGTCCAATGAATGTCTGAACTCGCTGCATTTTCTGACCTACCTCTGACTTAGGAATCATTTATACTGCAACAGGTTACCTGGTTCTTAATACATCACCTGGCACAGTCCTTCCAGGCGTCACCGACTCTTTGGATATACGATGCGCCATCGGGCCTAACTCCCAAGAGGTCAACAGGGTCATGGTCATGCAAATCGAAAAGGTCAACGGCCTTCACATCCGACCTTTGGCTTCCATGGCGACTGGGGAGGCCGCGAAGCTTGACGCCCCTTTCCCAGACGGCAAGGCGTCAGTAACGGGAAATATCGGTTCGAATCCTAGGGATTCTTATATTGAGGTCAGTCAGTCAGTCAGTCAGTGAATGATGTAATTAAAGAGATTACATTTATAAATGAAGATTTCGTAAACGCCACAATCTCAATTTCAGCCAGCCAGACGGAAGCTTAGCCGAATCCAGCGAATATATAGCTCCCAGAACTAAAAGTCCAGAGAATAAGTCCGAATTTAGAACCTGGTTCGAGAAGCATTCGCGAACCTTCGGTGAATCCTCCGAACGTGTTTTGCGACGCGAATGTTCGCCTGGTTAAGAACAAGCTTTACAAACACTCTGCGTTTGTAAAGCCTGTTCATAACAATGCGAACACTCGCGTGCGATTCTATTGCTACCAGACCAACCTGTGTGATTTCACAGCGTATCCTTCTAGTGCGATAGGCATTGGCGATTTCAAGTTAAAATTCATCATTCGCCCAATAAGCAAAAGTTGCTCAGTCTGACCGACGTCGGCCGCAGTTAACCCAGGGTCCTTTTGCTCACTTAGTGGCATCTTTGTCGACAGTTAACCCTGAGAAACCCAAACGATGATGATGCGGGGGAGTACATGTGCGTCATGTCCGTGCTGGACAAGTCTTACCTCCTGGAGCGTCTGTCTGTGGACGGCCATGTCAACGTTTCTGGTAAACGCGTGTTTGCATCGACCATTACAGTTCACTGGTAGTGTATGACTAGCTTGGCGCTTTTCCAGGTGTCAAGCTAATGAAGCACTGCCTTTGAGGTATCATATCAGATCCGTCATCCGAAAGTGATGTGAAATATTATAAACTGAGATTGTACATAACGTTGATTTTTTTAGATCCACGTTCAATTGTGTGCCTATCTGCGATTCTGGCCTTTACGGCGTAGCGTTTTAGGTTAAAAATAAAAAGGCATGACAAATAAATGTGTGTACTTGTGTGCCGGTATGTGATTTTGGATCGGACTATTCCAGGTACAAAATTAAATACCAAAATACTGGGTTTGTTATGTTTATTTACTTGTTTGTTTCTTTCTTTCTTTTCTTGCTTGTTTTGGTTTGATCTGGTTTGATTTTATTTTATTTCCTTCGTTATTTCTTAATTGTGTTTATAATATATATATATATATATATATATATATATATATATATATATATATATATATATATATATATATATATATATATATATATATATATATATATATATATATATATATATATATATATATAATTTTTAAATAAATTCTGAGAATGCTCTAGCTGTGCTAACGCCATGAAATTCCAGGCTGGTAAGCTTGTATTGTGTTATCAGGACATCAGCTGCCCTTTTTATGACATAAAGGGTAGTGGGAGAAAAGGAATGACAACCTTTTTTTTTTTTTATTAGCCTTCCACTGAACACCTACTGCATATACAAATAGGCCGCGCCCCGCAATCCGCTGGAGAATATCCAGTCGTCCGCCCCCGCCCCCCCCGCCCCCCCACCAGTAGCACAGCGCGGATTGCATCCCTAAAGCTTTATGAGGTGTTGCAGTGGAAGAAGACAGATTAATTTTGAAAAGGCAACACGTAGGTAATTTTGTGGTGCAATTATTCTTTACTTATAACAAAGGCGTCAACAAAAGCCAAAAAATGCACTCAATCAGAATAGCTCCAAGGGACGTAATTTTTCAATAAATTCTGAGAATGCTCTTGCTGTGCTAACGCCATGGAATTCCAGGCTGGTAAGCTTGCATTGTGTCATCAGAGCATCAGCTGTTTTGTGTCAATTTTGTGGTGTAAGTATTTTTTACATTTAAACAAAGGCGTTGCCCAAAGCCAAAAAATGCACTCAATCAGTGTATATATATATATATATATATATATATATATATATATATATATATATATAATATATATATATATATATATATATATATATATATATATATATATATATATATATATATATATTATATATATATATATATATATATATATATATATATATATATATATATATATATATATATTGGTGTGGTGTGCTCTGCTCTGCTCTAGTGGTCTGGTCTGGTATGGTTTCAGTTGGGTTGGGTTGGGTTTTCAGCTTTTATTAATGTGTGTGTACAGAGCCAGATCCTCAACAGGTAACTAGCATGGTTCTGGGAGAACTAAAGAGACTCCAAGAGGAAGTCAGGACGCTGTCCGCGCGGACCTGTTCCTGTTCCGGCTCCGGCGGTGTGGGTAAGCGCATACTATTACTAGAAATCATTTTAATTAAACATACGAATACGAAATACTGTTATGAGTACCATCTTCATTGCCGACTTACAATGAACGCGTCATCTGCAAGCGGCAAAGGTCCACGTGAGCCACTGCTGACTCGGATGCTCATGAGAATCGATGCCTCATGCTGTCCCATGTATATCCACATCAGAAAGGGAATCGAAGATGTGGTCGGCGTATGTTCCCCGAGGGTTTGTTATACCGGCAATGACACATTTCAGTTTATTTCGTTCAAAATGGAATCCGGGCTATCCTATTACAACAGGGGCATTAATCATTCGTCGTGTGCCAAGGTCACGACGAATGAGTAATGTCCCTGTTAAAACAAGAAATACCAACACTTGTCACATTTTCTGTGGATTAGATCTTTCGTAATCTTTCAGTGGGTAATATATCAACGTGTTTTAACAGAGGCATTACTCATTCGTCGTGAGCCCAGCTCACGACGAATGAGTAATGTTCCTGTTAAAACAGTTCGATATCTTACGAACACAGGTCACATTTTTTTCTGGATTAGACCTCTCGTATTCTTTCAGTATTTACTAAAGGACAATCTAGCAAATCAACGAGTGTCCCCCCCCCCCCCCCCCCCCCCCCGCACCTCACAGCTGATGTATTTAATGAACACTTTCTTAACATTGCTAAAACCCTGTCACAGACGAACACCAGTGAGCCAGGTGAATACGTATGTTCAGAACAATTGAAACAGCACAGTCAGATAAACGCCGGCAATACTTTCTCAGTTCCCCTAATGACCGTCCTTGATGTAGGAAAATCTATAACCAACATGAAAAGTAAAACATCTTGTGGTGTAGACGGTATTAGCAGTAAAATCCTGAAAATTGCGCTACCTTATATTGTTGAATCATTAACCTTTATATATAACCTTTCGATTCAAAAGAACATGTTTCCCGATGAATTGAAAATATAGCAAAAGTTATTCCTCTACCAAAAAGCAAAGATCTGAGCGACCCAAGTGAGTACAGACCCATTTCAATCTTGTCAGCAGTGTCCAAACCACTTGAAAAGCATATACATAATCATTTACTTCAATTCCTGGAGAAAAAACCGCCTTATTAGTACTGTACAATCAGCTTTTCGGCCTAAACATTCGTGTCAGACAGCCTTAACTCTCATAACCCACAAATGGCTTACTGCCATAAATGAGTCCAAACTTTAAGGTGTAGTATTTCTAGATCTTAAAAAAGCCTTCGATCTCATTAACCACTCAATCTTACTAAAGAAGTTACCTTTATATCACATTGACTCAAATGCAGTCGCTTTTCTCTCGTCCTATCTCTTAGACAGAACGCAGAAAGTGTTCTTGAATGGTAAATACTCAGCGAAAGGACTGGTGACCCATGGTGTTCCTCAGGGATCCACCCTAGGACCGTTATTATTCAACATCTTTATAAATGACCTTCCACTGTCAATATCACACCCCGACACAAACTGTGAACTATTTGCTGACGATACATCATTACATGTATCTGATAAAAATGTGTCAACCGTGAGCGCTGTCCTCCAACGTAGTTTAGATGAAGTGTCAACTTGGTGTGAAGAAAATCATATGATTATTAGTATTCCTAAAACGAAAAGTATGTTGGTGACAACACGCCAAAAGCATCAACGTGGTTTGCAACCCCTTGTGCTGTCCCTTCACTCTCAGCCCATAGAGCAAGTGTCAAAACATCGTTTGTTAGGAGTGACAGTCGACGAACAGCTCAGCTGGGAGCCTCACATAGAAACTGCCTGTAAAACTATTTCGAAGAATCTCTTTTTATTATCCAAATTAAGTCGTATAGTTGACATTGATGCTCGAAAACTATTCTTTAACGCACACATCAAGACACATTGTAATTATGCTTCCAATATCTGGGACGGCTGTGGAGACATTCATTTGAAAAAAATTAATTCCCTTTACCGGCGAGGTATTAAGCTTATTCTTCCTGGTTCGTCCCCTCTGATGAAAGACTGAAGGCCCTTAATATCCTACCACTCAGTAAACAATTGGAACTTAATAGATGCTTACTTGTGCAAAAAAAATCTAAACGATGCCGCCCCTCCCAATCTCCGTGAGCTGTTTTCCCATACTAATAGAGAGAACACGAGGAACAGCTTACTCCATCTCCCAAAAACGAGAATCGACATCTTCAAATCTAGCATATCATTTTCCGGTGCTAAGTCATGGAATAACTTACCCTCTCATTTAAAGTCTATTTCAAAGTTATCTATCTTCAGAGCTCGCGTCCATAAATATCTGCTGTCGATGTGAATGTTCTATTTTTCTGCTTAGTATGTTGCTCCAGCACAGCAGATTGCTGCAGATTATGTAATAGTTTGACTGTCTGCATTAACATGTCAGGTTCATACACGTATATATATTGTTTTAATTCTTTTTGTATTTTATTTTTATTATTACTTTTTATTCTTTCTGATGGTGGGGGTGGGGGGAGGTATGGGTACTTATATATATTTTATCTTTTGCTGTATCGTCTGATGTATTTTTATATGTGTAGAGTAGCAGGGCAGTTTGGAAGATAGGCATTGCTATGCCTAAAACTTTTTATCCTGAATAAAAACGTTTCATCATCAGTTCTGACATAACATTATCACTTCGGGCAGTGAAGGGGATTCAACTCTGTTTCAGGTGGAATCGCACCGCACGTTGCTTTTTCCTCATACCCCGCCGCAAGAAGAAACTTTCACAACGGCACTCTCCTCTTTGACAATGCGAGGCTAAACATCGGCGGCGCTTACGATCCATCCAGCAGCGTTTTTACGGCTCCAGTCAACGGGACTTACGTCTTCATGGTGTCTGTTTCTACCAGTGACTCCAAGACCCTCACAGAAATCAAGGTCTGTTAGCAAACAGCATTTAACTCATTCAAGGCGCCGCGCCCCGAATCAGTAGCTGGAAAAAACGTGTCTGTGGCATAAATATACGACATAATACACAGCCGTATTGATGTGGAGCACCATAACACATTCTGCTCCACGACCGAAATCCTCTAAATTTGAAGTCGCCCTCTGAAGACTGTATTACACTTCTGGAAACAGATCGAGCGTGCTAGTTCAAGGGTTGTGCCAGAATAGCTTGGCGCCTTTTGGGCGCCAAGCTATTCTGGCACAACCCTTGAACTATCACGCTCGATCCCTGTCTTGCCGTGGCGTGTCAGAGTTGAATGAGTTAAACTGAGTAAATAATCAACCCCCTCCCCCCCTCCCCCAAGCCCCCTAGTTTCATATTGTTTACACTATTGGTGGCTGCGTGCACAAGGGCGTTACTTCCATGTCTGATATATCAGCAGTCACATCAGAGCCGGATCAATCAGTTTTCAAGGGGGGAGGGGAGGGATGCTCAACGACAATGTAAAAACTGTACACAGTTATAATTGTGACGGTAAAGTGGAAAGAGGGGAGGGGGGTAGGGGATGCTGCAGTAACATTAAAGCACCCCCTCCTTCTCTGACCATGTTGTGAACTGGCAGTGAATTATTTTTTTTATTATTAATTTTTTAAGCCAAACGGGGGGCGGGGGGGGGGGTGCTGTAGTACCAAAGCATCCTCCCTGGATCCGGCCCTGCATATGTAACTCCTTACACGTCTAGGCAAGGCGAACGCTGCCCAGCTGCAAGAGACTTAAACCCTCATGAGCCACCGCGGTCGCGGGAGCTCATGAGGGTTTATGTCTCTTGTTGGTCCTGCGTTCTTTAGGCCTGTTTTAGGTTTCTACTTACATTTGATTCTTTACGCAAATGTGGGTCAGCTTGCAGTGGTTTCAGACGCAAAAGTCGTGGGCACTTGCAGCGAAGGGGTTGACATCGCTGTTTTCAGATAATGTTATTAACCCATTCAGCCCAAGAGCACTACAGCAGGATATAGGTCGACCATGATAATTCAAGGGTAGTGCCAGATTAGCTTGGCGCCTGTCGGCGCCAAGCTAATCTGGCACTGCCCTTGAATTAGCATGATCGGCCCATCTCCTGAAACAGGTGCATAGTCATTAGATGACGCCTCCAAAATTTGGGAAATACGCGCGCCGAGCTGAATGAGTTAATAAGCAAAACATGACGCTCGAAGTGACAAGAAAAAGACACGTCTTTTTCAAAATTGGCAAATAGCAACAACAAAAAATTCCAAATCAAATGAAATCAATTCAGATCAAATCAAATCAAATAAAACCAAACCCAAATAAACATCAAAGAGTACTGAGTATACTACTGAACGTTTTCTTAACGTTATATTCCCCAGGATCAAGCATCTCAACAGTCAGAAAACTGTCTGTAGCAGATACTGCTGACTGTATGTGTATGGGTCCTTTGTGTACTATGTTAGAGCTTTGGATGTAAATACAATGCCAAATGTCGAAATTCATCGTTTGGAGGGTGTATTGTTTTTGAACCCGAGTCGCGGATTTATCGTCTGTATCGGCCTCGTTTTGAATTAATATGCATATTTATGAGCCTACGTCTCAAGGAAGAACCCGGCTATCAGTGTATCACAATACTGCAGGTCACGAGGTCATCGGTGTCATGATGTACACACGCGTCAGTGTACACGTGTACTGATGTTCTCCGGCATCCCTTTGACGTCATTTTTCACATCCCTTTGACATTTTTCACGAGAAACTCGCTAAACTGTCAAAATCACAATACGGGTTCTGCTCGACATGCTAGTCAGTATTTACTAGTAACGATCGTGCGTAGTGCACCGAGGGCGTTGCGCGTTTGGCTCTCGCAAAGGGAGGCGTGCGTCCACAGTGCATAGTTTGAGCTTTCATCCTTTACCCCTCGTAAACACGCACCGTATTCCATCATTGATACAGAACATCGGTATTTATACCGACTTTCTGCACTGCAGTCAATTTCACGTCTCACGTCGGGGTCTACGTAAAGCATCATTAGAAACGACACTATGATAAAATGCATCCTCGCAGCAGAAACACTACCTCTGAATCGAGTGAATGAGAGCAGAAAGATATAAAAACATGTTACGACTAGCGATGTGCAACTTTGACACATACCGCAGTTTTCAGATCTCTGCAGCATAAAATGTGATAACTAGCTCGTAACTATATAATAAAACACTGAGGTTTAAAATCTTGCGAAATCCTTAAGAGATAAATTCTACTGAAAATCATAAAATCTGAAAAAAAAATCACTTGCGCTCGCGGAACTATAGGAAGATCGACAAAGACCGTAGATTACTTACTGATTAAGCAGGAAAGTAACAAATTCCGGGTGGGTGGTCAAGCCAAGCTCTTGCTTTACCCTTTGCCACATGTCCATATATTCCCTTGCCCGATGTCAGTTCTACTTAGGGGTATCTTGTCTCCCTTCCTCTTTCTTCCGCAATTACCGAGTCTGTCAATGTCGACGTGACTCGATGATACTTTCTCCTTTTTTTTCTCTTGCTGGTTTGTCCGCCATTTTGGTCATGGTCAGGCGTACTTGATATAAAGACTACATGTGCTGAACTAGATTCTCCTGTGTCTAAATAAACCATAACTAGACCTGTATGTAGCGTTTCCTAACCATCTGTTACAAAAGTGTATCTGTGAACAGTTACGGCAGCAGTAGGCCTTTAACAAGAGCAGCCACAGAATAATTTGGACGCTAGTCGCAAATGACGAGTTTTGTCCGTCGGAAAATGGAGGGTTCGGGTGGTTGAGAATTCAGTTTCAATTTACAGTGCGTTCGGAACTGTTATACTCTTGTTATTCCCAAGAGTGTGTCAGTAATGTATATTAAATTTATATTATTTATTATATTTCTCCACAGCTGAATGGAATCTCGGTGGCTCAGATGTCAACTGTGAGCGACGATCAGTCCACGAACTCCGTCATCCTAGATCTTGCACAAGGTGACAGAGTTTGGGTCGAAGGAGTGTACGCCAGCAGCAACACTACCACGCTGTACGCCGACAAAGACACGACGTTCTCCGGTTTCCTTCTCTATCCCTATTAGTGACTTAAAACAGCCAACTTTCAACAAGAGACGAGCCGATCCTGATTGTTCAAGGGCACCGCCACAACAGCTTAACCCCTTGGTTTATGCGGCAACCGGTACTGTAAATAGCCCAGGGGCCGATCCGATGGGGGGGATCCAAGGGTTTTGGACCCCCACCCCCAGCCCCCAAATTCTTTAAAATGCTATAAGCCCCCTACCCCACCCCTCACCCCCCCCCCACCCACCCCCCCCCCCCACACACACACACACACACACACGCACACACACACCCGCCACCTCATCTCCTTACTTTTTATTATTATTTTTTTTGGGGGGAGAGGCTCCTCCCCCCCCCCTTCCCCCCTCCCCCCTACCCCTCGCGTTTTCCAAATGAGAAATAAACTGGGAATTCAGAGCATGTATTTCGCAGGTTTTGTGAAGTGGAATAAAGAGCAGTTACAGATGACATTTGCGTTTGTTATTCTGCGTTGACAGCACAAGCACGTCTGATCAGGTTTACCCAGTTAGCCACGACGGCCTACAGCAAGAGATGGACTGACCATGATAATTCAAGGGTAGTGCCAGATTAGCTTGGCGCAAGGGTAGTGCCAGATTAGCTTGGCGCCTGGGCGCCAAGCCAATCTGGCACTACCCTTGAATTATCATGGTCAATCCGTCTCCTGCAACTGGTTCACAGTTGTTAGGTGCACCTCTAAAATTTGGGGTCGGGTTAAGTATGTATTTATTTATTTATTTATTTATTATCTATTTATCTGTTTTTAATTATTGTATTGATATATTAATGTATTGTGTTTGTTTGTTTGTTTGTTTGCTTTTTGTTTGTTTGTTTGTTTGTTTCGTTCGTTCTTTCGCCTGCTCGCTCGCTCGCCGGCTCGCTTGCTCGTTCGTTCGTTAATGTCTTTGTTTGCGATTTCTGTCTGCTACTGTACCGTTCTGGTGGAATCTCTGCATCAAAAAATACCATGTCCTGCTTTTGATATTAACGATGCGGGACACAGGCATGCCCAATTTCGTTCTGTGGGCCAGAAGGTGCGTCTGCGAAGGCCATCAACCACTTTCCCACGCTAGACCTTTGCTTGTTCGGAAATTAGTGGGCTTCTGCGAGAAAATAACGTTTTCCGGAAATCAGGAGGTCAAAATTGCACGTGCTTCAACGAAAACGAAAAAAAAAGTGTAACAAATTCATGTTCGAATATTCATTCATTCATTCATTCATTCATTCATAATAATTTAGATAGATACCAACTCATGGGAGCATTCAGCCCTGGATCGCACCTCCTGGCGCAGCCTCATCAACAAGGGTCCATAAGCGCTGAGGTTAGACCCACAGCCGAAGCAGAGAGAAAGCGTCTCCAGAGAAAGCGTCTCCATTGCGTTCGACACTATTGACCATGAAATTTTGCTGTGCCGTCTTCAATCTGTATTTGGCATTGAAGGCACAGTCTTGGCATGGTTTAGTTCATACCTGACTGAACGGATCCCAGATTGTTTCTGTCGACGGCTGTCGTTCTGAGCCATCACCTCTTCGGTTTGGTGTACCCCAGGGCTCGGTCCTGGGACCTGTATTGTTCTTACTGTATGTTCAGCCCCTGTCCGACCTGATTTGTAGTCGCTCCATTTCCCATCATGCATTTGCAGATGATACGCAGATGTACAAAAGTGATACTGTCGAGCGAGCTGTGAATGCCGTCCAAAGTATAGGCCAGTGCATTGACCATGTCAAATCATGGATGACCACCAACAAACTGATGTTAAATGATGGCAAAACTGAAGCAATGTTGGTAGCTAATCCAAGATTATCTTCATCCCTGCCTTTACCGTCATCATTGTCTGTGGATGGAACACTCATTGGCTTCTCTGCGAGTGTGAGAAACCTGGGTGTTACACTTGACAGCGAGTTATCTATGTCACAGCATGTCAGTGCAGTGTGTAGATCCGCTTATCTGGAACTTCGTCGTATTAGTTCAGTTCGTCACCTGCTGACCGTGGAAGCCACTAAAACACTAGTTTGTGCATTTGTGCTGTCCAAGCTAGATTATTGTAACTCTTTGCTTTGTGGCTGCCCTCAGTAGTCAGACAGGTGTTTATGTATATGCCTTTCAAGGGATCAGATCATTGATCCCTTGAAAGGCATATACATAAACACCTGTCTGACTACTTAGAATCGCGAATGTTGCTACATTCGTCTCAGTCAGGATTTCGCCCTCGGCACTCATGTCATACGGCTCTGAGCAGATTAACAGACACATGGCTTTCAAATATGAATAATTCGCAGCTGACAGGTGTAATTTATCTTGACTTTAAAAAGGCCTTCGACTTAGTGAACCATACAATATTGATTTCCAAACTTAAGCATTATCTTCGAAACGACATGGCTGTTTCCTTTTTTATGTCATACCTCGAAAACAGAAAACAGAAAGTAATTGCTAATGGAGCCTACTCTTCTACTAAAGATGTTAAACTCGGAGTTCCGCAGGGGTCAATCTTAGGTCCTCTTTTATTTTGTATTTACATCAATGACCTGCCTCTAAGTCTCACCTACGAAGCAACACAGTGTGATATGTTCGCCGATGATACCTCAATCCACACAGCTAACAAAGACATACGTGAAGTTGAGAACGGCCTTCAAAAACGTCTCGACGATATATCAGCATGGTGTAAAGTCAACTCAATGATTCTGCATCCTACTAAAACAAAATCTATGGTTATTGCAACACGCCAAAAGCACCAGTTAAAACCTTTAAAGCTTAATCTATCACTCGGCGACGACATCATAGAACAGGTAGCCGAACACATCGTCTATTGGGGGTCACAATTGATAATCAGCTGAGGTGGCAGATGCACATTGACAATGTCTGTAAAACGGTCTCTAGAAATGTCTTTATGTTATCGAAATTAAAGTATTACACAGATAGTGAAACCAGAAAATTGTTCAGTAGTGCACACATCATGTCACATATAAACTACGCATCGACGGTGTGGGATTGTTGCAGTGATGTCCACTTAAAAAGACTAAATTCTTTATATAGGAGAATGGCAAAACTAATTCTTCCCGACCCGCACTTGACGACCGAGGAAAAACTCAGTAAAGCTGGATTCCTGCCCCTTCAAAATCATTTTAAATATAACAAAGGGGTACTGATGTTTAAAGTGTGGAACCATAGCGTTCCAGAATATCTAAAAGAGTTGTTTAAAAAATCAGATTCCTGCTATGGGAACATGAGGGGTCTTTATATTGTTCCAAAACCCCGAATAGATATATTTAAATCTACTTTGTCATTTGCGGGTTCCACACTGTGGAACTCACTCCCACATCACGTTAAAGCCACTCCGACATTATCTCGTTTCAAGGCAAGTCTTTATAAGTATCTGACATTACTCAAATAATAATATCTAGTTATTCGTAGACACACGAATGTCAGTGTATATTATAACAATCGTGTGTGTGTGTGTGTGTGTGTGTGTGTGTGTGTGTGTGTGTGTGTGTGTGTGTGTGTGTGTGTGTGTGTGTGTGTGCGTGCGCGCGCGCGTGCGCGTGCGCGTGCGAGTGCGCGTGCGTGCGCGCGCGCGTGCGTGCGTGCGTGCGTGCGGTGCGTGCGTGCGTATGCGCTTGTTTGTGTTTAGTGGACTATATATTTTGTATTATTGTGTCTTGATGTCTCTTTTTTAATGTATATTTTGTACTTAGTTAGTCGTAGTTGTAGCAACGGCAGGTACGAAAAATGACATAGTCACTGACTGTGTTAATATCTTCACCGTTGTAAAATAAAGATTCATTGATTCATTGATTCATTGATTGATCGCCTCCAAAAAATTCAGAACAATGCAGCCCGGCTTGTTGTGAGAGTCCGTAAGACTGATTGATTGTACATTGCTTAACGTCCCGACAGCAACAAGGCTTTCTCAGGACGTGCCTGCACTGCTTGTGAAAAAAAAAAAAAAACAGAATATTGAATGTATGTCGCCAGCCGGTCCACTACATTAAATAAACCTACAACATGGGCCTAAATAAAGCCAAACCCATTTGGCAACACACATCCAACATCAAGAGCTACAGGCAGTGCAGACAGTAGGAAGAGTTTTAAAAAGGCAAATACAGATGAATGGACCTCGGGTAGACAGAAACACATGCCCCAGAATAGAAAGGAAAACCCACCCTGTGGGGCTGACCAGGGTGACCCTGGGAACTAAAAAGTACCTAACCCCACCCAAGTCTCCCAGGGCAGACCCGGGTGGGGGTCCGTAAGACTGAGCATGTCACACCCATCTTGAAGTCCCTTCACTGGCCACCTGTGTCCTCACGTATTCAATACAAAGTTATGTCAATCTGTTTTAACTGCCTTTCAGGCACCAGCCCAGAATACTTGTCCTCTTTGCTGCATGTGTATACACACTCTCGTGAGCTCCGCTCCTCTTCTGATAAACGGAAGTGTGTGTACCTTCTGTCCAAACTAAAACATTTGGTCAGCGCACTTTTGTTTATCAAGCCCCAGTGTTATGGAATACACTTCCTCTTGAGGTCAGAAACAGTGAATCTGTCTCTGACTTCAAGAGGTCGTTGAAAACTCACCTCTTCAAGCTTTACTTTGAATAACTGCCAGCGTTTGATGCCTTAGTTGTAGTTCTGCAATCCTCCTTGTTTAGACTGAATGTTAATTAGAATATAAATTATTATGTATATATTGTTGTTTAGTTTATTGTAAAAGTGGTGTGTTCGGGCATTGTGCTTTGTTTGTTATGTGCATATGTCATTGTATTTTTATTTTTGTGTACAGATTGTAAAGCGCTTAGAGCTTTTGAGTAAGATTAAGCGCTATATAAATACTCATTATTATTATTATTAAAAGGACGAGCGGCAAGCACCTCCAATGCTGCACCAACTCACGAATGCCCCACCTGTGGGAGGCACCTCCGTGCCCGGATTGGCCTTGCCAGCCATCTCCGGACACACCATTTTTTAGACACAACGTAGTTAGGGATGTTAGTGGTCCTCATCGCCCGCGATGGACGCACATAATAATAATAATAATAATAATAATAATAATAATAATAATAATAATAATAATAATAATAATAATAATAATAATAATAATAATAATAATAATAATAATAATATATTAGTACTTATATAGCGCCTAACCTTAAAGACTAGGTAAGTCGCCGCCGCAAGTATCGTGAATTGTGCCAGGAGAGTTTCCCAGATGGAGTAGAGGACCTAAGCGATCCATCTGGTACGTTAGTCTGTCCATGTAAAAAGATGGTAGGAAGTCCTAGTTAAGGAAGGCAAATATTGAGAACCCGTTTTACGGCGAATTTTAGCATTCACAGCTGGAGAAGGCAGCTTTAAGTTCCCCGACAGCATTATCTCCCATTTGTTGAAAATATCGGCGTCCTGACAAAAGACCGCTGCCGCAGGAGTTAACCCTTTTAGCCCCAAGGTCCCATTTCTCAAATTTTGGAGGTGTTGCCTAACGACTATGTACCAGTTGCATGAGATGGCTTGACTATGATAATTCAAGGGCAGTGCCAGATTAGCTTGGCGCCTTCTGGCATTGTGCCTATGGCAAGCTCAATTTCAAGTTGTGGGTGGGCATCCCCCGCCTGTGGGACAGTTTCCCGGTAAGCAAAGGTCCTCGGGCCGAGGTCGGCCGCAGTGGGCCCGCGCACGACTGTGCGCGGGCCCACTGCGACGACGTCGGCCCGAATATCTTTTGTCATTTGTTTATCGGATTGTAGCCAAACCTACAGGCGTGGGATGATCGTTGCGCCATTGGTCATCGCATAATTACTCTCTCTCTTGGCTGGACTTCGCGAACGAAGATTTTATAGGAGTTGCCCACGACGTCTGCAGGCTTGTTCGTGGCTGCGGAGGCCAATCCGGGACAGGCAGGTTCGACCGCAGTGGCTGCAGGGGAAGGTATGGCCAGAGTTCTGAGTTGCGGCATCTCTGTTCTTTCTCCTGAGCCGCTTGTCCTTAAGGCTAGCTCTGCGAGAGTCCTCAAAGGAGACAGCTGCCTTGTAAATAGTGGAGCGCCAGGTGTCACGGTCCACAGCAAGCGAAGACCACTGGTGGTGGTCGATTTGGCAGGCACTAAGTGACTTCTTGAGACAGTCTTTGTATCTCTTCTTTGGTGCCCCTCTGTCACGGTGTCCAGTAGCAAGCTCGCCGAACAGGGTGATCTTTGGTAGGCGATGATCCTCCATCCTGGAGACATGCCCCGCCCAGCGGAGCTGTGTCCGCAGCAGCAAAGCCTCGATGCTCACGGTTTCAGCCTGTTCAAGGACCTCGACATTGGTGACATAGTCACTCCAGTGAATGCCCAGGATGGTACGCAGGCAGCGCTGGTGGAAGCGTTCGAGGAGTCGTAGTTGGCTGCGGTAGAGGGCCCAGGACTCGGAACCATACAGCAGGGTGGTGAGGACCACAGCTCTGTACACGCTGATCTTGGTGCCTGTTTTCAGCTGTTGATTGTGCCACACCCGCTTGAAAAGTCGCCCGAAAGCGCTGTTCGCTTTTGCCAGCCTGCTGTCAAGCTCCTTGTCCAGCTTGGCGTCCGACGTGATAATCACGTCGGACGCATAATTACTACTACCTGTGTTAAGAGGTGACCCAATGACGCAGCAATCATCCCATGCATGTGGCTAAACCTTTGCACGACTTTCAACTGTGGCGATACGCACAGACAGTGCTATAAATGCCATTGCATAGTAAAAGAAACATCTCCAAGCTAGAGATATTCGAAGTTTTGTCTATCGACACTGAATCTTTCATTTTTTTCTGGGGTGTCTTCAATGTATGCTGAATATTTTTTGTTCACCTTCTGTTAACCGTCATCGCAAAAGACTCACTTTTTCACGTGGTAGATTCGTGTGCTGGTCTATGATTTTGGACCTTACGGATTAGAGCCATGCACGCACGCACGCACGCACGCACGTACGCATGCACGCACGCACACACACACGCACGCACACGCACGCACACACACACACATACCTTCTTCCGATTTACGGATCATCTCTGTATACTTTGTTCCTCCGCAGTTGACCTGGTGCTGATTACATCACCTGCCACAGTCTTTCCAGCTGTGACCGACTCCCTGGACGTACAATGCGCCATCGGGCCTCACTCCCAAGACGTCAACAGGGTTTTGGTCATGCAAATCGAAAAGGTCAACGGAACTCAAATTCAACCATAGGCCTCCATGGCGACGGGCGAAGCTGCGAAGCCGCTTCACGGAGAATATTGGCTCCAACCCTAAGGATTCTTATATCGAGGTCAGTCAGTCCCTAGTTAGCAAAGGCCCTATGGCCGACGTAGGCCGCAGTGGGCCCGCGCACTGTCGTGCGTGAGCCTACCGCGGCCGGCATCGACCCGAGGGTCTTTTGCTTACTGGTTCATTCAGTCAGCAAAAAGACAATACATATATTCTCAATAATAGGATGGGAAGGATTTTGATGTGATCCTGGGGCCGATGTTCGTTGTGCGCGGGCCGACTGCGGCCGGCTGACGTTGGCCCCGAGAACCTTTTGCTCACTGGACGGCATCTCTGTCGACAGTTAACCCTAAGAAACCCAGGCGATGTTGATGCGGGGGAGTACATGTGCGTCATGTCGGTGCTGGACAAGTCTTACCTCCTGGAGCGTCTCTCTGTTGATGGCTGCGTCAACGTTTCTAGTAAGTGCGTTTGTTCGTTAGTTCGGAGTTATCCACGGCACCGGGGTGATAATGGACGGCCCTAACCGGCGGGTTATGGCAAAGAGGGATAGCTATTGCCTATGGAGTACGAAGTCTCACAGCAGCTGTGCCACTTTGATTTACCCGGCCCTTTATCGGACATGCTATCTGAAGAAGCTGGTTGTCTTTAGCCTGCGTGTGGTAAATGCGTGTGGACGTGTACGTATGAACCGACCGTTACAGCTCGCAGATACTGCCTTACTCGTTTGGCGCTTTGAGGCGCCAAGCTAAATAAGCACTGCCCTTGAGTTATCATATTTGATTTATTACCCAATATTTATAACTTTTAAACTGCCAGAACTAAATGACCTCCATTCTCTAGAATGGAAGTCATTTTGTTCTGGGAGTTTAAGAGTTAAGCGACTGAATTCTAAGTGACATAAGCTGTTTTGACCGCAAGGCTTTCACGCTCAACTGTGTGCTTGTCTGTTATAGACCTTACTGCCTTCGTTTGAAGGGCTTAAAATCTCAAAGCAGCACGAAAACATTGTGTGTCCGTTTGTCGGTCTGTGATTTTGTATCGTACGCTTTTGAAAGTAGCATGGTGCAAAATCACATACATCGTTTGGTTTGGTTTGGTTTGCTTCAGGTTTGTTTAGTTGGGAACATCCCAGCGAAGAAAGAAACTCGTTTAGCTTCAAAAAGACAGTTACAACACAAGCGTGTTTCTTTCTTCGTTGGGGTGTTCTCTGTATTGTTCACGCTTGGCAGTCGCATTTCAAGTTTGGTCTGTATTTGGTTTGACAGGTTTTCAGCTTTTATGAGCATCGTTTGTGTGCTTTTTCCTTTCATCTGATCTACTACCACCACCATAATTACCGTCGTCATCAAGAAAGTCGTCCTAGACTTAATCATCATCATTATTTTTGCTTCTCTGTACAGTACCAGATCCTCAGCAGGTGACAAGTGTGGTTCTGGCAGAACTGAAGAGACTCCAGGAGGAAGTCAGGGCACTGTCCGCGCAGACATATTCCTGTTCTGGATCCGGCGGCGTGCCCACTTCCGGTTTAGGTAAACTCATACTATTACTAATAGTTTTGGCGTGCCCGTATGTACTAAATAAGTACACAGTACTTAATTAGTGCACAGTGGCTTGCAAAATCCTAAAGTACTCAGTATTTTTTTTCAGTCGGATAGTCAATGTTTGTGGAGTAAATGCTTGTACTGTGCACATTGTGGCAAATGTTAGCTAAGAAAATACTTTAATTTGTTCATTTTTAGACCAGGCTAATGTGTGCTAAGTATTAAATGTACATGAACATTTGTCCGCCTGTACAAAGTAAGTACTGTGTCCATGCGTGTGAAAAATGTCTGCTAAGTAAGTACTGCGTGATTTGTCACTAATGTATTTTGGTAGGCTTAATTCAACAAAGTAAGTACTGCATATTTGTTAGTACATTTTGACAAGTCAGCGTGTAATAAGTAATTAAAACTGAAGGGACCGCGGGAGGAAGTCAGGACGATCTCCGCGCAATCGTTTTCCTGTTCCGGTTCCTAAGTTCCCAAGTCACGGTCAGTTCCGCTTTATGGTATGTTCGTTTCCGGCCTCAAAGATGTGTCTGCTATTGTTTCGGGTTTTGGTTCATATAGGACAAATCACGCTCTTGGCATGCTATTGTTCTTTTGTTACACGCTGAACAAGTCAGACAGAAAATCAAATGACTCAAGTTGGCTGTCGGTAGCTACTTTTGTCGCGATGATTTCTGTAGGAATCATCGCGACAAAAGTAGCTACCAACAAGCAAAAGGTTAAAAAGCTGACGGTCCTTTTCTTTCATACGAATACTGGACGTGTAGTATTACCATCTTCACTGTCGATACACAATGAACACGTCATCTCCGAGAGGCGAAAATCCTCCTGAGCCCCTGCAGATGTGGGGCTCATGAGAATATTAGCCTCTTATACAATTATAGGCCCATTTATTTCCACGTTCCAACGGCGGAATAAATAAAGTTTATTGCATTGAATTCGGTTGACCTGAACTGAACTAATCTGAACCGAGCTGAACTAAATTACATTACACTGAAATGAATTGAACTGGCTTGGATTAATTGAAATGAATAGAACTGAACTGAATTGTATTGTACCGTATTGAACCGATTTGAACTGTATTGTACCGTATCGTACTTCTTCTTCTTCTCTTTCTTCTTCTTCTCGAACGCTGTCACACTTGGAGTTGGGCCCAAAATGAAATCTGTTGTCTTCTGAAGCGCCTCCACAGGCCCGTACAGTTTCTCTTGTAGAGTGGCGGGCTTCGGCCATATCTCCTCCCTCAGCAGCTGGTGATTCCCACAGTCCTGGAGGATGTGTTCTGTGGTCTGCTCTGCTTCTCCACAAGGGCACAGGGGAGATGGCACGAGGTGGAAGCATCTGTGCAGGTGGAAATTGAGTCGGTTGTGCCAGGTCCTCAGACGGAGGATGGTCACCTGCTCTTGTCTGGACAGCTGATGGTAACTGTCTAGGGGCCGTTGTGGTGGTCTGTACACAGACTTAATGATGGTCTTCATCTCTGTGAAGCTGACTCTATTTTCGTCTTGTTCTTCCTCTGCGCCCACTTTTGCCATTCTGTCAGATTCTTCGTTGTCGTAGATGCCACAGTGTGAAGGGATCCACTGCAGCACCAATCTGGTGCACTTGATGTTTTGCAGTGCCTCTTGTAGACGTGGCAGTTTGCTTGCTGTTGCTGCCTCAAGGACAGACATGGCATCAGTCAGGAAGACAATATAGGGTCTGCAGTGCCACTAAGGGTGTTTGCAGCGCGGACCAGTGCTTTCACCTCAGCTCTGTAATTTGCGCAGTGAAAGCCTGTTGGTACTGCCTCTGCCTGCCATTTTCCGTTTGGGTACTGAATGTACACCCCAGCCCCTCCATTCTGAACTGCATCTGTGGCTGATCCATCGGTGTATACCCGTATCCATGCTTCCTGAGGATACCTTTCTTCGAGCATGGCCAGTGTCAGGGCTTTCTTGCTCACAGTGCTGTGCTCATCGTTGGTGGTGATGTAGGGTACTGTACTGAATTGAGTCGAGCTGTATTAAAATAACGTTTAAACTGGATTAAATTAAATTTAGTTACTCAAACTGAACTGAATTGAAATGGACTGGACTGAATGAAATCGAATTGAATTAAGCTGATTCGAAGGTACAGTAGGCGTTTGATCCCCACGATTTGTCATGCCCGTGACACGGTTCAACTCTTTTCATTCAAAAATGGTGTCCATCCTGCTAAAACAAGGCCTGTCACTCCTTCGGATGAGTAGGGACGAAGCCGAGAGTATCGGCCCTGTTTTGAATCATTCGCGGCGAGCAGCATCCGAATACGTGGTTTTATGCCGCGTATCCGGATGCGTTTCACCGCAAATGAATTAACACGATGGATGGGACCAGTCCGATCTCGAAAAAGTCCATACGCGCTCCTCCTCATTCCTTAGAAGTCTTCACATTGTTAATTTCAATATCGCACCAACACCAGTTTGATTTACTGATCCCTTGCCGTCTTTGGGCTCTGAGATGATTCACAGGGGATACAACTGTTTCAGGTGGCATCACACCGCAAGTTGCTTTCTCCTCATACTCCGCCGCAAGAAGAAACTATCACATCGGCACTCTCCTCTTTGACAAAGCGATGGTAAACATCGGCGGAGCTTACGATCCATCAAGCATCGTTTTTTTCGGATCCGGTCAACGGGACTTACGTCTTCATGGCGTCTGTGTCCACCAGCGACTCCAAGACCTACACAGCATGACCCCCTCCCCCCCCCCCCCCCCACCACCCCTTTTTGTCTATGCAACCACCGGTACTGTTTACAGTACCTAAGGCTGAGTGCACAAAGGGTTAATTCGAGGTCAGATAATACAACGCTAATTTCAGATAATTTTAACCAAAGAATTACTCTTCGTAATAACAAGAAAAATATTTAGATTATTTTTCCCCACTACAACAAATTAATAATTGGTTGGTTGGCTAGTTGGTTGGTTGGTTGGTTGGTTGCTTGCTTGACTGGTTGGTTGGTTAGTTTCAGCGCGGCTTAAAATGGTATTTGTCAAAATGTGTTCGGCACCATAGCCTTTTAATTTTTCGTCATTGAGTTTTCTCTTATTATTTGTATTATAATTAAATCTTTTGTTAGGCACTTTTGTTCGTCATCTTTTGTTTTGCGTCACTTCCTTCAGTTGCCACTTAGCTTCTTTGCACTGACAAAATAGTTAGCGAATTGTGTACTCGTCTGTCCATTTTGAAAATGTTTTTTACCCGAAATATCAATAAATTGTGTTGTCACGGTCTTTTCTATGCGTGTTTCTTTCTTCGTTGAGTTATTATTACATCACGCATTCTCCGTTTTGAATTCACAGGAGCGAGTCACAAAGTTTGTCAACGAGGTCTCATGATGTGAGGACACATGACATAATTGGCATCGGATCCTGTTGCTATTGCATGAGTATTGTTTCCGCAAGCTGCTACACGTATACTGTTGTTTGACTCGACCTGCTGCAGGCAATAAAGGTTACAATTTTGCAATAACCCAATTATAAACTTTCTTTGTATGACTTGTCTTATTTAATGAAGTTATGAACCACGCACACTCACACCTGCACATTCACACAAAACATACGCGCAAAAGCGCGGACATAAACACATGTTCTGTGAAGAGTAATCCCAGAACTGCAATAATTAGATTATGTTTAACCCGTTCAGTGCCGATAAACTTTAACACCACCCAACTGCAAGAGGTATAGATCCTCATGAGCCCCCGCAGTTGCAGGGGCTCATGAGGATCTATGCCTCTTGCCGACACCTCTTTGAATCCATGCTCATGGGACATCTGGGGGGGGGGGGGGTTGTTTTTTGGTGGTTTTTATTTTGGGGGGAGGTTGAGTTTGTTTGTTGTTTGGTTGGGAGGTGGGGGGTGGGGTTGTTTTTTTTTTGTTGTTTTTTTTTTGTGGTTTTTTTGTTGTTGTTGTTTTTTTGTTTTGTTTTTTTTTTGGGGGGGTTGTTTTGTTTGTTTGTTTGTTTTTTTGTTTTTTTGTTTTGTTGGGTTGTTTTGGGTTTGTGTTTTTTGTTTGTTTGTTTGCTTTGTTGTTGATGGTTGTTTTTTTGCATTAACGAAAATTGCAGACAAACAGTCTGCATTAGCTGGCACAGAACGGGTTAAAGATTCTAGCTGTTTGAAGAGGCTGTCCTGCAGGACCCGCGCGTCTATACGTTTCTGATTTCTGCATGAACAGAATTGCAGAATTGGCTTCCTGCCTAGGGCGAACGGGTTTTGAACATGTCAGTGTCTATGTCATCCTATTAAAAAAAGGCCCGAGACTATTTCGTCGACGAAGTGCTCCGCCCTGTTTCAACAGGATATCTCTATGTCTCTTACAAATGGGCGGTGTATACATATGTTCCGATCATAATTATAGCGGTTATAAGTTAACATTGAGAGAATTCCGGGAGTAAGATGAAATCAGTAAGAAGCATAGACCATCATCAGCCCCCGCAACTGCCTCTTGCAGATAAGTGCAGATGGTACGTAGAGTGCGACCCGAGCTTCCCACGTGAAAGACTGAACACTGAAGAACTTCCGCGAATACTACAACACCCTATTGTGGGACGCCGATTTACAAATATTATATGTAAGCGTTTGCTTTGTTTTCGCGTTGAGACTTAGTACTTGCGAGCTCAACTTTTCGTTTAGAGAAGTGCTCTTATCATAAGATGCCTCATTGGTAGCCCCGTCACTTCGGCCAGCATCTGAAACTTCTAGGTCAAAATTCATAGATTATAATGAGCTCACTCGGTCACCCTCGGTGTATTATATTATACTGAGCCACATTTTGCTTGAGACAGTGCCGATAACAGGCACAGTCGTAAGACGAAGACATTTTGATTCGAGTCAAGTAATCACATCTGTCGGTTATCGGCACTATATCAAGCAAAGTTTGGCTCAGTATAATTTATGTACCCAGTCCAAAACAAAACTTTACCTCGCGTCATTCATTTTAGGGCTTATTGAGCAGTTCAGACAAAACACATGAATGGTAGACGACTGCATATAAACCTATGTACCAACTCCTTTAAAGTTGTTCCTACTTTGATTGATCGATTGATTGTACATTGCTTAACGTCCCGACAGCAACAAGGCTTTCTCAGGACGTGCATGCACTGCTTGTGAAAAAAAAAAAAGAACATTGAATGTATGTCGCCAGCCGGTCAAATACGTTAAATAAACCTAACACATGGGGCTAAATAAAGCTAAGACCATTTAGCAACACACATCCAATATCAAGAGCTACAGGCAGTGCAGACAGTAGGGAGAGTTTTTAAAAGGCAAATACAGGTGAATGGGCAAAGGGTAGACAGAAACACATGCCCCAGAATAGAGAGAAAAACCCACCCTGTGGGGCTGACCAGGGTGACCCTGGGAACTAAAAAATACCTAACCCCACCCAAGTCCCCCAGGGCAGACCCGGGTGGGGGATGTTCCTACTTTGACACGTCTTGACATATTGTATAACAAGCAGATTAATATTCCTGGATTTGCTTGATATACTTTTCTTCCCCAGGGGCGGAGGGGGGGGGGGTCAGGGGTCCCCCCTCCCCACTCTAATTCTTTAAAATGCTGTAACAAAGTCCCTTTTTGGCACTATATCAAGCAAAATGTGGCTCAATATATTATATCACAGGAAGCGCAGGGAGCTATGCAGGGACGCAGGACGAGGTAAGCAATTTTCCCCGCCAAGGCATCAAACGACAGAATGGTAGTGTCACGTGTGTGTATGCGGGGGGAGGGGGGAGGGGCCCAACTTTTCCAGCCTGCATACACTTCCATACATACGCTCCGACTCTACACAGACGGCGGGATGAAAAGCGGGGATGTTCACAGAGGTAATAATTATGTGGACTAAAATCGTCGTGATGCTTGCGCGTAGTCTGCCGGTTTTACTGTTCTTGAACAGAGCTTAACCCATTGGCTGACGGTAGCGGTTTTTGTCGCAATGATTCCTGCAGGAATCATCGCGACAAAAACCGCTAACGACAGCCAAAGAGGCTCGCAAGGCATGGCCATGTTACATGATGAGTAGGATGGTAGCTAGCACAGCGATTCGGTTTCCGCTGCAGTTTGTGTTAGTCCTGGGGCCAGTTGCATGTGTGAGCTTAGTCCCGTGCCAGCCACTAAGCAAGGTGCTCCGCTATAGCGGAGCACCTTGCTTAGTAGCTGGCACAGGACTGAGCTCACTCATGCAACTGACCCCCCCCCCCCCCCCCCCCCCCCTGTGCCGCTTAACTTGCTGAACCGCCCTGGTATGCAGCGATAAGTGCGCGCGCACGCTGGCCTCTACGCACACGCGCACACACATACACACACAGACTTTCTGTACTACAGATAGCATTGAATGGCTCATATATAGAGGTCGGGGAAACCGTGGGTTTGTTTTTTTTTGTTTTTTTTTTTTTTTTTGCCGCAGTATTACATGTTGGATTGCTAAATGCGACTGCTTGGAGCTTGTCAGTGTTGAGTCCTCGTCAACTTCAGAACGATTGTAAGTGATTGGATTTGCATGTACATCATGATCATGTTTTGCGAGATTGTAGTGTCGTTCATGGCAGTCGGTTATAAATTTGAAGGTTTTAGCCTCAGTATATGGGTTAATATAAAAACAAGAACCGGAACCTCTCAAAAGGCGTTGCTACATCCGACTTTTTCATATCAGACATGGTTATAACTGAATGCTTGATTGATAGTTGTACATTGCTTAACGTCCCGACAGCAACAAGGCTTTCTCAGGACGTGCCTGCACTGCTTGTGAAAAACAAAATAAACAGAACATTGAATGTATGTCGCCAGCCGGTCAAATACATTAAATAAACCTAACACATGGGGCTAAATAAAGCCAAGACCATTTAGCAACACACATCCAATATCAAGAGCTACAGGCAGCGCAGACAGTAGGGAGAGTTTTAAAAAAGGCAAATACAGGTGAATGGACAAAGGGTAGACAGAAACACATGCCCCAGAATAGAGAGAAAAACCCACCCTGTGGGGCTGACCAGGGTGACCCTGGGAACTAAAAAATACCTAACCCCACCCAAGTCCCCCAGGGCAGACCCGGGTGGGGTATAACTGAATGCGAGTGTAAAATGAAAACTGAAATCTGTATAGTAGACTCTTTACTGCTTGCTTTCTTGCTTTTGATTGATTCGTTGGTGGGTTGGTTGGCTTGGGTGGGGTGGGGTGGGATGGTGTGATGGATTGATGGATTGATTGCCCGTTCATCCGACCTTCCCTCCGTCCGTCTGATTGTCCGTCGGTCAAGCAATCACTTTGTCGTGTTACTTTTGGGGTTTTTCTTGTTTTTGGATTGATAGCGTTTGTTTATTTCTTTGCTTGTTTGTCTTTGATTTGGGGGGTTCTCTCCTTTATTCTGGTGACCGTTCAGTAAGACTGTCATCCATCTTTCCGTTTCAGCTGGAACTTCATATTAAAGCAATAAAAAAAATTGCTATGGAGAAAGTGTACACAGCGAGCTGCATATTTACTGTCTTCATAACGTTATCACTGACCTTAACCTTGACCCCGGTGAACAAGTAATTTCACCACGAACTGCACATGCAGAAGCAGCACAGGAAAGACTGTCTCAATGGACTGTTCTGGGTTAGGCTGGACTCAGGTTCCGAAAGACCTCCCGCCCTCTCTAATTAGTCTGAACCTTTCTCACAACATCACACGACTGGACAACTCGCCTTTCGCGAACCTACGTGAGCTGCAAACTCTCGACCTTAACAACAACCAGATTGCCAGGCTTGACGAGGGAGCGTTCACTGGAGTCTTTAGCTTGCTGCACCTCAACCTCACGTGGAATGGTTTGCAGATGCTGCCTGCGACTTATCCTGATGAGGTCTTCAAAGATCTGACACAGCTGGTAGACCTGGACCTACGATTCAACCAGCCGTATTCTGTCACCAGCCTCGTGCTTGGAGCCACGAATGTTGCTGCTGTTAACCACTTTGTCCGCGCAGCTACTGGTTCTAGTAACAATACAGGTGGCCGCCTGCACAAGAGGGTTACCCTTGCTCAGGTATACCCAGACACTGCCTTGAAGTACCTGAAAAACTTGCGCGTGCTGAGGCTGGATGGTCTGGCAAGCAATGTGGACCTGGGCCCTGGGTTTGCGGAACTTCACAATCTGGAGATTTTGTCCTTTAGCGGTGATAACCCTCATTATTGTTCAATCAGCAACATCGGTGAAACATTTTTCCTACACGTCAATACTACAAGACCTGTGAGTGTGAATCTGGCCAACTGCCAGCTGAGAGCCATCCACACGAACGCGTTTTCCCCCTTGCCAACTCTCATCTCTCTCGATATGTACAACAACAGAAATTTTGGGTTTGAAGCATTTAAAGAGGCCTCTTACAGTTTTCGCTACACACAGATAAAAATTCTCAACATCTCACAGATTAATAGAGACAAAATCATAATCATAAAGAAGGAGTATTTCGAGTATCTGAGACACACTGCACTGGAGCAGTTAGTTGTCGACACAGTGAATGCGTATAACATCGATTTAGAAGCTATCTTTGCACTGCCTATCAGCTTGAAGTACTTGTCTTTCTACGACAACAAGCTGTTTAATGCCACGTTTCTAATGGGAATGTACCTAAAGCCGCACCTTGAAACCCTGCAGATTTCCTGGCAGTTTCATTATGACCTGGCTGAATTACAGACTAGCAGTTGTAATATTTCAATCGAAGTGTCAAATAATACCCTTGTGCCAGATGATTTGATGTTTCCACGAGATGGAATGGATACTGCACATGATACAGAAACGTCTACTGAAAGCAAAAGATCCCTTTCATACGAAACCAGTCGACTCAAATCGGAGGTCTCTGCTGCAATGCCCTCGGGCAGGTCCCTCATAGTTTCTGTTCCAAAAAGTGACATAACTCGTATCAACTTACCCAACTTTGAACGAAGCGGACAACCGGCATTGTTCGATTCTGATTCTAAATCGCCTGAAAAAGGCTCTCACGACGGCGTTACGGTTCTGTCTCCTCTGACTCCCGTGAATCCCAGATTCCCTCTTGGTCCAGATTTGGATGAATCACGACAAGTGCATCCGGGATTTTTCGATCCTGACTACTGCACACGTGTTGCAAAGACGAAACAGAACAACGCTTCCTTCTACCAATTTCTGGACAAACTGAAATCATTCCTCGCTAAACGCAGTTTCGGACTGAATCCAACTTTAGACTTGCGAGAACAGGATACACAAGACGGCGGGCAGCGTAGCAATTTAGTGAGGGTTTTGCAAAGATTTAATCTTGAAATAATACAAGCTGAGCCTATGAGCCAAATCAGTGGACCATCAGCAGATGCCCTGCATAAGAAACCACACAGTACTGATGCTGCGAGTGCATTGAGTTTAGATCAGCATTTTTTTTTAGTGATCCGATTCTCAAAGAAAACAATGCACAAATACAATTAGCAACTGCAGCTGAGCAGGGTGCAAAATCTCTTAAATTTGTGTCTTCGAATGATTTGCCAACGTTCCTTTTCCCCTTTTCAATAAAATATTTATTCGCTAGTGACATTAAATTAATGTCCAGCATACTACCCATCCAATTCGATCCGCAAAACAGCCTTGAGATTCTAGATCTATCGTCCAATCATTTTCCTAGTTTCATAGGCCCAGTGTTGGGATTTGACAAACTTCGTCACCTTGACCTTTCCAACAATGGCTGTGGTTACGTCACTGAGGTCTTCTTACAGGGTTTGCATAACTTAACTCATCTTTATCTGCAAGAAAATTTTCTCGGGTGTTCTTTGGCCGATGATATCCAAGGCAAGATTCTCAACCAACTGGGGAATCTTCAGGTGCTGAATCTGACCAGAAATTACATAAAAGAACATGTCACCTGCCGCCTTTTCATCTCAGACCAAACTGCACGCGCTTCTCCTGTCCCAAAATGCAGTCGGCCATTTCTATCCGAGAATTGGTCACATGATTTCTCTGCAACTGTTAGATCTGTCCTCAAACAATTTAGCCGGACTTCATAAATCCAATCTTGAGGACATTGAAGTCATTTTGGAATCGTCAAATTTGACGATTGACCTTAGAGGGAATCCTTTGTCTTGCGATTGCGCCTCTCTACTTCTGGTACTGGGTCAGGCGAGAGACGAGAGTACGCCTGCACCGGCTAGAAGAGTACACGTGCACCTTAGCCAACGGGAGTAGCATAGACTACGAGGCTCTGTCGAGGGAACTGGATTCCTTGTGGCTCCAGTGTCAGGCGCCCACAGTTTTCAACATAGCCTTGGGTTTTTTCGGCTGTCTGATCCTTGTGCTTCTTTTGCTAGGTACGTCAGGTTGTACAACCCTGGTGTTATGCTGGTGCGTGATTTTAGGTTTGACTGCTTAGAGCCCTAAGACTTTAAAACATGTCTGAGTGGCGTAAAATGGCCAAGCAGTTGAACGAATACGATATAAATGGCCAGATGCGGATGAAATGGTGCACATATTTGGCCATATGTCGTCTTCTGAAATTACTGATCGTTTTAACACGGTCCGAATGCCGAGACAGTGAACACAACTGCAAGAGGTACAGATCCTCATAAGCCCCCGTAGTTGCGGGGACTCAAGAGGATTTATGTCTCTTGCTGACACCACTTTGAATTCATGTTCCTGGGACATCTAAAGTTTTTGGCCTTGAATTAACGAAGATTGCAGAAACTCAGTCTGCGTCAGCTGACCCTGAACGGGTTAAGACCCACTACCGCCGTAACTGTTAAAAGATACACTTCTGTAAAAATACACTTCTGTAACAGATGGTTAAGAAACGCTGTACACAGGTCTAGCTACGGCTCATTTAGACACAGGACAATCCAGTCTCTATATCAAGTAACCTGACAATGACTCCACTCTGTTCTATAAATAGAACGCTTTTAGTACGAGAAACAGCTAAAAATAGATTGACACGCTAACGCCTGCGCAGAATAAAATAAGTGCGATTACGCGTGTGCTTTTGCTGCGTGTCCAAACTGCTGTTAAATTTTATTAGGTGTGTCGACAAGGCATAATAAACACAAATGGGTGTTGAATTGTGTCTTCAGATTTATGCGCAATGGTACTTAGTCAGCTGGCCTAATGATTGTGTTTGAATATCCAATTTGATATACTTATGGTAATCACCATTCGTACATCAGTCATGCCGTTAGTGTGATTTTTACGTTCATTTTCTGTATATACATTAATAATATCATTTATATTAGCCCGGAGCTAGTTTGATATTATTATATTATTAAGTATCTCGTGATCTGTGTTTTCTGTTCATTCAGGTTTTTTCTACAGGCTTCATTTGTTTATTTATATATATATATATATATATATATATATATATATATATATATATATATATATATATATATATATATATATATATATATATATATATATATATATATATATATATATATATATATATATATATATATATATATATATATATATATATATATACATACTTAAAATGTGAAGAAAGGATCCACATACACCACGTACTTCAGGAGAAGTTACACTTTTATTCTTTGCACAAATTTTCGCCCTCTCAGCGAGGGCTTCTTCAAAGGAATGCCCAGGGAACAGGTAACTAGGTAACAAAACATAATTTTACGTGTGAGAATGTATTGCGTCAAAATAGATACAGCATGTACACACATGCACTTTCAAATTCTAAATTATCGCAATACTTTTACATATAATATTACGTATTTTATTAGGTGTGTCGTATATTAGGTGTGTACGTATCACCTAATATTATATATATATATATATATAGTCTTCTCTGTAAGGCATACTGCGCTACAAAAGATGGCGGCTGCTCTACTACTACTATGTGGGACGTCGCCGCTACCACCGGCCATACTACTGGGATGACAGAAGAAATCAAGTCGTCAAAGACGTATTTATTTCCTATGACGACATGGGCATCAAAATTCGTCGGTTTCTGCAGCAGACATTGCTACCGGAGATGGAGAGACGAGGTGTGACCTACACAATCAGTGAAATCGAGTTTTTGGCTGGTAAGCAATACCCAGTGCGCAAAGGCCATCGGGTCGACGTCGGCCCGGGCACGGTCGTGTGCGGTCCAACTGCGGCTGATGTCGGCCGATGGCCTTTTGCGCATTGTGAATGAAAATGTTCGTAGCGGCAGCCACACGAGTAAACTCCTTGACTGCCGAGAAAATTGAACAGCGCAAAACTACACGAGGTATAGATCCTCATGAGACCCCGAAGTTGCGGGGGCTCATGAGGATCTATGCGTATTACTAAAAGCATTTTGTATCAATGTTCCTTGGACGGCTGGGGATTTTTGACGTTCATTTGACAGTTTTTTCCAAAACACAATTGTACGTCCACTGGCGGTGAAGGAGTTACACTCTTAATGGCTTTCGCGTGATTTTAAGCTCACACACGCACCTGAGGCCAGCTGTGCGTCATGGTGGGGGATGCGCTGACGTCACAAGTAATCAATAATACTAATGTCATTTAATGATTTTGCGGTCACGTAAATTAAGTTCAGCCGTTAGCGTCACTTTAAGATTTACTTCGAAATGCTTAAATCTTCAACTAGTTACTTTCGACCTAATCGTTTATTTTTATCCACATCATTTATTCAGTTGTTTGTGCATTAAGTTGTCATTAAAACCGATTGATTGTACATTGCTTAACGTCCAGACAGCAACAAGGCTTTCTTAGGACGTGCCTGCACTGCTTGTGAAAAAAAATAAACAGAATATTGAATGTATGTCGCCAACCGGTCCAATACGTTAAATAAACCTACGACATGGGGCCTAAATAAAGCTAAGACCATGTAGCAACACAACCAATATCAAGAGCTACAGGCAGCGCAGACAGTAGGAGAGTTTAAAAAGGAAAATACAAGTGAATGGACCAAGGGTAGACAGAAACACATGCCCCAGAATAGAGGAGAAAACCCACCCTGTGGGGCTGACCAGGGTGAACCTGGGAACTAAAAAGTAGTTAACCCCACCCAAGTCCCCCAGGGCAGACCCGGATGGGGGTCATTAAAACCGGGACAAGAAAGCATTATGATCTAATTTAAACATGAATATGTTGTAGAAACGTTTAGAACTCAATACATTCAAGCCGCGTATCCGGCAGCGGCAAGTCTCGAATGCGTTAATGTCTTTAGTCCGCCATGAAGGTGATTTCAAAAACGGTACACCGATCAGGATCTGAACAAATTTTCATTTCAGCTGGTTTCGAACCCGCGACCTTTTCGACGAGAGTCGAACGCTCTATCACCAGAGATAAACAGCTCCCCATGAACATGTTGTAATGAATGTAACTGGGCCATCGTAATTTCTTTTTACAGGTCGCAGCATGAGTGACGTCATACGGGAAGCCGTGCTTGGCGCCAGGAAAACTCTCGCTCTCTTCTCCTCCCAGTTTTTCCCCTCCGATGACAGAGAGCTCGAATTCAACATGGCCGTCTTCCATGAGGAAGAGACGATGCAAAGAGTTGTTGTCCCTGTCCTGTTGGAGCCCGTTGATTGGTCGACCTTTCCACCGGAAGTGAAAGTATATCTTCATGAGCATCCGTGGATTGTGTATCAGCACGACAACGAAAGGTTTTTGGACGGACTGGTTGCTTTGCTACAAGAGGACGATCTGGATCCCTGACTGATTATTGACCTGCCAAAAACTGTCTTTCGACGCAAACAATGGATTGAAAGCCCGGATTAACATGCGGGCTTTTAATCCAATTTGCGTCGGAACTCGTGCAAGTTTCACCTACTTCTGATTTCCGAACAACTTCTATTGACACCTTCGATACCATAGTTAACCCTTGGTAGCGGTTTTTGTCGCGATGATTCTTGTAGGATGTGTTGTGCGACTGCTTATGGTGTTATTAACTCCCTCAAAGGAAATGTGATACATAATTCACTAAAGAACCAGAACTTCCGGTGTAAATCGTTTTCTTAATAAATCTCATTTTGTTCAATGTGAATTATTTTCCAACATTTTTGTGCTCCAGTGATTGACACAGAGACAATGAACACACCCATATCTGATCAGGTAAATATGGCCGCTACCCTACAAATAAACATCTTTTGATTTTCATGTTGTAGATCTGTTGATTATTTAGCTGCCTTTGACAAAGGAAAAGTAGGTCAAGACCAAACAGCCCAGACTTTCATTCGCACGGATGCTAGTGACACTGCCCGTTGTTTGGTATTCAGCTGTGTCCTCTGCAAATGCTCCCCATTTCACTTTCAATATCCCGTGATGTAAAGTCACTCAATCTGATGACGTCATAAATCATCCATGTGAGATTTTGAAGACTAAGGATCCATTTACACGAGACATAACAGTACAAATGACGTCAAAATAACCCGGAACAAAGCATATTTACGAAGAAAAACGGCACGCTGGAAAATTCGAGTTTTTATTGCCTCATAGTTTACTTTGATCTTAAAATTTGATATATGCATATTTTTATTCCAATATAATAGCTTTAACTGAACGTTGGATGTTATAAATAGATTGGTTTACGTGTGTTTGTGAACGATGCTTCTGCTTGCATTCTTCTAAAAAAAAATTGTATGTAATCCCATTTCTCCATACCCCGATATGCCTTAAAGATTCAAAGATTTTTGTATTGCCTTTCGCCCCCATAGGGTCGAAAGGCAATTAAAAAAATCTTTGAATCTTTAAGGCAATGCCTTGGGTCTGTCCACCACAGGCAGTTGGCACCAATATTTCGAACATTTAACCCATTCACTGCAAGTTGACTCAGATAGTATTTTTTAAAATTCAACGTCAAAGAACCCAGGCTTCAAAAAGTATATATATATATAAGTATATATACGAAGTAGTTTCAGCATGAGGCATCCATCCTTACCTGCAACTGTGCGGCTCTTGAGGATTTACACCTCTTGCTTTTGGGTGGTGTTCAATTTTCCTCGGCAGTAAATGGGTTAAAGGGATCTGCTCCAGGCCATAAAGGTTAATAGATCGCAATATCTTTTTCATAAATGTTCCTAGTTTGTCTTACAATCATGCTGTACAAAAAGGCTAACCTATCGCATCAAGCATAAGTCAATTACTATTAGAGTAATAGACTTGTGCATCAAGTTATAATGTATTTTGTTTTGGTTTTTTTTTTATTAAAAATTTTTGTCTCCTTTGTGCGCTAATGCGCTTGTATAGATATCATTTCCCTGTACATATTTTGCAATTGTAACGATTTTCTACTCTCTTTTGTAAACTAGCATACGATGAATTAGCAGGAAGGTGCAGTCTGCCTAGCAATGTCTGAGGATTATTTGGCATGCATCCAATATCCTGTTTTATTATTCTTTATTTTTTCACAAGCAGTGCATACATGTCCTGAGAGAGTCTTGTTTTTAAGCAATGCACAACCAGCCAACCGATCTTTTCTGCGCTGAAGAGTTATTCCGTTACACTCAAGGGGCAGTAGAAAATCTGTTGTGTTACTCACGCGCCTTGTGAAAAGGGTAGAAAAGTTGTGCAAGACAACATTAACCCTTTTAGACCCGGATCCCAACAGCAGGAGATGGATTGACCATGATAATTCAAGGGTAGTGCCATATTAGCTTGGCGCCTTCAGACGCCAAGCTAATCTGGCACTACCCTTGAATTATCATAGTCAATCCATCTCCTGCAACTGGTACATAGTCGTTAGGCAACACCTCCACGATTTGAGAAATGGGACCTTCGGGCTAAAAAGGTTAATAACCCGTTGTATCGGCTAATTTTAGCAATCATAGGCCGCTCTGAATCAGTTCTAAGCATGTCATGCTGGCATTGGTGGCAGGGTATGTCATCGAAATCCTGATAATAACCCAACTAAGCAAAACACAATTGTGTTGTAACTGTCTTCTCTAAGCGTGCTTCTTTCTTGGTTGGGGTATTCTCTGCATTGCGACACACACGCTTGGCAGTCACGTTTTTCATCTCAGTGGATTTCATCGAAATCCTGACCAGAAATGTAGCTACCAAACGTGTAAAATGCAAAGAATCTCCTAACAAAGAAAAGAAAAAAAAACACACAGAGGGAACAATTATAGGTCGTTTGACGTCGGAACGCACGTTTTTCGCAAATATCTCATCAAAGAATCACTTTTGTATAACGGCCAATCTTAGAACAACTATCATTCAGTGACATGTAGCCTAATACGATTTACTTTTTAAAGCTGAGAAACAGTAAAAAAAACTCCGCCCCGCACGTGTTTTAAAAAAACTTTGCAGGACCCAGCGAGGGCCCTGTCTTCGTGAACGTTCGGCTACCTTTGGCAAACCGGTTTGCAACTCAGTTGACTGAGTTTTCAACTGCGTTTGTCGTGCTGGCAAAACTCCCGTGAAAAAGACAGGCCACTTCCTGTATGCAGCGAGTGGGCACCGCGATCACTGATCTAAATCAGCGATATTTCTACTGATATCAACAGTAGCAGACGACACTCGACCCGACGGACAGAGCAGGCCATTTGTGTCTTGCCTGGACGCAAACTGGATATGGACCAGGCCGAGCTATCCGTAAGTTACACAGTACAGCCTGAAGCTTTATTTGATATCGGAAGGGTGAGGAAGGAGGGGTTATTTGTCGTTTTGTGTTTGTTATTATATCTTTTCATCTGGAGTGGCCTACAGCAAATATTTTTTTCCATACGAAGGGCAGCTACTAAAAATCAGCTTGACCCATGGCGACCTAAGATTGATCTCCCTTGTATCTTTTGGCATCCAATGTAAACCTCTCTCTCTCTCTCGCTCTCTCTCTCTCGCTCTCCTCGCTCTCTCTCGCTCGCTCTCTCTCGCTCTCTTTCGCTCTCTCGCTCTCTCTCGCTCTCTCGCTCTCTCTCGCTTCTGAACAATTTGTGGAGTATGGAGTGCCCCAGGGGTCTATTTTAGGCCCACTACTGTTTTGTATCTTCGTTAACGATCTACCGTTACATGTAACGTGTAGTGAGACTGAGTGTGACATGTTTGCCGACGACTTAACATTACATTCCGCTGGTAAAACTGTGCCTGAAATTGCAAATAATCTTCAAGAGAGTCTTCATGAAGTCTCTCGGTGGTGTAATGAAAATCGCATGCTTGTAAATCCCACAAAAACAAAAAGCATGCTTATCACAACCCGCCAGAAACATCAGCTCAAACCTCCATCACTCAACCTTTCTTTGGACTCCATCTCAGTTGAGCAGGTCAGTCAACACCGCCTGCTTGGAGTAATAATAGATGATGATCTAAGCTGGCATAACCACCTATATTATATGAGAAAACATTTGTCCAAAAAGTTGTTTCTACTTTCCAAACTTAAAACGATCATTGACCTTAAGACACGCAAACTATTTTTTAATGCCTACATTAAACCACACATTGATTATGCCTCAACAATATGGGATGGCTGCAGTGAAAATCACTTCAAGAAGATAAACTCATTATACAAGCGCGCTGCTAAGCTTATCCTCCCTGATCCGTCTTTATCCACTGATGACAAGCTGCAGGCCATCGGACTTCTCCCTTTGGTTAAGCACCTCGCACAAAACAAATGTGTACTGATGCACAAAATTCTTAACGGGAAAGCTCCACCTTACTTATCTAGGCTTTTTTCGCCAACTGAAAAAAAATACAGCACCTCCAGGAACAGTCTCTCTATAAAAAGGCCCCGTATAGACCTGTTCAAATCTAGCCTGTCTTATTCAGGTGCTCTTTTATGGAATTCTCTTCCTCCCACTATTCAACAAACCACGTCCCTCTCTCTGTTTAAAAGTAGAGTACATGATTATCTTTCTAAGACATCGTTATGCTGATCCTTTCTTCTTCTTTGTTTTTCGACATAATACGCCTCATGTTTGTTTGTTGTTTTTTTTTGTTTTTTTTTTTTTTTTTGTGCGTGTGTGTATGCGTGTGTGTGAAGTTTATTATTAGTTAGTTTTTGTTATTTGTTTGGTGTTCCTTAAGTAGCTTAGCAAGGACAGATTGTAAGATTGATTGATTGATTGTACATTGCTTAACGTCCCGACAGCAACAAGGCTTTCTCAGGACGTGCCTGCACTGCTTGTGAAAAAAAAATAAATAAACAGAACATTGAATGTATGTCGCCAGCCAGTCAAATACATTAAATAAACCTAACACATGGGGCCTAAATAAAGCTAAGACCATTTAGCAACACACATCCAATATCAAGAGCTACAGGCAGTGCAGACAGTAGGGAGAGTTTTAAAAAGGCAAATACAGGTGAATGGACAAAGGGTAGACAGAAACACATGCCCCAGAATAGAGAGAAAAACCCACCCTGTGGGGCTGACCAGGGTGACCCTGGGAACTAAAAAATACCTAACCCCACCCAAGTCCCCCAGGGCAGACCCGGGTGGGGACAGATTGTAAGAAAGGCCTGCGCGCCTAATATCTCAATCCTTGGAAAATAAAGTTTCGTTCGTTCGTTCGTTCGTTCGCTCTCTCGCTCTCTCTCGCTCGCTCTCGCTCTCTCGCTCGCTCTCTCTCTCTCTCTCTCTCTCTCTCTCTCTCTCTCTCTCTCTCTCTCTCTCTCTCTCTCTCTCTCTCTCTCTCTCTCTCTCTCTCGCTCTCGCTCTCGCTCGCTCTCTCGCTCTCGCTCGCTCTCGCTCGCTCTCGCTCGCTCTCTCGCTCTCGCTCGCTCTCTCGCTCTCGCGCTCTCTCGCTCTCTCTCTCTCTCTCTCTCTCGCTCTCTCTCTCTCGCTCTCTCTCTCTCGCTCTCTCTCTCTCGCTCGCTCTCGCTCTCTCTCTCGCTCTCTCTCTCTCGCTCTCTCTCTCGCTCTCTCTCTCTCTCGCTCTCTCTCTCTCTCGCTCTCTCTCTCGCTCGCGCTCTCTCGCTCGCGCTCTCTCGCTCGCGCTCTCGCTCGCGCTCGCTCTCTCGCGCTCGCGCTCTCTCGCTCGCTCGCGCTCGCTCTCTCTCTCTCTCTCTCTCTCTCTCTCTCTCCCTCTCCCCTCCCCCTCCCCCTCCCCCTCTCCCTCTCCCTCTCTCTCTCACATCCAATTTACTGTGTTGGCTATACATCACAATGCTTCTTTATTTATTTATATCAGCCTATATTGGACTGGATGTATGTGTTGAAAAAATTCGTTCACAACTAGAAAGTGTCAGGAGTCATACTTACAGCTTGGACAGCCGTACATTCTGCCATCATAGTCCCCAGCGCGTAAAAATCCGTGGCTGTCGGTCAGTTTCAAAGTGTCACAGAATCGTCTGCTGTTGTCCGATCTGCTAATCGCGATGATTTCCGTGCAACAGGAAGTGATCTGTCGTTTCCCGAGAGTTTTGCAAGCTCGGGAGTTGCCAACTCCGTCAACTGAGTTACGAACTGATTTAACCCACTTAGGGGCAGGGCCCAAGCTGGGTCCTGTAGAGTCTTTTTAAAACACGTGCTGGGCGGGTTTTTCTCATTGCACCTCAGCTTTAAGAAACTCGAAATATGTGTCAGTTTTGCTGTACAGTTGTAAAAATGATTTTTTTCAAGAAATGACAAATTTTACATACCTTAGTGTGTCCCAGATATATTAAACCCAGTATAAGATTAAGATCCATTTTCGCGTGAATTGGTTAAGTTTTCAAACCAGGAACCGTGCAGGCATACATGAAGTCTGCATGCTTGGCCACGATATTGTAATCTGCCGGGGCTCCAATTAGGGTACAGCAAAATCGTCAAATCACAGGAATTCAGCAAAAATATCTCATATAGGTCAATTGGCACTAAATATTAGTTCTTAAAGTGGTACAGAAAAGTGTTTTTTGCGAAGATAATTAGGAAATAATTGGGGAAAAGTTGTGCGCTCCGATGTCAAACGGCCTATACAACGCAATATATTGAATTTTGAAGACCTTTTTCTTTAGACAAACAAGTGCAAAATGCTTCACTTTTCTTTCTTGGAAGAGTTGTTAAACGTATTCAGCTTACCAAAGATAAGTAAAGCATCGTGCACTTGCTTGTATGTCCATTTTATAAATTTAATAACGATGATGATGATGATGAGGATGGTGACGGTGACGACGACTGATGATTGATGATTATTGATGATTATTGATGACTGATGATGATAAATGGTTCATATATAGCGCTGTGTCCCCGCATAAAGCAAGTGTCTATCCGTACCCATTTGGTTTGCGTACATTATGCACCTCGGCACGAATGGGTAGTGTACAGAAACCGAATTCAACGAATTCCAGACCGACATAACTGAACCAAATCAGCACTACACAACCGAACTAACTCTTACTAACACATACTACCTTTAACTAAGTAGCTGTCGATAATACATATAAAAACATACCTGAAATCTAGGTCTCAAGAGTCTTGGAATACGGCTAGCATATCCAACATACGTCCGTCCTCACTGACAGAACAGCCCGTACTGAATTCCCTACAGATCTGTTCGCCTGAACTCTCGCTAAAATTCTCGTGCAAAACGTTTTCCCTATGATTGCACGTGGCCTCGTGTATACACGGGATATTTGTCACAAGACAAACCGCTGACAAGATCGTAGCATACAAAAACTCTGTGTGAACTCTATGCGTGGGCATAGAGCTTCATCACAGCGGGTGTGTCGCTAAAAGACACTTCCTCGAAGATGCAGGTGTGATGTGGAGAGTCATCAGAAGTCGTCCCAAGGTGGTGGTGCTGGAGTCATCCCATGGTGGCACTGAAACTTTCAACAGGCAGCTAAAGACACATGAGATGAAAGCATAACAATAAAGAGACACAAAAAAATCAATTAAAACCTCATCTGATCTCTGTGTCCCCAACATGCTGAGAAAAAGAGAAAAATAAGCACCATGCATATCACAACTAAATGTTGATTAGCTGGTGCATAGAACAGAATACCAAACAAAAGCAAGTGCCCAGAAAAAAAACAATTGCCTACAAAAACCTTGTAACGCACGAAGACTCTCCCTAGTCGCACGTACAGACTCTCAGCACAACAGACGCACGCACCGCCACTGACTCAGTCGGGCGCATTCACGCGGTATAACACAAACACTATCTCTTTCTTCTATAGCCTTTTATGGAAATAAACAACAAAAACACTCAAAAGATTCTATACACCATACCTTCTCACTACCGCACATCAACACCGCATACACATACACAACGTTAAAGCCAGGCTAGGTAATTGTCCTCACAATCCAACCTGTTTCACTGGTATTCTTCTGCAACGTTCTGTCCTTCCACGTCTAGGCGTGTCGTTCCTCGCGTCGCACGCTTCTGAAAAGTCCCACGTTTCTTGTACCGTGGACATCATCCTGACTCGCTCCCGTAGCGCAGTCCCTGATGACCCGGGAGTCTCGGCACCGGTCGTTCCTTCCTCGAGTGATGAAATGACCTCCCAATAGGTCCTCTGGCGGCAGCCTCCGTTGACTGACGTCTCGGCGTCACGTCGCTCCGCTTCGTACAAGAACTCTGTACGATAAAATCCTAATATCATAACACTTGCTAAACACACACACATATTGGATGATATGACATATATTACATAACCTGGCTGATACAAGTAATTCTCACACGTTCATTCGCACACGTGCTTCTTAACACGAACTACCTTCGCAACACACGATAACTCTGTCACTACAGACTATAACCTGACACTCTCGCCATACATTTCATACATTGGAAAAGACTATACTTAAACCAACCACGTACTACCTTCATAACGACTTAGGCATACACACCTCACATTCCTTAGTTATCCATCTCGGTAAATAACTACATAGGAAAATCACCGGTTATCTCAACGAATTCCAAACCAACAAAACTGAACCAAATCAACGCTACACAACCGAACTAACTCTTACTAATGCGTACCGTATTTAACTCAGCAGCTGTCAATAATACATATAAAAACATACCTGAATTCTAGGTTTCAGAGTCTTGAAATACGGCTAGCATATCCAACATATGTTCGTCCACACTGACAGAGTAGCCCGTACTGAATTCCCTACAGATCTGTTCGCCTGAACTCTCGCTAAAATCCCCGTGCAAAACGCTTCACTGAGATTGCACGTGGCCTCGTGCATACACGGGATATTTGTCACAAGACAAACCGCTGACAAGAACGTACCATACACAAGTCCTGACAAAATCCCTTGGTCCGATGTTAAGACGTGAAGTCCTAGCTGTGTCCGTTGGTAAACAAGGATGCCTATCTGTTGGTACTGACTGCCCCTGAAACCTGCAAAATAAAAAAAGACTAATGCCTCAAGGGAGGCAATGTATCAAGCAGACTAAAAAATATTGCTACCCTCCACAGGGACACTACAAAAATGATATGAAAAAGCACTACTTGCTTACAATTACTTTTAACAGTACCAACCCTAAGCTTTAACATCTATCATTAGGACAAAAATGCCAGATGTGCATCTTGGGATGACCCTATCCTGGCTTAAGAATGGAAACAAAAACACACCACCTGATGTCTGTGAGATGTGAAGTTCTAGCATGTGTCCCTTGGTCCATCCCGAGCCCTTTGTATGATCACGGCAAAGTCCCTTGTTCCGCCCGGATCCCTTGCTTGTGGTCCTGACTGCCCTTGAAATCTGCAACAGCAAGAAGACTAATACCTCCATAGAGGCAATGTGAGTATCAAGCAAACTAAATATGTCACTACCCTAAATCTTACACCAATCTATCATTAGAACAAAAATGTCAGATGTCAGGGGTCCCTTTTGTGCATCTTGGGTTCACCCTATCCTGGCTTAAGAATGGAAACAAAAACACCGCACTTGATGTCTGTGAGATGTGAAGTTCTAGCATGTGTCCCTTGGTCTGTCCAGCGTCCCTTGTATGTTCCTGGCGAATTCAACTGGTCCGCCCTGATCCCTTGTTTGTGGTCCTGACTGCCCTTGAAATCTGCAACAGAAAGAAGACTAATGCCTCCACGGAGGCAATGTGAGTATCAAGCCAACTAAATATGTCATTACCCTAATTCTTACACCATCTCTCTCTCTCTTGGCTTGACTTCGCGAACGAAGATTTTATAGGAGTTGCCCACGACGTCTGCAGGCTTGTTCGTGGCTGCGGAGGCCAATCCGAGACAGGCAGGTTCGACCGCAGTGGCTGCAGGGGAAGGTATGGCCGGGGTTCTGAGCTGCGGCATCTCTGTTTTTTCTCCTGAGCCGCTTGTCCTTAAGGCTAGCTCTGTGAGAGTCCTCAAAGGACTTTGAGGACTACACCATCTATCATTAGAATAAAAATGCCAGATGTCAGGGGTCCTTATGCTCATCTTGGGATGACCCTAACCTGGCGTAAGAATGGAAACAGAAACACCGCACCTGATGTCTGTGAGATGTGAAGTCCTAGCATGTGTCCCTTGGTCCGTCCAGAGTCCCTTGTATGGTCCTGGCAAAGTCTCTTGTTCACTTGTTCACCCTACCCTTGTATGTTCCTGGCGAATTCAACTGGTCCGCCCTGATCACTTGTTTGTGGTCCTGACTGCCCTTAAAATCTGCAACAGAAAGAAGACTAATGCCTCCACGGAGGCAATGTGAGTATCGAGCAAACTAAATATGTTGCTACCCTAAATCTTACACTATGTATCATTAGAACGAAAAGACCTTTTCGGTGCTCGTCTTTGAAATTACCTTTACGGTGGACAAAAGACGTTGAGCCCTAAACGTTCAACGTTCTTCCTTCACAGGTCTTGAATGGCCAATATTGGCATGTATGTCTACAGGGTGTTTCGAGTTTTTAAATTGTGGCTTATTTCTGCGGCTCTCCCTTTGATATTAGATTCATCAACAAGACCTGCTGTTTTGCTAACAACGCTCTCAGACAGTAGGATGATGGTATCTGCGTGCATGTACTTGTGGCAATGATTGCCAATAAATGAGCGACTATGATAAGCTTGTTTACATATTTTACTCCCCACAGCACAGCATCCAAGTGGCATGTTACAGGTCCTGACAAGGTCCTGAAAAGAGCGGCAAGTGGAGTTTAGATTTCATCTCTTCGATCTTGTCTTCTTTTGCAAATATTTCATCCTGGAGTTCACTGTATCTAGTCTGCAAGTCAACTAGTGTTTCATCGTCGCTGACTGGTTCGTCGTAGAGAAATGCTAGTTGGGTTTCGAGACCTCGCTTCTGTTTCTTCGTTTTCTATTTGTTTGATCTGTTTGAAGTACTCATTGAATGCCGGGCTGCAGTCTGCCGTTTTATCTCTGGCACTGCCACTTTCAGCTAGTGACTTGCCGATTATTTTATCTAAAGAATGACGGTCATTTTCCAGCAAATCGTGATGTTTCTTTGTACAGTATGTGCAGATACGGCGGTGCAACATAGTCAAGCTCAATATCAACAATCGGTCGTGGGATTGCGTTGTTATACAGTTTAGCTTTTTTTTTTTTCAATTTTTTTTTTTTTGAACGCCTGTATTTTCTGTTGTCACTCCTGATGTTAACTGTTAGCTACGCTTCGCTTTGAGATGTTTCCTTCAAGGAACTGTGGTGGAGCTTGAATCTGTGCTTTAGACGCTTGACGGTAAACTCGAATAACTCGAATAAAGCATTTTGCATCAGTGTCAGTGGAAACAATAACCATTTGGTTGTCAATAGTGTTTTTTGTCGCGATGATTCCTTGTAGGAATCATCGCGACAAGACTGAACCACCACCGACCGCCGAAGGGTAACGTCAAACAAGAGTACATGTATACGGTACGCATGTGTACACTCACATCAGTGATTACTTACGATCACTGAAATCGAAAATAGCAGAGAAAGAGGCCGCAAATTTCAATTAACTCATTCTACCCCAACACCGAAATCTTTAAATTTTGCCGTTGTCCTCTGAAGACTGCATTGCAGTGCAGGACACAGATCGACCATGATAGTTCAAGGGTGATGCCAAAATAGCTTGGCGCATAGGCCGATCATGGTCGATCCTTATCTTCCTGTGGTGTGTCTGGGTCAGCCCGCTGATGCCACGAGAAACAGCAAAATACATGCAAGAGGAATAGATCACCATGACCTCCTGCATCCGCAGGTGCTCATGCTGATCTATAGAACTCGGGAAGCTGACGTCATCAAGCTAGTCGTGGCGGCCATCTTGAGATGATACGGGACTAAGGCGCTCGCGGCATTTGTGAAGAACTTATCGCTGCCGGTCAGGACAATGTCAGGCCGGAAAGTCCCGACGTGCGGCAATAACAGCAAGTCTTGTCATCACCGTAGGAAACCGCTAACCAGAATCTGTTTTTGTTTGTTTCCAAAGAGGAAGAAACATGAAGAAAAACGTGCAGAAACACTGACTACTTCGCTACTATCTGAAGGCTATCGCCTCTTAAGATGGCGGCTGACTGGACGCGCCGACGCTCCTAGGCAACGCGTTGGGGAACTTCCCGCCGAGCCCTACGATCCGTAGTAGGCCTACTCTTGCTGGCCACACTATGCCTTTACACTTCAGGCAGACAAGGTTGTACACAGGTGGTTTTTGTTGTTGGGATCAAGTTACCATATCATAGTATTGTGGCCCCGGCCCGTCATTACTGATTGGTTTGCCGGGCTTGCTTGCTTTGTTTGGCTACTTCTTAATTGCTTGCTTGCTCGTTTCAGTCCTAGTCTGCTGGTTTGCTTGTTTTGTCGCTGTTACTGAAGTGTTCTTCTGTAGTTGTTTCTTTTTCAGCCCAGTCAATTGCCATCTGGTTGGTTTTGTCAGGCCTGGTGCCTCAAAAACATTTCTTCTTGTTGTCAGTTTTTTTTTTTCCTTGTGGTGACTCGGAGTCGTATCCGTGGAACGGTGATGAATGACTGGCCATGCTAGTTTATTTGTTTGTTTTTGGGGGTTGGTTTGTTTGTTTGTTTGTTTTGTTTGTTTTTGTTTGTTTGTTTTGTTTTATGTTGTTTTTTGTTATTTGTTTGTTGTTTTGTTTTGTTTGTTTATTTGTTGTTGTTTTTTGGGGGGTGTTTGTTTGTAGTTGTTGTTTTTGTTTTGTTTTTGTTCTTTTTGTTTGTTTTTTGTTTTTGTTTTTTGTTGTTTGTTTGTTTGTTTGTTGTTGTTGTTTGTTGTTTTTTTTTTTGTTTTGTTTTGTTTTTTTTTTGGGGGGGTTGGTGGGTTTTTTGTTTGTTTTTGTTTTGTTTTGTTTTGTTTTGTTTTTTTTGGGGGGTGGTCTTTTCAACCTGAGCACACAAAAAAATCAGAAGCAACAGTCTCTTAGCCATAGTCAGTCACAGGCATCCCCTAATAATTATTTCAATCCCCTAAAAAATACTATCTGCACATTTGCCATGCACAAAATAACCACAAAAAAACAGCACATTGACTGTCTCATTTCTTGGCTATGAACCTGATTCCTTACCAACCCCACACCCAAGCACAGCTGAAATCAGCGTGCCCCTCAAATCACTACGTCAACGGCAGCTCAGGATGGTATGAATCAGAGCACCAAACATTTCTCCTCTCAGCTAACCAGAAATGTCCAGCAAATTCCAACATTCAGCCCTACTACACATTTTCAAACAAGGCAAAAATTATTTTTAAAAACACCGGTTCTTGCACTGCCTAAACTGCCGAATTTAAATATATATAACGTGGTCTCTAGGCTGTTAAACCAAAGGGAAACAACCAAGTTTTGTGGTTAAAATGAAATATACAAGAGTTTGTTCCCTTATACAGATGAAATGACAATAACCCCAAAACTATAGTTTTGTATGCCACCTTTTCGGGCTGTGTTTTGTTTTTAATTAGAAACAAAACATATTGTACTACTACAGCCGGAAGAAGGTGGCGTACATTATACATGGACACTGAAATGCAATTTATTTTTATCGTGCCAGCCAGATGAAACCGTCCTTCGCTCCCATAGTGCCATTCGTTAGACAGCTTTCTACCTCCACCACAGAAGAGCGTGTGGCTTAGACAGCAGTCGAGGCTGGAGGGGGGTCATTCGTGTTCGAGTGGAATGGTTACTGGATCACTTGCTGCACGTCTGAAAAGGTTCTGAGCTACGATGGCTTCACGTTCAGACTCTCCTCCATCACCAACCAAGAGCGCCCCGAGGAGCAGTTCACTGCGTCGAAAAGGGGCTCCGAAAGATGCAACACCCCGTAAGGCAGTCGTGGAAGATGCTATGCTTCTCAGTGCTGTTACATCGTACTTCAAGAAAGCTGTGATAGTTATGGCTGTGTGGGCGTCAGGCTACTACACATTCAGTCCAAGTTGGGTGCTGCTTGCACTGGTTGCATACGTGTGGAAGGAGCGTCAAAACGCAGCCAAGAAGCACAAGATTGCGATTGCTCAAGAAATTACTCGGGACGAAAAGGAAGTGATACTTGCACGAGTTGAAGATCTACCTTCGTGGGTAAGCGTTAGAGTAGTTTTACTACGTTTGGCTGGCCCCCGTTAAGTGGGCGTGGTGCGTTTAGGGGAATGCCTTTGTGGGCCGTTGTGTACCCCAGCTCAGGAGGTAACCCAGGTGTAAATATAGTTGGGTACTGCCAGTGTCTAACTTTATGTGTACACAAATTGCTGTCTCATTGAAACTGACACACATGTCATGAAATTTCACTTTAGGCTAATGCAACCAGGATTTTTTTTATTTTTTTTTTTTTGGAGGGGGGGGGGGGGGCAGCAGTATGTGAGAGCACTTTACCACACAGGCTTTCCACTACTATTTAAAAATTGTCCATCTTTGGGGCGGATCAGCTGCATTACAAAAAAATCTGGCTGCTCAACAGTTGGTCACATACTTTAAACATAGCCAGGATAACTACATCAGTACTGATCGCAAAGCTGCATGCAGAAGCACACCAACAAGAGTACTTCAAGGGAGTTTGGTGGGATGGAGTTTGTGTCACCATGTAAATCTCATTAACTTGAATTTGAAATCACAACAGTGTAAACATTCTCATACATCTGACATTGCAGGCATAAAACTGGCCTCTGTGTCCTAAAATGGCTAGATGCATTTTTTCATTAAGATTTGTCATCAAAGATGGAGAATTTTCTATTAATGGAAAAATATTCACTGAATGCTGTGTCATGAGGGTTTATTTAGACCTTGCAGATCAAACTATTATTTTTCATTTTCAACTTTCATGCACATTATCTAGATGCAGTCATACACTTTATGTGCAGCTGTTGCACTGTCTCATGCTCAGCATTTTGTCAAGCTGTGCAACATATGTGTCCATGTGAATGTGCATTTTTTTTTAAGTCCCTTCTATTTATAGAAGGGTCTTTTTAGGATGGAACGCGGTGGGGTGAATTTAATAGCATGTCCATAATGTCCAAGGCGGGCAGGCCTAAACCTCTCACAAATGAAGTAACAACTAAACAAGATAAAATTACGACATGTCCAGTTATGCTAACCGTGCTGCTAAACGTACATTTGCCACGAAGCACCGTATGTGTGTGCGTATGTATGTAAACAGGAGAATCTCTGATATTTCTGTACACACAAGCTTGAAACTTGGTGAAATACTTTCTTAAAGGGGTGGCTAAGAGAGCCTCCGAGCATATTGTAATTGAATGTCTCATTGAAGACATAAACAACCGTTTATAGGAAGTCGGTTGACCCAGATTAGAGTCCGCATTTTTTGTTATGTTTACTTGAAATGTTGGAGCTAGATTGGATAAAGATATTGGATGAGTTCGTTAGCCAGCTTTGTATCCTTTCAATTTTTTTTTAGTAAAACTTAATTAATTCTCTTCGCTCTCTCTCACACATGCATGCATCTCCAAGAGGCATAGATCCTGATGTGCCCGGATAACGCATGAACATCTATGCCACTTCAGGATGTTTGGAGAGTGTGCATGCACGCAGGCACATGCATACACACACATCGACACGCTTTGAGAAGAGCATGCAGGTGCACTTAGTATTGCATGTATGTAGCTAGGTAAAGTCAACCTGATTTCACCCAAATTATAGCAAGACTGAAATTGTACCATGAAATTCTCGTTTTGTCACCACTTCCGTAAGTCTTGAAGCGAAAGCGAAACTCATATCACATTAAATATAAAACTACATAAATTTAAAAACAAAAAATATATGTCATGACAAATGACGTTTGACAAACCAATGACGCGTATGCACTGTGCCCCTTATAGAGTTCACATCTGCCAGGCTTTTTCAAAAGGAGATATTTCAACATCAGAATCAAGTCAAAGACAAAAGGTAGAGACCCTTGACAGCGAAGACAGAGCAGCTGTCATTAGAAGGGACTTTGTGGGTTATGGTTCATCCCATCTTGTTTTGTTTATAATTATGCATGCCACTTTGCCAGGTTTATAAATTAGGTTGATATTAATGATATTTAAACCACTGTGCTGTGCTGTACTACAGTCATATTCATATCTGCAGGTGTTAAATACTGCATTCAGCCTCAAGAACAGGTTTAACCCATGCAATGCTGAGATAATCAGAAAACTGCCCAGCTGCAAGAGGTATAGATCCTCATGAGCCCCCACAGTTGTGGGGTCTCATGAAGATCTATGCCTCTTGCTGATACCACTTTGAATCCACATTCCTTGGAAAGCTAGGTTTTTTGGTTTTTTTTTAATTATTTACAATCTTCGTCAACTGAACGAGTATGTTTCTGAAACTATAAAAAGTGTGAATGATTATACCCATGGTCATACACAGAAAGTGCAAACTCCACTTGTCAGACAAAAGAGAAAACTTTTCTGAGATTGCCCAGATGTAAATGTAACTTTTGATGAAGCACTCATTGCAGAAAATCCAAGCTCCTAAATTTACAAATTGGTACTAGTGGAAATGATGGTGCCAGACATTTCACCTTCTCTTTGTTTACATGTTATTTTGATTGAGTCACATGGCAACATTGGCTAAAGAAGGCTATTAAGGCTGACATTCTGCCACTATTCTGTGGGGGTCTTTTCTTCATCATATCCCTGAGACATACATGTGTTATAAGTTTGTTTTTTTTTCAGGTGTATTTCCCTGATGTGGAGAGAGCTGAATGGGTGAACAAGGTAATTTAACACCATCACTGAAATTAAATTATTTTAACCCTTTGGTTGTTGCCATGTTGGTATTGGTTTTTGTTGCGATTATTCCTGCAGCAATCGTGACAAATACTAAGCACTACCAACAGCCAAAGGGTTTAAAACATTGTGTGTCCCATAGCCGAAATGATTTCATTCACTTGTTACCAATGCCAGTAATTGAGTGGTAAGTTCGAGTGAATAAATCACTTTAGCAATAGCAGTTCAATAGTTTGATTATAAACATTAAATGGTAATACTAATAGTAATAGGTAAATTATACACAGGTCTGTCATTATCTCTTCATCTTGACAGCATGTAATCTGACTGACTTCTCACTGTCACTAGTGTCAGGTAAACTTTAACTTTTAACTGCATGAAGAAGGAAGTGGTGAAAAGAGTTATAGGCAGTAAGAAAATATAATTACAAAAGGAGAACAAAAACAAACCTTTCTTTTAAAATTACAAATGACAGATCTGTATGGCTGTTGTTAGTCGTTTGTCCTTTTGTGCTTGACTTAACCCATTTCATCCTGAGGCTGATTTTTTTTTTAATCCTTATTCAGTTATTGTCCTATGAAGGCTACATCACGGACTAGGAGCTACGTTAACCATTTTAGTTTAAGGGTGGTGCCAGAATAGCTTGGCGCATGAGGCGCCAAGCTATTCTGGCACCACCCTTAAACGATCATATTCAGATTGATTTCAAGCAATGGGTGTATCAGGATGAAAAGGGTTAAGTCAAGGCAGCAGTTGTGTATATATATGGAGCATGGTTATGATACAGTTGGATACTGCACTTGCAGGTATGACCTTGCTTTATAAACAGCAGTACAACTTGTCCACAAGTTTCTTTGCCTTAGCGGATCATAGACGGGTCAGTGGAATAGACCTGAATCAGCAGGTTATGGATGACTGGTTTTAAGTTATTGCCTTATGCATTTCAGACGAGGCTGTCATGGCTGAGTGATTCAGAGGTCAAACTCTGCTAGTATTAGAATGACAGCAATCCATTTCCTGTCTTTTCATGATACATTGTGCTTTTGCATACTTAACTCTGTCAGTGGCAGTATAGCGTTCCAGGGTCATCTAATGATCTATTATGGAATACATTCCCTCGAGTGCAACCAAACAAGTAGCCTGAGCTGAAAACATTTTTAAAATCTTGATTTATTTTGTTGCAGGAGATGAATAATAAAGGAGATGCATGTGATACAAAATAAAGCAAGATTTAACCCGTTGTGTGTCACTGTCAGTAGCAGTTTTAGTTGCAATGATTCCTATGGGAACCATTGTGACTAAAACCACTACCGACACACAAAGAGTTAATAAATCATAGTGTGTGCTGGTCTGTTACTTCGGACCTTACAGCAGAAACTGACAGCTGTACGTTCAGACTAACAGACCAGTGAGTATTTTGTGTCTGTTGGAGACCAAAATATGTTGAAATTAACCTATTTAGCCCCAACACTGTACAACAGGAGATGGGTCGACCACAATTATTTCAAGGGTAGTGCCAGATCAGCTTGAAGTTGGTGCCAAGCTGATCTGGCACTACCCTTTAATTATTATGGTCAATCCATCTCCTGCAAATTGTAGAAGTGCATAGTTCCAAAAAAATTTGAAAATGCGGCCATGTGGTTAAATGGTTCATTGACAGTCATTATGATTGCACGAAACTGATCTAGAAATTGCAGCTAATGAGCTACCATAATGAAAACAGTAGTACCATTTATAAATCAGTCAGTGCCATACGGCAAGTTACATAGTGAATTACAGTCAGCTTAATAATAGTTGGATACAAACCTGACCACACATTTTCCATGTAAATCATTTAGCTCTCCAGGGTTCATTTTTGGAGTGTGCCCTGTGCCATTGGCGTGTAATATCCCAAAATGACCCATAACATTTTGAGCTGCAGGGTAAATAACCCATCAGTTTCTGCAGGCAACGGGTCCTTCTTTTCAGGTTCTTTTAAAGGCCCAACCATCTTTTTATTCCCTCCCCTCCCCTCCCCTCACGGCCCCCCCCCCCCCCCCAAACCTCAAGCTACTGCTTCTCAATATTTCTGTCCACCCACCTTGGTGACAAGGTGTTCACACACTGCCCCCCCCCCCCCCCACCCCCCCTTTGCAGTTGATGGAAAGGTGTTCACACACTGCCCCCAACCCCCCCCCCCCTCCCACCTTGGTGACAAGGTGTTCACACACTGCCCCCCCCCCCCCTTTTGCAGTTGATGGAAGGTGTTCACACACTGCCCCCTCACCCTCCTCCCCCCCCCCCCCCCCCCCCCCATACGTGGCCCATCCCGTTTAAGAAATGACCCATTGGATTTGTACTCTGCAGGCCAATGACCCATGTGCGTACATTTTCAGAATGAACCCTGGCCTTCAGCAAATGTTGGGTAACAACAACAAATCTTAAGTCCCCTAGTGTTTTGTTGTTATCCAAAGTTTACTGTAGAAGTAGTTTATGGTGGTATCAAAAATAGTCATTGTCTTATGACCAAACACAAGGGTACATGCTGGCAACCATCATGTACCCTAGTGTTTTCAACAAACACAGTCACTGAACTGTACATGATCGGAGTAAAAGCAATCAGTATTGGTACATGATAGAAGGTGGAACAATCAGTACCAGTTCATGATACTTTATAGAAACAAAAAGCAATCAGTGCTGGTATGATGGTAACAGAATAGTCCGTACCAGTACATTATGTATGCATACAACTATATAGCTAGGACTTACCCCAGCAGCAAATCGTCTAAGGGCACATGACCGATGCAGCAGGCCCGCGCACAGCTGTGCACAGGCCCACTGCAGCCGTCATGAGTCCGAGAACCTTTGCTTACTGGGTAGGTGCCATCCTGCGTGGAGCAGATTTGTTGGGCTTGGAGGTATACTCGTCCATGGATGCAACATCTGTGATCTGATAGACTAGTGTATCATACAGATGTTAGCATAATAATTACTCATAGGCTATTGCTATCGGTACGTGCATCAGTTTTCAACACACTTTGCACTTGTTATTGTTGGTGACTCCGGACCAAAAAAGGTGACTGCCAGAGACCTAAAAAACGAAGAACATTCCAACAAACCAGACATGCTAAGAAAAAGGAGAAGCACAAAACAGTTTAACCTATTTAACCCTCATGGATGCATTTCCTAAATTGTGGCGGTGTCATCTATGCACCAGTTTCCAGAGATGGATGAACCATGATAATTCAAGGGTAGTGCCAGATTGGCTTGGTGCCATCTGGCGCCAAGCTAATCTAGTACTACCCTTGAATTATCATGGTCGATCCATCTCCTGCTGTAGGGCATTAGAGCTAAATGGTTTGATACATTTTCCAAATAGACGATCATATTGTGTTACTTCAGAAAAAAATTAAAAACCTGTTCACCTGTTGTGTTGACATCCTTTCAAAGTTTCTTTCTTTGTTGTTATTAATCAAGATATAAAAAGATGTTTCACCAAACTCTTACTGCACCATTTCAGATGATCCAGCAGATGTGGCCGTATGTGGGAGAGTATGTCCGCAAACTGCTGCAGGAGTCCATCGAACCGAAAATCCGTGCCAGTCTTCCGCCCACGCTAGGCTCCTTTAAGTTCAGCAAGATTGACATTGGTGACATGGTGAGACCTAATACTGACCCTTTCCCTGCTCAGATAATGTCAATGTTAACCCCTCCCTTTAACCCTTATCATTTGGAATACACCAGTGTGTGAAATAAGTTTGACTAAAATAGTTCTAGGGTAGTGCCAGAATAGCTTGGCACCTCTAGGCTCCAAGCTATTCTGGCACCACCCTTGAACTAAAGCCATTGGTCTATATCCATATCTGTAAATACAGTAATGTAGGTTGCATATAGATGTGAAGCTTTTAGCCTTAGTATGATATGGGTTAATGTGAAGGCCTCTCAACTGCAGGAGGCAGAAAACCTCATCAGCTCCCCCATCAGCAAGAGGCATAGAACCTCATGAGCCCCCACAGATGTGGGGGCTCATGAAGTTCTATGCCTCTTGCTGTATGTGTTTGGTTTTTTGGCATTCGTTGGAGTTGAATTTAGAATGAATTTTTATTTTAGTTTTAGCTTGGCAGTGAAGGGGCCAAAGGCAAAACGTGATGATTTTAACAATTTTTAGTAACAGAAAATTCTCCTGCAGTCTTAAAAGTTGCTGACAAGTTGTGAACAAAAAATTCTGATCTGTTCGGAGTACTACGCTGAGTTTATGAGTGACAAGGAAGTTAAAAGAAGGAAGGATAAAAGAAGGAAATGTTGCAGATTCGTTCTGAGTACAGCACTAAATATATACACAGAACAAACACAAGAGTAAAAGTTCATGTGTAGACCTTTCTAATTCTAATTGCTATATGGGTCACTCTACAAAACTGTGCAACGTAAGGGGTGCCTAGTTTCAACTGGCTGTAAAAAACATCTGCTAATTTACTTTACTCAATGAACGGTACTATTCTGTTTCAGAGTGATGAAAGAGATAGTACTGATAACTGCATGGGAAAATATCAAGTCTTTTGATGTTTAAATATTCTGAACGTGTGTGAGGATGCACGAAAATGGCGGTCCCGATTGTGACATAGCTGTAACCCCTCTTCTGTCTTGTGTTGCGGATCTTTCATTTATGGTTTAAAATATAAAAATATGTAATCATATTGTTTTTTACAGTTTCTGTAAGTGATCATTATGATCTTACAACCAGAAAAGTATTTTAGATAACACTTGATAAAGATACAATTTAGTTCATGATTGACGTAACACGCGTTTCCACAACCAACCAAAGTACACACTTTGCCATTCAGACATGCCTGGCGTATGAATACTCGTATAATCACGTTCTTCAAGATGGCGGATGTGTTTCGAATGTTTAAAAGGGTATATAGTTTGGTAAAAGCTTTGTCCTTCCTGTATTTTGAGCTTCAAAGTTGGACGTGTGCTTTCGTTTCCTGTTTTGAATGTTACGTCAAACTGAACAAAACAAGCTCAATTAATATTAAGCGCTTCACTTTTGGGGACTTTTTCTTGCCCTAGTTTTCGATGTGTATCGCGGAAGGATACTTGCACACACAGTTGCTTCCCTTGCTTTGAACAGAGAAAACCACGCGTGTTTTTGTTCTCGCTTCCGTTTTTCCGAGCGTGTTACGCGAAACAGAGCAAGCCGTATCGAACCTTCAAGATAAGCTTTCTTTAAGTACAAACTTATTGATGAGTCCAAAATCATGGGAGTGGCTTCCCCTTGGCGGCTTGTCGACACGCTTTCTGTCAGCTCCGATAGAATTTGGTTTTCCAAGTGGATATTGCCGCCACCATGGCAGTAACTGGCCTCCCAGCTGCTGTATCAAACATCCTGACCACTCTACTCAGCAACGACCACCATGTCACGTCGTGGAAAGTGACAGGGGAGGGTGACAGCTCAGTCGTCATACTTCGCCTGTCAGCTACACAACCGGGCGTGGCGCCATTACACACAACTGGCCAGTGGCGTCGAAAACCACCGGGACAGGTTCGCAGGGACCAACAACGAGCAGCACGACACAGACTACAACACATGGACGAAATTACAACTACAACAGCCAACAACCTACGTCAAGGTGACAACCACAACAACAACGACTTCGGCAGCGGCGATGGAGTGCGTAATGACTGTGCCACCGGGTATCCCACAACTGAAAATGACAGCAGTCGTTCTGACACGGGGGCAGGTATGGCTGTGAAAGGCAGGATTGACAAGCATGACGAACATAGACAGGCAAGTGACTTTATTACTCGTAGAACTTCGCCCTCGGGACTGTTTATGCCAAGCCCTACCCCCACCCTTATTTCTGAATGGGACATGCAAGCTGAAACAGCAAGAAATAACGCAATAGGTCTAACAGTTGACACACATGAACATTCACGTGCAGCTTACGTTAGTGTCAACATGAGTGATCCGACACAGATGTGTTGTGACCTTCCAGCCCAGACTACAACAGAAGACCTTTATGACATTTCAATCGATTCTAACGGAGAAACATCAGAAATGACGTCCATCGAACAGCTCCTTTCAGAGAGAGGATATGTCATGGAGAACGTGAAGGCAGTTGTGGCTGGTTTGACAAACAAATTCAAACAGTCGCATCTACGTCAAGTCAAAAGAAACACTGCGTTCAAGAAAACAGTATTAGACACACGGGGTAGCAACGAGATCATTATATGTGACAGTGATGATTATGTCTTCACCTATGACTGTAAGCGACAAATTTGTAGTTGGTTCATCAAGGTGTACGACGGTCAGATGTCTCAAGAAGATCGTGACACACTGTCATGTTTACGCAAGTGGGACGCTATTGACACTGACCCATATAAAGAGTATTGTGACGTTTTGCTGGAAGACATGGCCTGTGTGTCACGTGCGGTACGATATCTCATGGGCTAACATGCGTGTTGATAGATTGTGATATGTGTAGCCAATAATCACGGAGTTTTGACTGTGTCTGTGTGTGATTATGAGCCAAACTGAACACTTTTTCAAACATATGCATAAGTGTCATGGTTTCCATGTCACGACCAGATTGTCCATGTTTTTATACACGGTTCCTAAAGTGTGTTTTTTTGTAATCCCCTTCCCCCAACTCCCTCTTGTGTATGGGCTGAAAGCCTTGAACACAATAAAGAATCTGAATCTGAGTCCAAAATCATGCAGTATACTTAGATTTAGATACTGTTATCTTGTGCATTGACTTTGAAGGACGTTTATTACGATTTATTGTACAGAAATTTTGCTCCTTGATCAAGCCCAGGTTTTTACTCATTCTGATCTGACGCTTGCTAAACTCAAATGAGACCACCATAGACTTGTTCCGACCTTGATTATTCCACTATGTAGTCATGTATGGCCCAAGGAATACTGTTTTCGTTGAATTTATTTTCAAACACTTCGTTTGAAGTGTAATTGTCCTCACTTATGTTGAACGCAACCGGAATACGAATGACCGTCCGACATGTTTGATTCTTGTTACGTCAACCACATGAAAATGGTGATATATGTATACCAATTTGGATGACCTCATGCAAAGGTCAAGGGTCACGAGGTCGAGAAGTATGTCATTTTACACCAAAGAATTCTCAAATACTGTTTTCAACTTCAAACCTGTACTTGGTACAGAGATACCTGTGCTTAATACAGAGATACCTGATAAATGGCAAGACCTTTCTGTGCATATTAATTTGGATAACTCCTGGGAAAGGTCAATAGTTACAAGAGGTGGACAAATGTGTGAAAGAAGTCTCCTTTCTATTAAATTTTAGTTTTGAATCGTAATAATTGTGAGCTAGATGGGCTTTGTTATTCTTTCCTTTTGTTCCAGAATACGCTCTGGATAGCTCATTAACGCATTCGTGACGTGCCGGCTCTGGATATACGCGGCTTAAGCCGCGTATCCTGAGGTGGCACGTCTCAGGAGTCCAAAGGTGATGTACATATTTTGGGAGACTTCAACATAGACTTGCAAAAGCAAGGACACACTTCGTGGAGATCCATGTTGAATTTTTTAGGGTTGAAACAACTTGTCCAGTCACCTACTAGAGTGACTTCCTCATCTTCAACGCTGATAGACCATGTATATAGCACAAATGTCAGCGTTGTAAAAAATGTTAGCGTACCTAATATTTCCATTAGTGATCACTTTCCTGTTTGTTTTACGTTGTCTGTTAGGTTAGCTAAACAGTCAATCAAAGGACACACTACCATAATGTATAGATGTTTTAAAAAATTCGACCAAACTGCTTTTTTATATGAACTATCTTTAGTACCATTTTATGATATAACAAACTGCAAAAACCCTAACGATGCCCTGTCACGCTGGTACGAGCTGTTTCTCGCCGTTCTGGATAGACACGCGCCTAAGCGCATCAAACGCGTCAAATATCCTGTTATGCCAAAATGGCTCTCTGGTGAGATAAAACAAGCAATGGAAGTAAGAGATGAATTAAAACGAGACAAGAAATTTACTGAATACAAGAAGCAGCGAAACCATGTCAAATCTCTAGTTCGTAAAGCACAGAGGCAAAATGCAGAACAAATTATTGCCGACGGCAAAGACATCCGTTCAGTCTGGCAAGTAATAAACAATTTCACCAAAGGTAACAGTAAACGATCGCCTAATATTCCGCCTGATCTTACTGCTGATGCATTCAACGCTCACTTCATAACTGTTGCTCAAACTCTGGCGAAGTCAAATACACCTAACCCTGTAAACTACACTTGCTCTCATCAACTACGTCACCATAGTCAACAGAGAGCCTGCGGCCCATTTTTAGTACCGCTTATGACTGTCCTAGATGTAGGCAAATCTATTTCCAGTTTAAAGAACAAATCGTCTTGCGGACCAGATGGCATTAGTAGTCAGATTTTAAAACTATCTCTGCCCTACGTCGTCGAATCCCTGACCTTTATTTATAATTTATCGATCAGACATAACGTTTTTCCCGACGAGCTGAAAAAAGCGAAGGTAATCCCGCTTCCCAAAAGCAAAGATTTATGCAACCTAAACGAGTACAGGCCCATTTCCATATTATCCTGTATTTCAAAACCGCTCGAGAGACATATCCATACTCATCTTCTAAACTTTCTGGAGCAAAACCATCTGATAACTGCAGCACAATCAGGATTTCGACCTCTACATTCGTGCCAAACTGCCCTCAATCATTTAATTGATAAATGGCTCTCTGCCATAAATGACAATAAAGTATCAGGTACAATCTTTCTTGACCTGAAAAAAGCTTTTGATCTTGTCAACCACTCTATCCTACTAAAAAAACTACCATTCTATCACATTGACTCAAATACTGTCTCCTTTATATCTTCCTATCTCAGGGACAGAACACAGAAAGTACTGCTAAATGGCAAGTATTCCTCTGATGGTTTAGTAACTTGTGGTGTTCCACAGGGGTCTATTCTAGGGCCCTTATTATTTAATCTTTTTATTAATGATCTGCCACTGTGCATATCTCATTTAGACGCAAACTGCGATCTGTTCGCAGATGACACGACCATACACACATCTGATAAAGATATCACATCCATTAATAAGGTACTCCAACAAAGTCTTGATGAAGTAGCAGGCTGGTGCAGTGACAATCACATGATTATTAGTATTCCAAAGACAAAGAGCATGTTAGTTACTACACGTCAGAAACACCAGCATGGCCTACCACCTTTAACACTTTCCTTAGATAGGCAGCTTCTTGAACAAGTAACTAGGCATCGCTTATTAGGCGTTATAGTGGACAACCAATTAAGCTGGGAGTCGCATACTGACTCAATATGCAAAACAATCTCCAAAAATCTGTTCCTGTTATCTAAACTACGCCATATAGTTAATACTGATATCCGTAAACTATTTTTCCATGCGCATATCAAAACGCATTGTGACTACAGTTCTACCGTCTGGGATGGATGCAGTGAAGTTCACATGAAAAAAGTTAATTCCTTGTATCGTCGGGGCATTAAATTAATACTTCCCAGTCCTACTTCGACTGATGAAAAATTAAAATCTCTCAAGTTACTAACATTGAAGAAACAGTTTGAATTTAATCGCTGTGTTCTACTGCACAAGATCATGCATGGAAAAGCCCCACCCTATCTAAAAACTCTATTTTCCGACAATAATAGGAAAAATACGAGAAATAGTTCGATCCACCTTCCAAAAATTAGATTAGACATCTGTAAAACCAGTCTGTCTTTTTCAGGCGCTAAAGCGTGGAATATGTTACCTCCACACCTGAAATCAATTTGTAAGATTAGCGTCTTCAAAGATCGCCTCCATAAATATTTACTTCAGAAGTAATAGTATGTTCGGCTCCCTTATGCTACTATTCGTATAGTTAGTGACAAGTTTCCTATTACCTAATACTCTTCTACTGTTGCTACAGATTATGTAATAGCTCGACTGTCTGCATTAACATGTCAGGTTCATACCTGTGTATATAATTATGTATATATATATATATATATATATATATATATATATATATATATATATATATATATATATATATATATATATATTTTTTTTTTTTTTTTTTAATTTCTATTTTTTTCCCTCTGAGTGGTGGTGGTGGGGGGGGGGGGGGGAGGGGGATGGGTCTTTTTACTTACATATGTTTTATCTTTTCATGTATCGTCTGATGTATTTCTATATGTGTAGAGTAGCAGGACAGTTTGGAAGATAGGCATTGCTATGCCTAAAACTTTTTATCCTGAATAAAAACGTTTCATCATCATCATCATCATCAAATGAGTTAAGAGTTGGGCATCCTGATCTACATCATTCAAATTCCTTGACACATAAACGTTTGCAGTTTTCTTTGCGCAGGATGATTAAACTACCTCAAGTTGTAATACTCGTCTGTATGTTTTCTTGACGTGCAGCCACCAAGAATTGGTGGTATTAAGGTGTACACGACGGATGTCCGGCGTGATGAGATTCTCATGGATCTTGAAATCAAGTGAGTATGGTTCTGTAGCTGTATTTTAGAATGTGCATGTACATCAAAATCTGTTTTAAGCGACCACCTGAATGAGAGATCGCCTGTCATTAAAGACCATCCTTTAAATGATCGGCTTTAACCCTGTTTATCCTGATACACTTTATACTTGAAATAAATTTGACTAAGATAGTTCAAGGGTAGTGCCAGAATAGCTTGGCGCCTGAAGCGCCAAGCTATTCTGGCACCACCCTTGAACTAACACAGTTGATCTGTCTCCTAATCTGTAATGTAGCCTTCATAGGATAATAAGCAGATTTAAAACAAATCAGCCTCAGGATGTAATGGGTTAATGAGAGGTGACACTTTTTCAAGACTTCTCTTGATACAGCACCTGTCTTTAAGACCACTTTTCTAGAAAAAAGAGGTGGTTGCTCAAAACAGGTTATACCGTGCATTACTTAACCCTTTGCATGTTGGTAGCGGATTTAGTCATGATGATTCCCTGTAGGAATCATCGCTACTAAAGCTGCCACCGACATGCAAAGGGTTAGAATTTACAGAGTTCTAGAGCTGTGAGACTTTATCACCAGACAAAGTGCGCGAGTTTTCTTGGGAACTCTCCAGTGACAACAGATGCAGAAAGTACTACAGTGATACACCAGATGATCCTTCAGAAGTGTCTGTTCCACAGACGCAGAATGACACTATTATGGTCTTCATGTCGTGACAGTTTTTTAGGCATCATAGCATTTATGTGAGAACACTGTCATTTTAAATACATAGCTTACATTGATGCCATTTTACTGCAGTGGTCGCACACTTTTGAGACTTATCCGTTGTACAGGCCATCTACAGTATATCAGCAGCCATAAAGTCAGACCATGTTATTTGCAATCACATTCTTGTAGTGCTACGTAGACCTTGGTAAGCAAAATTCCCTGGGCCTATGTCAGCTTTAGTTGGCCTGTGCAGGTCAGCCTGAGGAATTTTTTTAATTGTTTTTGTGCTGTTCAGCTATGCCAGTGACTCTGACATCTCTGTGCAAGTGAAGGGAGTTAATGCTGGGATCAAAGACCTTACAGTGAGTGATTCTAAACTTTTGTTTGACATATTAACCCATTAAGTGCTCTTACATTACAGCAGGTGATGGATCAGTCATGATAATTCAAGGATAGCCCTTGATTAGCTTGACACCTAATGGTAGCAAGCTAATCTGGCACTACCCTTGAATTATCATGTTTAATCCATCTCCTGCAACCAGAACAGAATCGTTAGGTGACACCTCCAAATTTTGGCTGTGGGGTTATATGGGTTAACCTTTACGGGGGAGATGGATCAACTGTGATTGTTCAAAGGTAATTGGATTTCCATCATCAGTTACCAATGAAAATGAAAGAGGTTTCTTTTTGTTCAGTATTGCCGTGTGCCTTTCAAAGTGAACTGTTTTAACACAGGTGCCAGGGACCCAAATGTTTTGTGTTTATAAGTTTGGTATAAACAGAATACTTTGCATAGAAAAGTTGTGGACATGATCTCCGAAACTGTTTAACCCTTTAAGCCCCAAGGTCCCACTTCTCAAATTTTGGAGGTGTTTAATGACTATGAACCAGTTGCAGGAGATGGTTTGACCATGATAATTCAAGGGTAGTGCCAGATTAGCTTGGTGTCTAAAGGTGCCAAGCTAATCTGGCACTACCCTTGAATATTATCATGGTCAAGCCATCTTCTGCTGTAGAGATCTGGGGCTAAAACTACTAAAAGGGTTAACTTGATCGAACTTGCTAAATAAGACCTTGTTTTGAGTGAAATCCACTGTATGTTACAGCTGAGGGGTACAATGCGAATCATTTTCCGACCACTGATCACCAAGGTTCCGCTCATCGGTGGCATGAGTGTTTTCTTCCTCAACAATCCTGTAAGTATGACCATGGTATGAACTCCCTTTGCATGCCTGTGAGTTTGTAGAGGATATGCGACAGGCTGATATACCCAAACTCGTGTGCCTTCTGTTGAGACTTTCAAAATGAAATTATGACATTTCCAAAGATATAAGTAGAAAATAACTCATGGAAGAAATAAAAACACTTAGAAAAGGCAATTGTGTTGTAACTGTTTTTTTCTAGGAGTGTTTTTTTCTTTGGGTTATTTTCTGCATTGGACGTGCTTGTCATCGTTTTGGTCTGGATTTCAATGATATAAGTGCATGTTTAATTTACATGCATCTTTGAAAATGTTAGTTTCATTTTGAAATTAATTGACTGAGTGCTAGTGAATGAAATTATCTTTTTGCCTTGGACAAACAATGTTACACTCCTTTACAAAGATTCTGATATTGAAAACTACAATTTGTTTCTACTTCTTTTTGCAGGAGATTGATTTCAACTTGACGAGTCTGGCTAATGCATTTGACCTACCCATGTTGAAGTATGTATGTGTTATGAGTTCTTTTTTTCTCAAAATCATTACCGATGACATTACTAATTGGAACCTTCGCTTAACTCATCAATTTTAGCCCAAAAACTTACTGTGTCCCTCCTCACAGGGGAGGCATCACTGGGGTGCCATTACCAGGACACCCCGAGTGGCCTCCCCTACTACCGTATCTGGTGGCGCACTCACCCTTTCCCGCCAGTGACTTCGCTTAGCTCAGTTAGGCCGGTCGTGTGCACCTCGTGCTCTGACCTTGGATTGTGTGTACTCTACATTTGTTTATTCTTGGTCCTATGGAAGGAAGGAAAAAGAAGAAAGAAAAAAAAAAGAGGATATTATTCTGTGCTTGTGTGGGTTGTGTGGTTTTTGTGTTCAGACATAGACAGTAAAGCTTCGGTTACTGCCTCAGCTGGCGTTTGACCGGGCGACAGCATTTTCTGAATTGTATGTTCAGGAACTCGGACCCTCCTTGAGGCTCCAAGCGCTCGCAGGACCTTTTTGTCTGTCTTATGTTACAGTGCTCAGGTTAGGACCTGCACCCTGTTGGGCGAATTCCAGTGGTCTAGTGATGTACATGATGTCTGTCTAACCTGCTCAGGCTGTTCCTCCAGTCGACCGTGCGCGCTATTGCGCTATGTGGAAGGACTGTTGGTCACTACCTTGGGCCTTTTACAGGAGAGAAAGGCCAAGACGCAAGAGAGCGTCCGTAGCCTTGAATGTGAAACAGAGAAATGCAATTTCAGACATCGTGTGTTGTCGGTGCAAAAAGGGTCCTGCTGCCCCCACCGGTGCTTCATGCAGAGCTCCTTGTCCTGCGCAGACTATTGAGCCTAATAGCGGCTGACGGGATTCGCGATCCCGCACAGCACCAAGAGCTCAATTATACCCTTCGATCGACAGAAAGGGAATTAGGCCAGGCAGAGGTTCACCACCGTATGATTAGTAAGGCCTTTGAGAGCTCGGTTCCCCCACAGGGACTACGTTGGGTTGCATGGAAGCCCTCCTGGCAATAAGAGGACCCAGGCAGCAGAAGCGGGGGACCCCCTTCGGAGTTGAGAGCGCCCTACTACTGTAGGCCGGACCAACGCCTAGAGAGGGTCACACCTTCGGGACCTCTCTCGGAGGGGGAAATGATTTCAAGATGCCAACTTGATAAGCCACATAGTAAGATTTTGGGGTCCAGAGATAGAGAGTGGCGCCACAGGCGATCCACTGGCGATGATAGCCTCCTTCGGGAGAGGACCAGTGTGGTCAGTTTGATGAGCCGTTGTATGGAGAGTTCTAATAGACGACGGACCCCTGAAGCACAGACATACCAAAGCGTTCGATTTTCGCGGACATCCTTGGACGGAGGCTCCTTTACGGGGACACCGACGCAGCCGACGGCAAACCACACCAGGTCGTTGGGCCAGTTTGGCAAGGACGGCGCTTACGTGGAGATGCAGCTTTGACGTCGGTGGCAGGACCACTCAAATGACGACTGATGGATGGAGGCGGCTCCCGTTGACACCGAGACAACCGCATCTCAGCACACCGCGGATGACGAGGAGGCGCGCAGTCTGACAAGGACACTGACGCAGCCGCATGGGTGAACCGCAGCAAATCGCCGGACGAACTAACGGGGATTGCTCTTACGAGGAGATGCAGCTTCGATGTCAGCGGCGGGACCACACAGATGACGACCGATGTACAGAGATGGCATCCCGTTGACACCGAGACAACCTTTTTTCTCAGCGAACGGCGGATGACGAGGAGGCGCGCAGTCTGACGGGGACACCGACGCAGCCGCACCGGGTAACTGCAGCAGATCGTCGGACGGACTGGCGGGGACCGCTCTTACATGGAGACGCAGCTTCTATGTCAGCGCCGGGACCACTAGGATGATAGCCGATGGACAGAGGCGGCATCCCCTTAACACCGACGCAGCCCGTGCCAGGGGGTTCGCGGACCATGTGCTTCTTCTTCTTCGTCTTCTTCGCTCGGTACTAGGACCGGGAGCGAGAGCCACATCTCACCGCCACGGATAAAGAGGAGGCGCACAGTCTACCTGTGGAGGACTTGGTGTCAGCGCTGGGAGAGGAGGTCCGACTTCACTTGTGTCGGCGATGGTCTTCATTCCGCTGAGGGCAGTGGTGATAAGAGGAAAGAATGCACCAGCGGGGGTATGCGACTCTCTCCTAGTTGTTCCTGTAACCTCTTGGTGGTGGACTAGGATGCCTTGCTACAGGCAGGGCTCAGCCAGCATGCTCTGACACGAGGATTAGACAAGATGACTTCCTTGGCCCACGTCTCTCTAAGTGAACGGGAAGAAAGAAGAGAACATAAGAATAAAGAGGAAGAAGATAAAAGAAGAGGAAAAGAGAGACTCGGCGCCCTTGCCTGACATGTGCGGCCCCGGCTCTTTGGTGTGGCACTCCCATTTTCTGTGTGTCAGGTTTTTCCCTCAAACCCCCCCCCCCCCCCCCCAATCCTCTGCGAGATGGCTAGGTAAGGTCTCGGTGTGTGTGCCCCCCCCCCCCCCCACCCTGCCCACCGAGGGAAGCTCTCGACCTTCGGACCGGCTTAGGCAGCCGCTCTACAAGGAGAGATCGCTGCGCTCTTGCTGAAGGACGCCACGGAGGTGGTAACACGTCACGTCTCCCAGCCTTCTACAGCCGCCTCCTTCTGGTCCCCAAGCCTGGAGGCAAGTGCGCCCTCTTTTCGACCTCTCAGTGCTCAACAGGTTCGTCTCCGTGCTGACCTTCCGCAAAGAGACCGCCAGAGCCCTTCGGTCTTCGGTGCAACCCATGGACTTTGCCGTCGCCCTGGACCTTCCCTCGCTTCCGGCTTGTGCCTGTTCACCTGGCCTCCAGACGCCTTCGGCGGCGTAGTCTACCAGTTCGGGCTCTTCCTTCGGCCCCTGAGCTTTCACTCGCGTCATGGATGGCGTCGTCGCCAAGGCCAGACGGACATCCCCGAGCCCAACTTCGAATGCCTCGACGATCTGCGCCTGGGCAACCAATCGGTGGCCGCCTTGGTGAAGGTCCGAGGCGCCTTGCTGGACCTTCTCGACAGGCTCGGCTTCTTAGTCAACGTGGGCAAGTCGGACCTCGCCCCATCCCGCCGCTTCGTTCACCTGGGCTTGGAGTTCCGGACCGACCTCAGCCTCGTGAGACTACCGGAACTGCGGATACAGAGTTGGCGAACCTGGCTCGGCTGGTGTTACAACAGGAGTTGGTCTCCGCCAGAGTGTGGTTGCAGCGTCTGGGCCTGATGAGTGCGGCAGCGGACCTACTCCTCCTGGCTGTCTCTACTCTTGTCTGCTTCAACTGCCCCTACTTCTTTACTGGCGACTCTCGGCTGACAACTTCGAGACTTGAGTACCAGTGCTTCCGCTGCCCCTCCTGCAACTCCTCCATTGGGTGGATCCTGAATGGCTTGCGACTGGAGTGCCTCTCCACACTCCACCCCTCCCCCCCAGTTGTTCCTCTGCATCAACGCCAGCCGTGCCGGCTGGGGTGCACACCTGCTGCTGACATTCTCCACAGCTTCCGGCAGCTGGACCACGGATCTTGCAGACTAGCGTATCAACGCGGTTGGCAGCCCTCCTCGCCTGGGAAACGACTTGGACGCCGGGAACTGCTCGTCCTTTCCGACAACTCCGTTGTGGTCTCCTACACCCAAAAGCAGGGCGGGACTCGCTCCCCCACCCTCTGCGTTCTTCTCTACCAGCTCCTCCGGTGGTGCGAAGATTGGGACATCTTTCGAATGCTCTGTATGGCGTGGGAGACTCCTCTGGTCGGCCTCTTCACGACGAGGTGGAACCGCCAACTGCCCCTCTTCGTCTCGCCCTTTCCGGACCCCCTAGCCTGTGCAGTCGATGCGCTCTCCATCTCCTGGAAAGGCTTCATCACGTATGCCTACCCTCCCACGGTGCTGGGTCCCTAGGGCCTGCTCAAGCTCAAGGGATGCACGCGATTCTGTTACGACTGGCCCCGTTCTGCTGAAGCAAGTCTGGGACCACCAACTTTCTGATGCTCATCAGGGGGCCCCTCTCTGCGGCTCGCCACACCACGCTCGATGCTCACGCAACCACGGCAGGCGCTATACCATGCGTGCCCCGAGCGACTCCTACTACACACCTGGAGATTGTGTGGCACACCTTCGCCGCTAGAGGCTTCTCGAGTGCAGCAGTGGAAGCTATCGCTGCAGGCCGCAGACCCTCGACCCTTCGAGGCTACTAAGGAACGTGGCGAATCCTGGATTCTTCGTGCAGCGACCGACACCTCGCTCCTACCAATCTGACATCCCTCCCAGCCGGCTGAGTTCTTCCTCTGGCTTCACCGAGCAGCACTTGGCGCTGATCACCATCAGGGGATACCTCACCTTATTGCCAACACGTCCCGACCCTTGGGCCGCTCGGACCCAGGCAAGTGCAAAGACATCGTGGACCTGGTGGCCGTCATAACACAGAAGACCTGCTTCTTCTCGCCCTTGCCATGGCCTCCAGAGTGAGTGAGCTGCACGCGCCTTCGGCGCACCCCTCCTGCTGCAGTTCAGGACGGGCGGCTCTGTGCAGCTACTGATGGTCCCGGCCTTCCTGGCCAAGACGCAGACCCATTGACCGTCCCCCAGGTGATCACCGTACGGCCGCTGATGGGGATACACCTAAAAAGCCAGTCAACTGGACCCAGTGAGAGCCTTACGCGTGTACCTGCGCCGAACCAAGCCACTACGCAGGTGACGCGCCCACCTTTTTTTCTCCCTCTGTTCTCAGGTAGATCTGACATCTCGGCCCAGATGATTCCGTCCTGGCTCCAATGGGTGATACGCTCGGCCCCGACGCTGTCTAGCAGCTACACATCAGGGCGCTTAAGGTCAGAGCTGTCGCCGCAAGCATCGCCTTCGCCGTGAGAGATATTGTGGTGGCTGTGGGCTGACAAACAGAGTCGACCTTCACCCGATTCTACCTCTGAAACCTGGCTGGCCAGCGAGACAACCTGGCCCTGGCGGGGGATGTTGCCGTGGCGCAACACTCCCTCCCAGCACCCTCGGTGCCTTTGGTAACTCTTAACTAAAATTATCAGGAGTTTGCTCCAGGGAGGGCGGGTCTAGCTAGCTTGGTCGGGTCACGGGGTTTTCCGCGGCACCCACCTCCTTTTCACTATTCTTCCTTATTATAGTAATGGCATCGGTAATGTTTTTGAGGAAACAAATTAATTTTTCTCTAAAATGTATTTTTTTCGAAAAATATTTACCGATGCCATTACTCGGACGGCCCTCCCACCTGCCCCGTTTGCCACTAGACAGCTAAGCGAATAAACTGGCGTGTCTGCACAGGGCAGGTACCTGTATGGGGTGGGACGGGAGGCTACTCGGGGTACTGGGTCATGGCACCCCTGGGTTGCCTCCCTTGGCCCTATAAGTACACATCGTAAGTTTTTGGCTAAAATTATGTAAGCTAAGAGACGGTTCCTTATGGTAATGGCATCGGTAAGTATTTTTCGAAAAAATACATTTTAGAGAAAAATTCATTTTTCCTTTTTTTTTTTTTTTTTTTTTTTTTTTTGGGGGGGGGGGGGGGGGGGGGGGGGGGGGGTGTGTGGTAGGAGGAGTTCTCAAAGGGAGTTTGTAGTTGTGTAAATTACTTGTAAAGGGGTATACACAGTGCGTGAGCATTTTCTTTAGCACATTTAGTCCAAAGTGTGTGATTGTGAATTACTGGATGGGTGCATCGATGTGCATTCTCTTTAACCTCTTCCCTGCCATTAGACACTTACCTTGTTTCTGAAATCTTTCTTTATTCAATGGCAACAGCCACATCATCTAAGGAGCATGGATACAAATTGGTCTCAACAAGAGACAGATCATCATGAGCCCCTGCGACTGCAGAGGTGCTTGAGAATTTGTGTCTCAAGCAGTTGGATCGTGTTCAGTTTTTTTTTATTGCAGTGAACAGGTTAACACATTCAGACTTATGTCCAGTTTCCAAATTTTGGAGTATTTCTCTAAAGACTGCATCTCATTGCAGAAAGCTGTTCAAGAGTGCTGCCACAATATCTTTGTGCCAATAGGCGCCAAGCTTTTCTGGCACTACTACTCTTGAACTTAAAACCGCCATGTGATGGCTTAAGTTTATGCGTTTTTCTTTTCTTTCTTTTTTTGTCAGTGACATGCTTCACTCCATAATCACAGAACAGATTGCTGCTCTCATGGTGCTACCTAACCGCATTCCCATTCAGATGGCCAGTGATGTTGACATACAGAAACTTCGCTACCCACAGCCACAGGTTTGTATTGTAAATTTTAAATAATAATAGATAAATCAGCACATTATATAGTCGCTTTGTTCCAGTTGAAAATCAACTGCTGCCACAAACTTAACCCAACGAGCACATTCATGTGAAACCAACGCATTTACTCGCACACTATACGTAAACAGTCAGTTGCCACTCATTTGACCTGGCATTGTATATATTAAAAAAAACTATTTTGTGCAGGGTGTGTTGCGTGTGTTTGTGGTGGAGGCTCGTGACCTCATAAAGGCGGACATCGGAATCACAGGGAAGGGTAAATCGGATCCCTACACCATTGTTACAGGTCAGTAAACTTTCTTCTCCTGCTTATTTATTCTTAAAAGTTCAGAGGTAAGGCTTTTTACTGTAGCACCTGTCATAAGCGAAGAAAGTGGTCTTAAGAGACAGGTACTCTCTTGAAGGGCAAATGGTGTTGCCTGTCAGTAAAGACCATCATTTAGGTGGCTACAGCCACCTAAATGATGGTCTTTAATGACAGGCGATTATCTGATAAGGGTGTCGCTCAAAACAGGTTCCACTGTGGTTTTGTATACTGGTCTCTTGTTGCGTTGCTGGGCCAAAAACTCCCAGAATCACCTAATGGTGTGATGTTGTGTGCGTGGCTGATTTTAATAATCCCATGGTGTTGGTGGTCACATTCCGATTTGAGGAGTTTGTCTTTGTTTCTGGAGAATACAAATTTGCTGTGCTGGGAGAGCACTGTGGCTAGAGATAATCTTCTCGCAACAGTTCTACATGGGTGACAGTCTTCTGTCCTGGAGACTGATTCAGCTTTTTCAAAATCCTAGAAAGCTGAATTTCAGCTTTGTAGTTCAGGCAGAAAAGTCCCTCACACAGTCTCTTTTATCTGCAAGACAAGGTTCGCACAGGGCCCTAAAAGGCCCTAACTAACATTTTAAGACAAAAATTAGGGAAAGAAAACGAGGTAGCTGGAGGCCATAAAAGGTCCTGAAAACATAAAAGCTTGAGGAAAACCAAAGTTTTTCAACAGAAAAAAAAAATTGGGAGAAAACAATCAGAAAGGAAAATCGGTTGCGAAAGTCGAACACATTGCCGATCAATCTCGAAGTTTAGTCGGTCAATGGAAGTAACTCTCTATGTCGAGTGTATGCTGATTCAGTGCACTTTTCTCTCCCCTCGACCTGAAAAAGTGTTTGCTAGTAGACCAAAGACAAGGCAGACAAAGCATGCTTTTTTCTTCTTCGTCTTGTGATTGAGAAGTTTAAGATTTCCTTGTACCTTGACTGTGCTGCAAGAACTATGTGTTTACTCCAGCCAGTGTAAGAAATATATGCTTTTGTAATGACTAGGACAAATTACTTGAGACATACCAGAAACTGAGAAAGTGATTAAGTACTTGCTGGATAAGGATTTGTATTGGAGAAGAAATGTCTATCTACACCATTTGGTAAATTTTATTTTATTCTGTATTTCAGTGTGTCATGATAGCCCTATTTTGTTTTTATTTTTAGATGATAAAACAGACCCTAAAAGGCACTAATTTTTTTCTTGAAACAGGCCCTAAAAGGCCCTCAATTTTTTTCTTGGTCTGTATGAACCCTGCAAGAGGCATGAATTCTCATGAGCCCCTGCATCTGCAGGGGCTCATGAGGATTTACGTCTCTTGCCAGCCATTAATCATGAAGCATAGTTGGTCTGTTGACCATTTTCAGTCGTTTCAATTTTTTTGCACTGCCACCCATGGTTCAGTAAGAACAGTGGCCTCTGTTGTCAGCTCTGTCATAACTGGCAAAAGACAGTAAGTTCATTTTTTTTAAAAGCAAGCTTTTTAAGTCCCTTCTATTTATAGAAGGGAATTTAATAGCATGTCCATGATGTCAAAGGCGGGCAGGCTCAACCTCTAACAATTAAAGTAACAAGATAAAAATTACGTCATGTCTAGTTACGCTAATCTCGCTTGTGAACTACATTTGGCGCGAATCGCCGTATGTGCGTATGTATGTGTGTGCGTATGTATGTAAAAACAAAATCTATGATATTTCTGTACACACAAGCTGAAACTTGGTGAAATACTTTCTTAAGTGGGTGGCTAAGAGAGCCTCCGAGCATATTGTAATTGAATGTCTCATTGAAGACAAACAACCATTTATAGGAAGTCGGTTGACCCAGATTAGAGTCCGTAATTTTTGTCATATTTACTGGAACATTTGCATATAGCCAGTTTGGAGAAAGACATTGGATGAGTTCGTTAGCAAGCTTTGTATCCTTTCAACTTCTTTAGTAAAACTTAATTCTTTTCAGAAAAGAATTAAAACACTAATAAACCTTTACTTCTAGAGAAAGTCAGACAGTGGCAGTGATGTAAAAGAGGCAGCTCCGTCACCACGCAGACACTGACATAATACTCTAAATATGACATTCTCTCTCGTGCACGTGGCTCTCTCTCTCTTTCTCACACAAACATGTGTGCATCTCCAGGAGGAATAGATCCTCATGCGCCCCCCAGGCGCACAAGGATCTATGCCTCTTGGAGATGTTTGGAGCGCTCGCACGCACTAACATGCACACACCCATCTACGCGCTTTCAGATGAGCATGCAGGTGATCCGTGTACTTACTATATCATGTAGCTAGGTAAAGTCAACCTGCTTTCACACAAATTATAGCAAGACTGAAATTGTACTGTGAAGTTCTAGTTTTGTCACCATTTTCTCAAGCCTTTGAAGCGAAAGTGAAACTCATATCACGTAAAATATAAAATTACGTAAAAACTAAAACTTATGTCATGACAAATGACGTTTGCGAGACTTTTTCAATAGGAGATAATTCAACATCAGAATCAGGTCAAAGACAAAAGGTAGACATCATTGACAGTGAGGACAGCTCTCATATAGAAGGGACTTTGTGGGTTATGGTTCATCCCATCTTGTCATTGTATTACAATAAAAATCTAGCTTTCACAAAATTTGGACTTGCTGTCTTTCACTTTCACAGCCCACAACTGATGACAACTGCTTTTACAAGAGTCACGTGCTGGTCTGCGAGTTTGGACCTTGCAGTCAGGTCATAATGCCCAAAATTTCAGATATGCTTCCATAAAATAATTTGTTCTACTCTAAAATTAGTTGCTTAGAACTAGTACATGTATATGCAAATATTGTTTCATTTTCAGTGGGAGCACGTTCAGAGCGAACAAAAGTGATTGACAATACTGTTGAGCCAGTGTGGGACGCAGTGTTTGAGGTGAGAATCAATTAGCCCACTCCCCACTGACCCATTGCCCTCCTGGTGTTCTGTCTACTCTGGTCTTTTGAAAGTGTGAAAACGTAACTGACAATGTCAGTCTTAAAGGCTTTTGGAATGTGTCCCTGGTAGTGATACATACCAAACAACACATGCATACATTTCATACCACTGGCCTCATGAATACTAGAATTATTAGTAGCCAAATAAACGATCATATTTTTTTCACACATGTCAAATAATTGGATTAGGCAGGTTGCTAGAAGGACAACACAGCATGGGCTTGCAGACTAGCTATGCTGGGGTTGCCTCCTCTTCAAAGACTGATGTTGCACGTTAACCCATTAAGCCCCAACACCCTACAGCAGGAGATGGATTGACCATGATAATTCAAGGGTAGTGCCAGATTAGCTTGGCGCCTTCAGGCACCAAGCTAATCTGGCACTACCCTTGAATTATCATGGTCAATCCACCTCCTGCAACTGGCACATAGTCATTAGCTAACACATCCAAAATTTGGGAAATGCGGCCGTGGGGTTAAATTGGGTTTAAGTTTTGTACGAGCCCTTGTCTTGGGATGGTAGATGTTTCAGTTTGCCCTACGTTGGATCTTATGACGATCTATGTTTTTCACAGTCAGATTGTGTTGGGTCTTCTCGCCAGCAAAGGGTTCATGTTATTTGTTGTGCTTTGTGCAGTTCATTATCGATGAGAGGGATGGACAGATCATGACATTGGAACTGAAAGACAAGGACCCTGGCAACAAAGATGACCACTTGGGCAGGTAATGTTGCAGCATTTGTTTTCTCAAAATACATTACCGATGGCATTACTATATGGAAATACACTCTATAGCCTATCGATTTCAGCCCAAAGTTGTGTAACAATGGTGTACTGACCTGTAACAATGGTGTAGGCATGCGTAGGGCAAAGCTTGTGTGTCAGTTTCACTCTTAGCTCGATCGTGTACGGTCGGGTTTTTGCCTTGCTACGGTCTTTCGACCGGTATCTTCTGTGGTTTATACTACGAACGTTTTGACAGTTTGCCGTTGTGGATTAGACTTTCTCCTTGGACTCGGTGTGCTTCGTTGGTGTGTTCTACACTTTCAGCGTACTACTGTGTGTGGACTTAGAGCCGACCAGTTCCGACCGGGATTGACTTTCATTGAACTTCGTCCTTGGCTGCGGCCTTGGGTCTTGGCTTGTGACTTTACTCTCCCTCATGACTTTGTGCCTCGTGGAGTGAGTTCAGCGCTTGGGTGTGCCTTGCGGACGGTGTGCAGCGGATGCTATGGCGGCTTCTATTTTGAAGTCTTGCCTCCTTTGTGAGGATTTTCAGTGGCCTTCTGACCCTCACGACGCCTGCCTGCCGTGCTCGGGCTGCTCTTCTGACAGGATGTGTGACGTGTGTGCCGAGTAGAGTGAGGATCGGTGGTCACAGATGTGGGATTTCTACAGACGTGGCCATCCTTCCCGGACCCGACAGTCTCCCCGGACTTCGCCGCAGGATGGCGTCGCGCCGTCGGCTCCTCGGATCCCACTTCGCTCCGTCATCCGGGCCATCCGGCCCGCAGGTAAGTCCCCTTCTTTGTTTCTTCAAAAACATTACCGATGACATGACCTTATGGGAGGTGTCTACTACTTACGCAATTCTAGCCTAAGAGCTCGTTGTGTTACCACACAACCCGGGAGGCACTCGGGGAACCCCGAGGGGGCCGAGAGTTATCTCCCGATACTCCCCATCCGGGACAGAGTACCCATAGTCCGTCAGTCAGTCTACTTAGGCTTACGCTGTTCAGACGTGTTTGCTCTAGCCTACGGACTTGGGATTTTCGACCGGCTCGCCGGTCATCGACGGCCTTGGTTCTTCGCTTGGCTTCTTCTTCGTCCGTCCTCCCTGTGCCTTGCGGGGCTCTGGTGTCCCCTCTTCGTTGGCAGCTGCCCCTTGGCTGCTTGTCTGCCTGGGCTGTGCTGGGTGCTTCGCTGTGACTTCGCCGCGCGTGCCTTGGTTGAGATTTCTCCCCCCTTCCCCGGTCCCGCTCCGGGAAAAGGTAAGGTAGTTGGGTTGGCCCTCGGCCGGTCCCCGCGCTGGGCACTGGTTGAGCGGGCACGTAGGCGTTCTTCTTCTGTTGTTTGGCGCCAAGACTCTTGACTTTACTTGGCGGGCCTCGCGCCCGCTCCCTCGGTCTCTCCTTCCGTGTTGGTGTGGCATTATTATTAACAGGGTCAAAATCTCCCTTTCTCAAAAAGAGGGCATTTACGCGTGAGGAAATAAATGAGACGTTTTTAATCTGGAACGGTCCTTCTTAAACGGCTCAGATCCACAGATGGTCAGCTTCGTTTTCCAAGATGGCGTCTAGCGATGTAGAGCACCTTTTCCTCGCGGTTTAAACCTTTAATGGAATGGGAGTGGTGTGAAAGATCGGTGAAAGTTAAGTCTAACCATATTTCTGGCGCTTACCTACTCACTTGTTCCTTACCTACTCTTTTGTACCTTGTGGGGTTCGGGGAATGTGTTATGCTCCAGCCATTCCTTGACGCATTACGTTGGTGAGTGTGGCGAGAGCCGACGCTTACTTCGGTACTGTGTCGGGCACGTAATGACTGTTGTTATGCGTAATGCGGACCTGTTTACCTTACACGGGGGCTTGTTAGGTACACAATTTGGCTGGTGGGTGAACATCCTGGTGCACTTTTATACTTGGCATCACATGTTTCAGTTCTTGAGTGTCGTGTGTTATGCCCACTTGAGCGCAGGGCCACTGGTCGCCACGCCTTGCTGCCGTTTGTTAAGGTTCAAGATGACCTTTTTGTGGCTGTAATAGCCGAAAATCATAGAGAAAAAAAAAAAAAAAAAAAAACAAAGTCTTCCCACCACAGGTACTGGTCACATTCATGCAGGCGCTCGTTCCGCCAGTTACGGAACAGAGCTACAAAATGGACATTGATTTCGGACGGGTGTAGCCCGTCGCCAAGGCAGCTAAGGGCCGGCGCCAGTGACCTCATCCCAACCCGAACCTACCTGACGGGAACAGAGTGCTAAGACAGCCCTATGTCCCCTGAACACTTTAGTATATGCTCTTGGTTAAATTCCTCCTTGACTAAGGCTTGTGCATGTGAATACAAATTATGGTCGACAGGAGATTAATGGCCTATATACGCAACATAAAACTACGATCAAAGCTGCACCTGGAGGCCCGTCGCTATAGTACAGCGCCGGTGTTCAGCGGAGGGCACCGCTCCGACAAAGGTTACTGTGCCGGCCGCTTGCTTCAGGCCTATACTGGTCATGACATGCTTGAGTTTGTTGTGCATGATGTGTTGCGAAGGTTAACCGTACCAGGGCAGGGTCCCTCGGGCCCACGCCCGCGTGCCTTCGGTTTTTATATGTTGCAGTGGCCGTTGGACGACCTGCACACTACATGGAGGATTCCAGTGACCGTCGGACTCGCACAAGGTCTGTCTACCATGTGCCGGATGTACCTCCGAACCTTGGTGTGACGTCTGCTCCACATGACCGGAACGGCGCTGTGCGCTACTTTGGGGCTTCCTTTGCCGAGTTCGCCCGGCACCTGTGACTGGTTCCAGACCTGCTGAAATACCGGCTGCTGTTCCCGGTACTACGATCACTCGAGTTCCGACGAGATGACGGAGAGATCACCAGGCCGGACGCGTCAGTATAGTGTGCAGAGTGGGTTGATCGATGCCGTGGTTCCCAGGAGGGAACGCACCAGGACCAAACATTGTGGCAGACAGAAAACCAGCACCGGCACGGAGCTCGGTGCTGAGGGACGTGCGCCAATCCGTCCTTGACCCATTGCCGATCCCCGCTCGTCTCCTAGAAAGCCCACTGGCTCCTACGCGGAGTCTCCTCGCTGGCAGCGAGCCCACCTCGCCATAGAGCTCGGTTCGCGGAGACATTCTCGCACGCATGCATCGTCTCGGCACAAATGGAATCCGCTGGGCGCACAGTACGGAACCCACACACCGCTCAAGGTCAGCTGGGAAGCCGTCCAGGCGGCCGACGACGTAGCGCAGGTTATCGCGCTCGGAGCGGGTATGCTGGCACCGCCCTCGCTCCCTGGGGGGGGCTCCATCAGGACAGCGCTGCTCGTCGGGAGACACACTGAGCCGGCTGCTAGTGATTACAGAGTCCTGTTGGTGACCAGCCGGCTAGACAGAGGTTCCAGTCTCCGTTTCTTACCGCTCGATTCCTTGTCGTTCTTGTGGAGAGATCACCACGCCGGTCGCAACGTTCCAGTACGCGGAGTGGGTTGATCGATGCGGTCGTTCCCAGGAGGGAACGCACCAAGAACAATCCTTATGACAGACAGACAACCAGCACCGGCACGGAGTTCGGTGCCGAGGGACGTGCGCCACTCCGTCCTTGATCCAATGCCGATCCCCGCTCGTCTCCTGGTAAGCCCGCTGGCTCCTACGCGGAGTCTCCTCGCTGGCAGCGAGCCCACCTCGCCATAGAGCTCGGTTCGCGGAGACATTCACGCACGCGTACACTTCACGCCACGATTTGGAATCCTCTCGGCACTTAACATCGGATCTCCTCTCTCAAACTCCTACTCGCACGGAGGGACCGCTCCGCTCCATGGGATGCTCGTCCGCTACGGTTCGCCATCGTTGGAGTCACTCTTCCAACACTCTACGTCTACTCCCCTCTCTCTCTCCACTGCGGGCGTGCTTACGAGTTGCCGTTCTTCACGTCGCTCCAGGGATCCTGTCCCGTCTCGCTCGTCGGTCCCCTTCGCGTCCGGCTGCCGTTCGTCCCTTTCCTCTCCCCCTCACTCAGCCCTTTCCCCTTCTTCGTGCTCCGTCCCAGGGCTCCTGGCTGCAGTCGCTCCACTTCTGAACGCCCCCCCCTCCGGTGGATCCTCGGGGAGGACGCTGTCGTTACTTCGCCTAGCACAGACCTGTTTTACCTACACTTGGGGATTAAAGTACACATATCTGCTTGGGTTACCCTTACGTGTACACGTTTCTACACAGTTATACACTATATACACCTTGGAGATCTGACTACTCACTAGCTTGTGACCTTTACGCGTGAGATCCAAATTACACTTAAGTCAGTTGGAAGGCTTCTGCCTCCACACGGGTGATAAACAGGTCTGCGAGCTCTTCGGCTTCAGTCTCCACTGGTGCCCTCTCGGATACAGCTTGGAGTCGGCCGCACTTCGTGACAGGCGCTTCGACTACCCTGCGCTTCTTCTCTCGGTTCCCAGAGCTTCTTGCTTCGCCCTCCTTGGAGTGGTCAGCTGTTGGCTTCCCTCGGCAGGACCGGTTCTCGGGAGGTCTCAGGAGTTTGCCTGCCCCTTCCGGCTGTGGATCCGCTCCTGACTCTTCTTGGACTAGATGACCTCTCTCGTCCGTAACACCCTACACGGCGTGGGATCGGGGAGCTCCTTACCCTGCACTTCGGCCTCCAGTGGACGGCTCCTGGCCCCTGGCAGGTCGTCTGGCCGCGGAAGGACCCCCTGTGCGGACGACTTGGCTGACCCAGGTTCTTCGGAGTTCCTGGACTTCACTTCGGGGAGCAGACCGGAGGAGGCTGCTAGGACCTTGGTTCGCTTACGCTGGGGCCAGATGGCGATGGGATGCAGTCCGCGCAGTTGGTCCTCGGCTCCGCCTCCAGATCTTGGGCTGCGCCTTCTTCCGGAGCTGCCGACCCTGGACTCCAGTTACCCGTGCACTCGGCCTCCACAACGTTCCTCGGTTCACCTGCGAAGGAGGAGTCACCGCTGATGGAGTCTCCGCTCCTGTTTCGGTTCCGTTGGATTCATCGGGGGCCCTCAACCTACCCATGGACACTGTGGAACCAAAGCGCAGCGCCGTCTCCCTGGTGCCTAACCTACTCGACATCCCCAGGGGGCGCACAGGGGTACGCCGGAGTTTGGACAGGTGGTACTGCTGCGGCGGTGCTTGCGGTGGAAGGGCCTAGCCACTGCTCGGAAGTCGGCTCTACTCTCCGTCGGTCGTCTCACAGCCCGACTACTGTAGCTACGCCCTCAACTTCCGTGGTTCTTCTCGAGGTCCAGCCTAGCCTCCGGACCTCGCGGACAAGAGAGTGAACGGCTTGGATCTGACACGGACTAGGAGGTCTGCTCGTGGGAGGTCTGAGCCAGCCTTTTCCCGATGGAACCAGTTGCCTCACTCGAAATGCTCCAGGATACCTTCGGAGGATCGGCGCGCTGGCGAGATGGCTTAGTGGACCTGTTCGCCGCAAGGTAGGACCTCTGGCTTCCCCGCGCCTTCGTGGGGTATAGTCCCCCTGGACGAGAGGCCAACGCTCTGACCTAGCCTGGGAAGGATCCTCCTCTCGCCCTGTTGGTCGCCCCTTCCCTGGTACCAGTCCTGAACCTCTTCCCCTCAGCTCGCCACGGACCCCTCGCTACTGCTTCCCGCTTTCTACTAGGTCCTCATGCTGCCGCGATGGTCTCTGTTCCGCCTCGCTGGAGCGCCTTCCCCGGCGCCTTGGCGGTTGCGACAGACCCTCAACGCTGGAGTCTCCGCATGGGCAGCAGTCAAAGCATCGCTATGGCCCGCTTCCCCAACTTGACGCCTCTACGATGAAGTTGGCGAGGCATTGTGCTCTTGGACGGTGTCGTCACCTCTCCCCTACCGACCCTGCTGACCCGAGCTGGTAGACTTATTCCCAGGAGACTAGGCAGGATAGCCTGAGCTCGCCTCACTTATACCTATGACGACATAGCCGTCCGGGCGGACGCGCACGCTTCTTGGCCGTGCCCGGCAGCTCTGACGCTACAAGGCAGTCGATCTTCCTCTATACGCTCGGTCATACGATCCGAAGTCCAGGATCCCTCCCTCAGGGAGCTTAGAGGCTAATTACGTCCAATCAGCTACGTGCAGGGCCACGAACGCCACAGCCGTCAGGAACTGGGCTGCCCTCATCGTGGCTACTGGAGGGCTGGTGTGCAGGTGCTCTCGATCGCAGAGTTCTGTCCGCTGAGCGAGGTGACTCACTCTGGTGGGGGACCTCCCGGGGGGGCACTCCTCCCTCCTGGCGCTTCAGCGCCCTCGCTTACACCTACATAGTCGTCGGGAGTCTGTGGTTGGGAGGACGGCCCTTGGGGCCTTAGGTGTGCTAGAGCGCGGCACCCTCCTCCTTTTCGCCATTCTCCCATAAGGTCATGTCATCGGTAATGTTTTTGAAGAAACAAATGCATTTTTCTTTAAAAGGTATTTTTTCGAAAAATACTTACCGATGACATGACTCGGACGACCCTCCCACCTGCCCCGCTTGCCGCCGGTAAGCTAAGTATCCTGACTGACGGACTATGGGTACTCTGTCCCGGATGGGGAGTATCGGGAGATAACTCTCGGCCCCCTCGGGGTTCCCCGAGTGCCTCCCGGGTTGTGTGGTAACACAACGAGCTCTTAGGCTAGAATTGCGTAAGTAGTAGACACCTCCCATAAGGTCATGTCATCGGTAAGTATTTTTCGAAAAAATACCTTTTAAAGAAAAATGCATTTTACCGTAACCACGCGGGAACTCCCTCCCCGCTCCGAGTCTTCCGAGCAGGGCAGGCGAGTATCATAGTCAAGCTCCCCACGCTCCGTTTCCTCTGTACGTGGCTTGAGCCCCTTGAGACTGCCTCCCCCCCCCCCCCCCCCCTCCTTCGTATTGCCCGAGCGGGCCAGGCGAGCTGAGCATTCGTCCACGCCCCCCGCTCCATTCTTCTGAGCGGACCCGGCGTGACGAGCGCAAACATAATGAGAAAGAGAAAAGAAGTAGGAAGAGAGGCTCTCCCTCACGCTCCGAGGCATCCGAGCGTGACCCGAGGCCCATAGAGGTGCTGCCCCCATGCTCGGAATCATCCGAGCGGGCCCGGCAAGCTACATTTATGTCCCCCTGCCCCGTATCGACCAGGCGGGCCCGGTGTGACTTTGACACGCGCACCCCTCGCTCCAAGGCTTCTGAGCGGGGGTCGCGTGCCCATTTTCTGTCCCCTCCCGGCTCCGAATTGCCTGAGCGGGCCTGGCAAAACACTTTATTGTCCCCTCCCCCCCCCCCCCCCCCCCCCCCCCCCGCCCTGCATTGACCAGGCAGGCCCGGTGTGACTTTGATACGCGTCCCCCATGCTCCGAGACTTCTGAGTGGGGGGCGCGTGCCCAAATTTTGTCCCCTTCCCGCTCCGTAGTGCCTGAGCGGGCTTGGCGAGACACCTTACTGTCCCCCGCCCTGAACTTTCCAGGCGGGCCCGGTGTGACTCAGACACTAACTCTCAGGACCGGATCCGCGGCGTCACTGATAAGCCCTCTACCCGCTCGCGTTCCCCCGAGCAGGCTAGGGGAGCCAGGGTTTCCTTACTGCCTCCCCTCTTACATTCGTAACGAGGTCCCCCGGCACCTGCGATCCCCTCTCCATCCTCACATCGTCCCTGACAATAGCAGCCCACCCTCCCCTCGCGTTTCTGCGAGTTGGGGGCTTCCAGAGCCAAGCTTCACCTTTGGCCGTCGTTCATCCGCGGTCCCTCTTTTCCCGCGACACCCCTCCGCCTATCCTTCGCCCGTGCCCTCGCCAGTCACCCTCGGCGGATCAGCGCTCTCGGAGCCGGTCGCCACTCCGTGTGGCTTCGCGTGATAGGCGGTCCTTCGTAGACCCGAACGTACTAAGCCTACATCCAGCGGATTCGGCTTCAGCCATCTTCCTACAGGACTCACCCTCCAGGTCTCCAGACCGCTGGTCAGCTGTTTCGTCGGTCTCCTCCTCTTCTAAGGATGTCGGCCCTTCGCTCGGCTCACAGACGGTCCGTGCCTTGGGAGAGGACACCCATCTTATCTCGAACTTCCTCCCGCCTGACTTCTGTCCGCCTTCACCCCCTCTGAAGAGACAAGCTTCTGCCATGGTTGATGCGCAGAGGCCGGTCAAGCGTCGCAAGTCTCTCCCTCAGCCAGCCAGCTTCTGGGGTCACGCTGAAGCGTTCTCCTCCCAGTTCCGCCAGGACACCTTCAGCGACAATGGGTTTTTCACAGATTCGCGGTGGCCAGCGGGGATTAACATGAATTTCCACCAGACCTGGTATGCTGGACACTCCCAAGCCTTTGCCGTCCCTCTTCCTTCGGTGGATGCAGCAGCCATTAACCAGACGGGCGGGCGCAGGGTAGTCCAGAATGCTTGACCTCGCCCGCTTGACAGGATCGCTTCCTTAGTTCGGAACTTGCTAGCGTGCTCCTGGTTCCTGGAGTTGGCTACTCAAGCGGTGCTGGAGGACACTTGGGACCTGGAAGCCTCGTCCCCACTCCGCGACGTGCAGTCCATCCTGGTGGCTGCTAACCGGGCCGCCTACCATTCCTCAACCAACGCACCCCACCCGGGTCTGCCCTGGGGGACTTGGGTGGGGTTAGGTATTTTTTAGTTCCCAGGGTCACCCTGGTCAGCCCCACAGGGTGGGTTTTTCTCTCTATTCTGGGGCATGTGTTTCTGTCTACCCTTTGTCCATTCACCTGTATTTGCCTTTTTAAAACTCTCCCTACTGTCTGCACTGCCTGTAGCTCTTGATATTGGATGTGTGTTGCTAAATGGTCTTAGCTTTATTTAGGCCCCATGTGTTAGGTTTATTTAACGTATTTGACCGGCTGGCGACATACATTCAATGTTCTGTTTCTTTTTTATTTTTTCACAAGCAGTGCAGGCACGTCCTGAGAAAGCCTTGTTGCTGTCGGGACGTTAAGCAATGTACACTCACACTCTCCTCAACCAACGCCATGGCGGCGGCCGCCAACTGTGACCTCTGGCGGCAGGAATCCCTCCTGCGACTTTGCATAGATCTCCCCAAGACGGTGAAGACTCAGCTCCTTCGGCGGTTCCCATCTGTTTGGAGACACGTGGCAGACAGTTAAGGAAGCGACCAATGATCTGTGGCCTCGTCCTGCCACCCCTCCCGCTTCATCTTGCATTCGCGCTACCCACTCGGCCGGGGGTCGTGGCCGCCGGTCTTCCAGACCCACCTCGCTTCCAGTCGGTGTTTCCCGCGGTAGGGCTCGTCCCCTTCAGACTCCACAGTCCCTCCACACCTCCCGCCCTCCCTTGGTCCCGCGGCGCCCCTAAATCGGGGCATGGTCGGGCCCGCTGACTTACCCCCCCACCCCCCCCCCCTCCGCCCCTGCCGACAGTTCTCGGGTCTCCAGTTGGCTGGCGGCTGGCCAACTACAGCGACCATTGGAGATCGCTGTTCCCAGACGACCCCTGGATCATCTCGACTGTTTCCTCGGGCCTTCAGCTTTCGTTCCAGTCCCCTCTGCCATTACGCAGGTCCCCCTTGTGAACCCAGGCTCCAGTAGACCGACTCCAGGCAGAAGCTCTGCACGGAGAAGTAACGGCTTTACTCGACAAAGCAGCGACCGAATTGGTCTCTCGACCGGCGTTCTACAGCCGCCTCTTTCTCGTGGGGGAGTGGCGGCCAGTCATCGACTTGTCGGCGCTAAACAAGTTCATTTCGGATCCACACTTTTGAATGGAGACAGCCAGGATTCTCTGCGCAGCCATCTGGCAGATGGACTTCGCAATCAGTGTACCGATTCGTCCGTCGTCTCGCTGGTATCTACATTTTGCCTTTGGCGGGGTTGTATACCAGTTCCGAGCCCTCCCCTTCGGCCTCAACATCAGTCCTTGGGTTTTCACGAGGCTCCTCGACGCGATGATGGCCTGCTTCTGCCAGAGATCTCTGAGACTACCTGGACGACTTGCTGCTGCGCAACCTGATCACCTCAGCGCTCGAGGAGGACAGAGACGCCCTGCATTCTCTCCTGCGCCACCTCAGGTTCCTAGTCAATCTGGGCAAGTCAGATCTCACCCCTCCTCGCCAGTTCCTGCACTTGGGGATGGAATTCCAACTAACCTCAACTTGGTCCGCCTGCCTTTGGCACGGCAGCAGAAGATCGCCGAACTTGCGCATCAAATGGAGGTAGGGGTCTCCTTCACAGCCAGGGTCTGGCTTCAACTCCTGTGACTACTCAGCGCGGCAGCGGACTTGTTACCACTCGACAGGCTCTATGCCCGCCCGCTGCAGCTCCACCTTCTCCTACACTGGCGTCCCTCGACGGGCGCCCTGACGGATCAGGTTCCGGTTACTCCGCTGACCCGGCCCTACCTCCAGAGGTGGGCGGACCTCGCATGGCTGGCAACGGGCATGCCTCTACACTCCGCTTCACCCCGGTGGTCTCTCTGCACCGACGCGAGCCAGTCCGGCTGGGGTGCTCACCTGTTACCGGACTTTGCCTTGGCCTCGGGCCTTTGGCCACGGGACCTCGCCGACAAACACATCAACTGGCTAGAGTTGAAGGCGGTTTGGTTGGCCCTCAACTTCTGGCAAGAGACGCTGACCAACCAAGAGGTCCTCGTTCTGTCAGACAACTCAACGGTGGTGGCCTACATACAGAATCAGGGGGGCACGCGTTCGCCCTCCCTGTGCATCCTCCTTTACCACCGCCTCCTCAGGTGCAAGGACCGGGGCATTGCTCTTCGAGCCCGCCACATCCCAGGCCGCCTAAACGTGGTTGCTGACGCCCTGTCTAACCCCGGACAGATGCTCCACATGGAGTGGTCCCTGGACCCAGACATCTTTTGCCTGATCTGCTCGCGATGGGAGACGCCTCTAGTCGACCTGTTTGCCACCAGATGGAACAACCAGCTTCCGGTGTTCGTCTCCCCAGTCCCGGACCCGCTCGCCTGGGCGGTGGACGCGCTCTCCATTCCCTGGGATGGACTGATCGCGTATGCCTACCCCCCATCTGTACTGGTACTGAAGGTCCTGCGGAAACTTCTGGGATGCTCCGCGGTTCTCTTCCTGGTGGCCCCCTTCAATTGGACCAAGAGCTGGACCACGGACTTATTCGCGCTAGCGACGGTCCCGCCCCTAGAGCTCCCGGCTCCGCCCATGATGCTCAAGCAGTCCCGCCAGACTCTCTTCCACCCGTGCCCGGAGCGCCTCCTCCTACACGCCTGGAGGTTGTCCGGCAAGCCCTCACCGGTAAAGGTTTCTCAGATGCGGCAGTGGCAGCGATTGCAGCAGCCCACAGACTGTCTACAAGGAAGGTGTACAAAGGCAAGTGGAGGGTCTTTCAGTCTTTGTGCGCCGCTCAGCGGCTACCCCCCACGAATCTAACTCCCCCCCAACTGGCAGAATTCTTCCTATGGCTCTTTGACGATCAAGGCTTAGCCCCTATTACCGTCAAGGGTCACTGCACCATGATCGCAGACACTTACCGCCACCTGGACCTTCCGGATCCAGGCGCATGCAAAGACCTTTCGGACCTGTTGGCTTACTTTGACCTCTGATGTCCGGTCTCCCGTTCCCTCTTACCTCAGTGGGACCTCGCCTGGGTACTGACATGGCTAAATACGGACCACCTCGAACCCCTGCCTTTGGCACGGTTCTCCGACCTGACCCAGAAAACATGTTTCCTTCTGGCTCTCGCCACAGCGTCCCGTGTGAGCGAGCTTCACGCACTCTCGGTACGTCCCGCCTGTATGCAGTTTCGTTCCGACGGCTCTGCGCAGCTTCTCACCGACCCGTCCTTTCTGGCCAAGAACCGACTTCCCTCGGCTGCGCCCCAGATGCTGACTGTACGTCCGCTCAGAGGGACGGACCTATCCCGCGAGTCACGTCAGCAGGACCCGGTTCGGGCGCTGAGGATTTACCTGCGTCGCTCTAAGCCGTGCCACCTAGGGCGCTCCCGCCTCTTCCTCCCACTTTCACTAGGCAGGCCCGATATCTCGGCCCACACAGTTTCGTCCTGGCTTCGGTGGGTGATTCGGTCGGCCTACCAGGATCTCTCCCCGGACGGGGATAGACTCTTACAAATCCGGGCGCATGAAGTGAGAGCAGTAGCCACCAGTGTGGCCCTGGACCACAACTGCTCGATTAAGGATATTATAACTGTGGTAGGCTGGCTTCACCCGCTTCTACCTCCGAGACCTATCCGGCCAGCGTGACTCCCTGGCCCGAGTGGGCAACATCTCCGCGGCCCAGCACTCCCTCCACGCGCCACAGGTGCCTTAGGTACGTCTTAGCTGAAATCGTCGGGAGTGCTCCTTCGTGGGCCTGCGGGGGGTTAAGTACTGACCTTTAGGGTCGGCACCCTCCTCATCTTGGCTATTCTTTCATATAGTAATGCCATCGGTAATGTATTTTGAGAAAACAAATGAATTTTTTTCTAAAATGTATTTTTGGGAAAAATACTTACCGATGGCTCTACTCGGACAGCCCTCCCTCCTGCCCCACTTGCCTCTTTTGGCTAAGTGTGAAACGGACAGGCTTCGCCCTACGCATGCCCGGATAGGGTGGTAAGGGGAGGCCACCTGGGGTTCCTATGACTGGATCCCCGGTGTCTCCTCCCCACTTGTGTAGGGGACACAACTTTGGGCTGAAATCGATAGGCTATAGAGTGTATTTTCATATAGTAATGCCATCCGTAAGTTTGTTTTTTTTTAAATACATTTTTTGAAAAAAATTCTTTTTTTTTCTTCTTTTTTTCTGGTGGTTTTGCAGAGCCTGCTGTGAGTTTGAATGACGTCTGATGGCACTAAGCTAATATGGCACTGCCCTTGAATTATCATGGTCATCCATATCCTGCAACTGGGACATAGTTGTTTGGTGACACCTCTAAAATTTGAGAAATGCGGCTTGAGGTTAAATGGGTCAATGTGTGCCCTTTCTCAAAGGAAATCTTTAAGGACAAACAATGTAAACTGTCCTTAAAAACTATCATTTAGGTTACTATAGCCAAGTCTTAATGACAGGTGATCTTGCATAAGGGTAGTCACTCAAAACAGGTCTGCTGAAGTAAGAATTTGTATAAAGCTGGCATATTTAGCTTTGTGTGACATGGTGCGTGAAAATGTGCAACATGAAAAAATGTGTCGGACCCTCATTTCTGAAGAACACATGTATCACTCACATATTTCCGACACCAAGTGACAACAACTCAAACCTTTCCTTTACAAATTTCAAGGAGTTGTTTCAGTCCACATGATAAAAATGTGTACATTTCTGGCATTTATTGTTGTTGTTTTCAATATAAGTAGGTCAAAAAGTGTGTGTCTTTTGACACAAACAGTAGATCAAAAGAGCAGACAAACATGCAATATTGCATGTTTGTTTGGGATTTTAATCAACTGTTTTCTTCAGGCCTACCCGGCACCGGCCTCCACGTGGCGTAGGTGGGTAGTCCGCTCAGTCCCTGACTGAGTGGGCTAGCGGACGGGTGCCATCTTTGTCCAGGATTAGGACTTGATGTCAGCAGATATGTTGTTCAGCCTTTTCACTGGTCCAGTTTTTAAGGAGCTGTGCTAACCTAGGTCGTACCATGTTGGATTGGTCCTCAAAAATACTCGTGACTTTTTGGTCCTTTGGATCCCAAGTGTTTGCCGTGCTTGGAGACCTGTGTCGGGGGAGAAGAGGATCCTGGTGGCTGAGGTTCCCTTTGGGCTGCGGCTCACTGGTGCCAACACTCCACTTCGGCCTTGACTTCTACCTAAACGGGAGGCTAGTCGTACCGGCCTAGTCAATCGGCTCTTGTCACGTTGAGCCCTATCCCACTGTTGACATGCGGGTTGCTATACGGAGCACCATGCTATAGCTTCTGCTGCTGATTAGGTGCTTTACGCCAGTATTCCCCTGCATTCAACGGTGTGATAGAAGGCGGTGGCTCAAACGGTTCAATCGGGCTTACCCCCTTGAGTATATCTTTCGGGCAGTCTCCATTGTGCGTCGGCTGGAGACCCGCCGACAGTTGCACTTTCCCTTGTTGGGCTCGGTGGCGGGCGGGGACCCCCGGGGGATGAATATCTCTACTAATATAATATGGATAAAACCAAAAAACCAAAACTAGCACAGAAACGGCGCATAGACACCGACATTGCACATGACAGTGATTCAGACTGTGAGGAAGCGACGCCTCAGGCGTCGGCCGTATGGCCTCGCTTCCTCATTGTCCATAGCAAGGTGAAGGAGAAACCAGTTACCAAGCTGCATCCTTTTCTGGTGGGGGAGACCCTCAGGAGCCGTGTTGGCAGGCCTGACGCCCAGCGCCTCAGGTCTGGTGACTTGCTGGTGGAGTGCCGTACTCGGGCACACTCCAGCGGGCTACTGGGGCTCTCTTCCATCGGAGACACTCCTGTGGAAGTCACACCCCACAAAACTATGAATTCGTCAAGAGGCGTAATCAAAGATCAAGCTTTGGCAGAACTGTCAGAAGATGAACTTGTAAGGAACCTTAAGTCTCAGGGGGTGACTTGCGTCAGGCGCTTCGCTTCCAAGCGAGGTGGTGGGGAGATCCGTCTCCCTACCATCATCCTGACGTTTGGCACCCCCACCCCTCCTACTACCATCTGGGGAGGTTACTACTCCCTGAGAGTGAAAAAGTACGTCCCTCTTCCCCTCCGGTGCTTTAAGTGCCAAAAGTATGGCCATGGGCAGAAGACATGCCGTCAGGCAGAGGCTTCATGCGCCCGTTGCACTAGGCCCGGACACTCTGCTGAGTCCTGCACAGCCACCCCCCTGTGTGTGAATTGCCAGGGGGCGCATATGGCTTCGGATAAGAAATGCCCTCGTTGGATATCCGAGTGCAAGATTCAGCAGGTGCGTGTGGAGAAGGGGCTGTCCTTTCTGGATGCCAAAAAACTGGTTGAAGGCCCTGGTGCAGCTGCGGCTGCCCCAACCTCTAACACCTCAGTGTATACTTTTAGTGCAGCGGTGGCAGGCAAGCACCCCACCAAAGACTTTTCATGTCAGACCCCAACTTCTTGGTTGGGGGCGGAGCCTCGGCTCATCTCGCCCCTAGAGAGTAACCCTCCTCCGGTGGTGACAAGGAGCCAGGGAACGCAGAAGGCGGACACTGCCGGTCCGGTTGTGCCGCCTTCTGTTGCCCCTAAGCCTCAGCCCCCACCCAAACCTGTTAGTCAGTCAACTCCAAAGGCTTCTGGCTCTGGTCAGCCTTCTAAGGCCGCTAACTCTAGCGGCAGGAACGCTGCCCAGGACCAGAAGTCTAAGAAATCTATGGGACCGCTGTGCGCACGGGCCCAGAAGGGGAACACAGATGTCCCCCTTCAAAACAAATATGCTGCACTGGAGGAGCGGATGGAGGGAGTGGAAGTTGTTGTTGCTGATGCTGCGGCAGCTCCACCCCCTTCCTCTCCGAAGAACCAGAGGAGGCCCGGGAGCCGGCCCCCCTCTGTTTCTTCAACTCCTTCCAAGGTAAAGGAAAAAGGGGGGAAAAACTCCTTACCCCCAGATCAGACTTAATCATGGACTCTTTGCTTCAGTGGAATTGTCGTGGTTTTCGAGCTAACTTTGAGGAATTATGTCTTTTAGTCAAGTTCTATAACCCCTCAGTCATATCTCTTCAGGAGACTTACCTGAAGACTTCTGACCCTGTGTCTTTTAATGGTTTTAATGTTATACATAAAGGCTCTGATTCGGAGAGGCGCTCGGGTGGAGCGGCTCTTCTCATTAGTAGCCAAATTTTATGTAGCCCCGTTAGCATCGACACCTGTCTTCAGGCTGTCGCTGCTCGGGTTACCTTAAAAAAGACCATAACCATATGCAGTATTTACCTGCCACCATCACTGCGGGTCTGTAGCAATGATATTTTTCACTTAGTAGATCAACTGCCCCCTCCCTTTATTCTCATGGGGGATTTTAACGGTCATGCTCACCTTTGGGGTAGTGACCACTATGATGGCAGAGGTCAGATGTTAGAAGATGTTTTTTCTCAACTTAACCTATGTGTCTTTAACGATGGCTCACCTACATACTCTAACTCAGGTTCCGGATCTAGTTCTGTTCTAGACCTCACTGTGTGTGATCCTTCTCTCATGCTGGACTTTGACTGGAAGGTTCACGACGACCTGTGTGGTAGTGACCACTTCCCAGTAGTCCTGTCATCGGTCAGCTGTGAGGAGGATTCGCCGGTGGGGCGCTGGAATCTCAAGAAAGCTAACTGGTCTCTGTTTGCCTCTCTCTGTCAGTCTCGTCTTACAGAGGAGGTGGTCATGTCAGCTGAAGAACCTGTTTCTTGTTTTACTTCTATTTTGTTGGAGGTTGCAGGTGAAACCATCCCTAGAACTTCCACATCACTCCCTCGGAAGCCAAGAGTACCATGGTTCAATGAAGAGTGCCGCAAGGCCCAAACAATGCGCAAATCTGCTCAGCGACGTGCATTTCGTAATCCGTCGCAAGCAAATATTTTAACCTTTAAAAGACAGCGGGCGAAAGCCCGTTATATTTTTAAACGTGAACGCCGTGCTTCCTGGAGACGCTTCGTCTCATCTTTATCTTCTAGGACTCCGTCCCAAAAAGTCTGGAAGGCTGTTCGAAGAATTAGGGGCGGGGGTGGCTCGGCTTCTGTCGGCCATCTTAGAGATGGTGCCAGTTTGGTCACAGATAAAAAGGCTGTGGCCAATTTGCTTGCCTCCACCATTGCCCATAATTCTTCAACAGAGCATTATTCACCTTTCTTCCAGAGAGAGAAGGAGAAGCGAGAATCTTGTGCTTGTGATTTTATATCGGATAACTTGGAAGACTATAATGCCCCTTTTACGTTTTCAGAATTGCAGCAAGCCATGCAGAAATGTACTGACTCTGCTGCTGGATTAGATACCATCCATTATCAGCTCATAACACATCTGCCTGAGGATTCACTCCTTGTACTTCTCAAGGCCTTTAACCATATCTGGATAACCGGTCATTTTCCGCCATCTTGGCGCCAGGCTGTGGTTGTGCCAATTCCCAAGCCGGGTAAGGATCCTTCCGACCCGGGCAACTACCGGCCAATAGCTTTGACATCATGTTTATGTAAAACTATGGAACGCTTGGTCAACGCCCGACTGGTGTGGCATCTTGAGTCACAGGGTCTCATCACAGACCTCCAGTGCGGTTTCCGGCGCTTCCGTAGTACAACTGACCATCTAGTCCGCTTTGAGTCTTTTATCCGAGATGCTTTTGTCAACAAGCAGCATGTCTATGCAATTTTCTTTGATCTTGAAAAGGCATATGACACGACCTGGAAACATGGTATAATGTCTGATTTGTCGGACATGGGTTTTAAAGGGCATCTGCCCGTTTTTATTCACAATTTTTTGTCCAACAGGTCGTTCCATGTCCGTGTGGGCTCCACCCTCTCCGACTCCTTTGAACAGGAGATGGGTGTCCCGCAGGGCAGTATTCTATCTCCTGTTTTATTTAGCATTAAAATAAATAACATTGTAAAGGCCGTCAAGGATGATTCTGAATGCTCTTTGTTTGTGGACGACTTTGCTTTGTGTGCACGAGGTCGAGGACTTGCGTCCCTTGAGAGGCGCTTGCAGCTGTGCGTTGATCGCATCCAGGGGTGGGTGTCTCTCAATGGATTCAGATTCTCGCCCTCCAAGACAGTCTGTGTGCATTTTACTAACCAGACGAAATTTTTTCCAGAACCTAGCCTGAGCATTGCTGGAGTGCCAATTAAGGTGGCTGAAGAAGCTAAGTTTTTGGGGGTCATCTTTGACAAAAGATTGACCTTCTGCAACCATGTTAACTACCTTAGAACCTCTTGTCGGAAGGCCCTCGACATTCTTCGTGTCTTTGGTCGTACTGACTGGGGTGCAGACCGCATCGTCTTACTTCGACTGTACCGGGCCCTTGTTCGGTCCAAACTGGATTACGGCTCTGTGGTATATGGCTCGGCTTCCAAGTCTGTTCTGCAGCGTCTGAACACAATTCACCATCAAGGTCTGCGCATATGTCTGGGAGCCTTCAGGACATCTCCAGTTCCTAGTCTGTATGCAGAGGCAGGGGAGCCTTCTCTCAGGCTCCGCCGCATCCGCCTCATGCTCAGCTACGTTCTGAAGCTGAAGGCCCATCCAGAAAATCCTGCCTATGATTGTGTTTTTAACCCGTCGTTTGCAGAGATTTACGATGCCCATCCGGGAGCTGTCCGTCCACTTTCCTTCCGTGTCCGACCTCATCTGCAGGCGGCCGGAGTGGACCTGGACAAAGTTTCGGAATCTCTGCAACACGTCACTCCACCCTGGCTACTACCAGTTCCTGACATCTTGCTGGACTTGACTGCCCACAAGAAGGATTGTACTCCACCAGCCATATACCAACAGAGCCTCAATGAACTCCTTTCAATTTTTCCTGGCTATTGTCGTCTTTATACGGATGGGTCCAAGTCTGAGGATGGAAGAGTGGCTGCGGCTGCAGTGTCCTCTCGCCATCCTAGACGCCCATTTAAGCTCCATCTCCCTGACCATTCCTCTGTATTTAGTGCAGAACTGCAGGCCATTCTGCTAGCACTCAAGCATGCCTATCAGTCTCGGGAAAGGAACTTCCTGATTCTGTCTGACTCTCTTTCTGCCCTGCAGGCCCTTCAGGGCGCGGGAACAGACCATCCACTGCTGGTGCAGATTAGAGAGCTCTACGCGGACTTGATGAAGGAATATTATGACATCATTTTTATTTGGGTCCCAGGCCATGTGGGCATCGAAGGCAACAGAATCGCAGATTCTGCTGCCAACAGTGCCCGCAGTGACCCTGTCCCTGACACACAGACTGTCTATAGTGATTTTAAACCTGTTATTAGTGCGTACATAGCCCGCGAGTGGCAGTCCGAGTGGGACAAAGAGGAAGGGAACAAGCTTCATGAAGCTCTTCCTAAGTTGTCTGACAGTCTACCTTTCCGCTGCGGCAGCCGCCGTGAGGAGACTGTCCTTGCTCGGCTCCACATCGGGCACACATATGTTACGCACTCTTACTTACTTAAACAGGATGAGCGTCCATGGTGTTTTGCCTGTGATGAGCAGTTTTCTGTTCGACACTTTTTGCTGTATTGTGCTGACCTAATTGACACCAGATATAAACACTTCACAGCAGACTCCTTGAAGGTTTTGTTCCGGGATGTTCCCCCGGACAAAATCTTCAATTTTTTGAGAGAATGCAATATTTTTAACAAGATCTGAGCATTCATAGACTATGTGAATTTTTTTATTTGCCCTTTTTGAGAGTCTGTAGACGTTTCTTTTCCAGACATGTGCGACATTTTAGCCTGAGATTTTTAATCTATATTTACATCTTGTCTTAAGACCTTGCTTTTAGTCTGGCTGACCAGATTTTTACCCATCCCGCCGTGAGATGGCCTTAGTCGCCTGCTCGGCGTTAAACCCAAATAACTAACCAAATGTTTTCTTCAGTACATGCTGTCTTGGCCTACCGGTACTCCTTACGGTGATTTCCAAACTACTTCTATTGAGCAACCAGGTTTGTATGAATTGATGATGAACCTTTCTGTGTTTTCAGCACCACAGTGGACATTCAGACAGTGTTTGAGAGTGGAACAATAGATGAGGTGAGTCAATGCAGAAAATTGCCACTCTAAACTCATAAAGCCCTGACATGTGATGACAGGATGTGGATTACCCATGATAGATCAAGGATGGTGTCTGAATAGCTTGGCGCCTGTAGGCGCCAAGCTATTCTGACACCACCCTTGAACTGTCATGGTCGATCTGTCTTCAGAACTGTGATGCAGACTACAAAGAATATCTAAAAAGAATTGTACAATGTCATCCTCTGGATGTATGGAGTTAAAACACTCCTCTACAATCGAACTAGCATGATCAATCGTAAGTTGTTGATCTTGTAGTTATTCATCTTGTAGGTGACATTGACAGTCTTTAGTCCTCTAGGCTTATTCAGGTTAACCCTTTTCATCCTGATACACTCTTGCAAGAAATAAGTTTGACTGTGATAGTTCACGCGTATTGCAAAAATAGCTTGGCGCCTCGCCAAGCTATTCCGGAAACACCCGTGAAGTAAAATGGTTGACCTATCTCCTAATCTGTAATGTAGCTTTCATAGGACAATAAGCAAGTTTTGAAAAAATTCACCCTCAGGATGTAATGGGCTAATCCTAGAAAGCTGAGTTTCAGCTTTTCGATTGAAGCTCTTTTCATATAGCTATGCGATAGCAGTGCAGTAGATGGCAAGAATGTAGCTGAGCGGCAGCCAGAAAATCACTTTGTATGTTCTTCCATTTAGTGGCATGACAGGCGGCATCATGCCCCTATGTAAGTTGTTTAGAATTGTTGCCACTTATTGTTGTGTACTGAAAACTATACTACCGTCACAGTGAAATCAAGGCTGAATCACCGGTGAATCCTTCATGCAGCAATAAAACTTGGTTGCGCTGCTGCCGCTTGTCGCACTGCAGTCACACCGCATTATGGAAACACTCCTTTTTGTTTTTTCAAAATACATTACCGATGGCATTACTATATGGAATACACTCAATTGCCTGTAGATTTCAGCCCAAAGTTGTGTCCCCTACACAACTTGGGAGGAGACACCGGGGATCCAAGTATAGGCGCCTGGGTGTCCTCCCCTACCAACCTATCCCGCCACGCGTGTGGAGAACTCACCCCAGTTTCACTCTTAGCTTGACCGGGGACGATCGGGCTTTTGCCTTGCTACGGTTTTTGACCGTTTCTTCTGTGGTTTCTACTACTTGGCTTTTTGCCTTGTTTTTGACTTCTCCTTGGACTCGGTGTACTTCGTTAGTGTGTTCTACACTTCGACGTTTTACTGTGTGTGGACTTGGCGCCGACCGGTTCCGACCGGTTTGACTTTCAGTGAACTTCGTCCTTGGCTGCAGCCTTGGGGTTTCAGCTTGTGACTTTCTCACGTGGCTTTTCCCTCGCGGTGTGAGTTCGGCGCTTGAGTGTGTTCCTTCCTGTGAACAGTGTACAACGAACGCTATGGCGGCTTCTGTTGAAGTTTGCCCCCCTTTGCGAGGATTTCTGGGGCCCTCGTTCGCCCTCGTCGCCTGCCTGCCGTGCTCTACTGCTCTTCCGACAGGATGTGTGACGTGTGTGCTGACGCGAGTGAGGACCAGTGGTCTCAGGTGGGGATCCTCCAGACGTGTCCTTCTTCCTGGTTTCAACATTCTCCCCGGACTGCTCCGCAGGAGGGCGTCGCTACGTCGGCTTCTCGGGCCCCGCTTCACTACAGCTTCCGGGCCTGCCAGCCCGCAGGTAAGTCCCTTTCTTTTACCTTAGCCGCGCAGAAACTCCCTCCCCTCTCCGAGTCTTCTGAGCAGGGCAGGCGAGTATCAGGGTCGTGCTTCCCACATGGGTGGACTTATATATTACTCAGGTGCGGATTCGTGCGCACCATTTGTCCCCTCCCCGCTTCGCTTTTCCTGAGCGGGCTTGGCGTGACACCTTTCTGTCCACCCCCTCGCCCCGAACTTTCCAGGCGGGCCCGGTGTGACTCAGACTTTTACTCACAGGTGCGGATTCGTGCGCACCTTTTGTCCCCTCCCCGCTTCGCTTTTCCTTTTTTACCCTTCCCGCCGTGAGATGGCCTTAGTTGCCTGCTCGGCGTTAAACCCAAATAACTAACTAACTAACTAACTTCGCTTTTCCTGAGCGGGCTTAGCGTGACACCTTTTGGTCCACCCCCCCGCCCCGAACTTTCCAGGCGGGCCCGGTGTGACTTAGACTTTTATTCACAGGTGCGGTTTCGTTCGCCTCTTCTGTCCCCTCCCCGCTTCGCTTTCTGCTGAGCGGGCTTGGCGTGACTTCAGACTGTCCCCTCCCCGCTTCGCTCTTCACTTGGCGTGACTTCAGACTGTCCCCTCCCCGCTTCGCTCTTCGCTCTTCGCTGAGCGGGCTTGGAGTGACTCTTAGACTGTCCCCTCCCTGCTTCGCTTTTGCTGAGCAGGCTTGGCGTGTTTTTAGACTGTCCCCTCCCCGCTTCGCTTTTCGCTGAGCGGGCTTGGCGTGACTACTGACTGTCCCCTCCCCGCTTCGCTCTTCGCTGAGCGGGCTTGGCGTGACTTTATAGACTGTCCCCTCCCTGCTTCGCTTTTGCTGAGCAGGCTTGGCGTGATTAGACTGTTGCCTCCCCGCTTCGCTTTTGCTGAGCGGGCTTGGCGTGACTACAGAATGTCCCCTCCCCGCTTCGCTATTCGCTGAGCGGGCTTGGCGTGACGTTAAGACTGTCCCCTCCCTGCATCGCTTTGGCTGAGCAGGCTTGGCGTCATTATAGACTGTCCCCTCCCTGCTTCGCTTTTTGCTGAGCGGGCTTGGCGTGACTACAGACTGTCCCCTCCCCGCTTCGCTCTTCGCTGAGCGGGCTTGGCGTCACTTTAAGACTGTCCCCTCCCTGCTTCGCTTTTGCTGAGCAGGCTTGGCGTGATTATAGACTGTCCCCTCCCCGCTTCGCTCTTCGCTGAGCGGGCTTGGCGTGACTTTAAGTCTGTCCCCTCCCTGCTTCGCTTTTGCTGAGCAGGCTTGGAGTGATTATAGACTGTCCCCTCCCCGCTTCGCTTTTTGCTGAGCGGACTTGGTGTGACTTTAAGACTGTCCCCTCCCTGCTTCGCTTTTGCTGAGCAGGCTTGGCGTGATTATAGACTCTCCTCCCTGCTTCGCTTTCGCTGAGCGGGCTTGGAGTGATATTGACTGTCCCCTCCCCGCTTCGCTTTCGCTGAGCGGGCTCGGCGTGACTTTGACTGTCCCCTCCCCGCTTCGCCTTCGCTGAGCGGGTTCGGCGTGACTTTCGACTGTACCCTCCCCGCTTCGCCTTTCGCTGAGCGGTCTAGGCACTGAGCGGTCTTGGCGTGACTTTAGTCTGTCCCCTCACCGCTTCGCTTCGCTGAGCGGTCTTGGCGTGACTGGGACTGTTCCCTCCCCGCCTTGCCTTGCTGAACGGTCTTAGGCGACTACGGTGGGTCCCCCCCCCCCCCCCCCCAAGCGGGCCCGGCGGGACCCAGATTCTTGTCCCTAGACTGGTTTCGCTAGGGTAGCGGTCTTCGGCACCCACGTTCGGATCTCATTTTTCTGCTGTCCGTCCGTCTTTCGCGGTCCCTCCGCCGTATGACAAACCGCCTGCGGGCTCCGCGGGCGGGTTGCATCTTCCGCTCGCGCGGCGTTTCGGCGCTCTGGGAGCCGCTTGCCCCTCCTTGCGCCTCGAGCGATGGACTGCCTTGCTTCTTCGAACCGGATATTCTCAGCCGTCTTCCTACGGATTCGGCTGTCGTCTTCTTCTTTCGAGACTCGACGACTGGTTCTTTCCCCCGGCTGTTAGCGGTCACGTCGGTCTCCTCTTCGGACGATGTCGGCCCTTCGCGCAGCTCGCCGCCTTCTCGCTTGGGTTTTGGCGTAGATCCCCCCCCCCCCCCCCCTCCCCCCCCGCTTCTTCGGTCCTCCTTTTTGGAGAGACAGGCTTCCGCGGGGATCTACGCGCAGAGGCGGACCTAGCGTCGCTAGTCCCTCCCTCAGCCAGCCGGCTTCCGGGACTTCACCGGTGCGTTCTTCGCCCTGTTACGACACGCCTTCGTCGGCTTGTGCCCTCTGGCCTCGCCTGGGCTAGTAGTGGACTTGCGTAGGCCCAGGTTGTTACCTTTGCCTCGCGGTGCTGTTCCATCTTCACCGACAAGTGGTGACGGGCGTCTCTGCTTCCTGCGCCGTTCGTAGCCCTTGGCCGGACCGGTATCGGTTCGTCTCGTGCGGTTCCACTTTCTGGTGTACCTGCGGGGGCGCTTGCGCTTGGTCCCTTGGTTCGCTATGTTGCAGCTGACAAGTCCAGCTCGGATCTAGGTCCAACTCTGGTAGACCGTCAGACCCGACTAGTGGTTTTTTACCTGGTGAGACTACAGTCTACGCCGCAGCTTAGGCCACGAGCCCGTCCTCCTGCACCGGCAGCTAACAGACCCGTCTAGTGCACCCTTCCGGCTGCTGCTTTTAGAGCCAAGCTTCAGTTACAGACTCTCCTTTTAAGTACAAGTCTAACACGCTGGTAATCCCTCCAGTCCCGGTTTGGGGATATACCAGGCGTTGGCACAGTCGGCGCTGCGACTTCGGTCGCGCGTCCGTTTTTACTCCGGCAGCGAAACTCAGACCCAGCTAGCGCGCTGGCTGGCTTCCTGCGACTTGGCGACACAGGTTAATCTACAGTTGCACTTACGGTTAGTGGTTCTTGCAGGCGACAGAACAGTCAACGCCGTGACTTCGGTCACGGGCCCGTTCTCCTGCTCCGGCTGCTACCACAGTCCTCCTTTGGACGCTGTCCGGTTCCGCCGACTTTGGCGACTCGGATTCTTACAGGATACAGTGGGCAGCTCCCACACGACTAGTGGACTCGACCCGGTTCTGCCGACTGCTTCGGCTCGATTTGGACGCGGGAACAGGTTTCAGCACATTAGCTGGTGGGCCCAACGTTGCTGCTTCCAAGAAGGTGGGGCCTTGCCCTCTTTGCCCTACGCAGGAGTTCAGCGCTCCATTTAGGACCTTCCCGAGTGGTTCCTGCCCAGGGACGGTGGGTCGGCGAGAGTTAGCTACGAGAGTGAGCTTCTTCGCCGGTTGCAGGTACAGACCCGAGAAGACGGCTCTGACCACGCTCCTAGGGCTAGATCGCAGCACTTCAGTCAGGATTTCCGGGACCGCGCTCAGTGGAGCGCGCTGACCGGACGCTGTAGTTGACGCGCAGCTTGTCTTCGGTACTACGAGTCCCGTCTTCTTTCAGGGCAGATCTGCGCTGCCGCCTCCAAACAAGTCCGCGGCAGTATGCTTGTGGGGACTTCCTTGACCAGGCTGGAGACAGTTACCCTCGTAAGGACGACACTTCGATACCTGTCGGCTGCCTCTCTCCTTTTCGGGGAGTCAGGCGAACCCGACTTTGAGCGAGCTCGACCCGCCTTCTTCTGTGGACTTAGGCGCGGCCTCCCAGGCGTACGGTTACAGCCTAGTTACCCTGGGCCGGTTGGGTTATGGGGCCTTTGGCCTCTGGCTAGGCACTGAGAGAACCACGGGCTCTGCCTCTCGCCCGGGCTGCAGACGCGCTGCTCTTCTTGGGATGGTCTGTTCCCTGTGGCCTACCCCCTTTCGGTGTGGTGCCGAAGATTCGGCAGTATCTTCTTCCTGCTACACGGTTCTCTTCCTGGTGGCCCCCCTGCTTTGGATTCTCGGAGGGGGCGGGACGGCTATGGCAGCAGCCCGCGGACTGTTACCAGTGTTGTGTGCGACGGCTAGGGGAGATTCTACCAGTCGGGGCGCGCCTCTCGGCGTTTCCGCCCCACGATCTCACTATCCCTACGGGCGGAGTTCCCCTTAGAGCTCTTCGACGACCAAGGTTAAGCTCCTTTTTCCATCAAGAGTTACCGCTCCGTACTCGTACTCGCTTCCCTCAGCCGGGGCCTTTAGGCTCTGGCCCTGGCGAGTTTTGGGTCCTTGGGACCTTGAATTCAGATGTCCTCTCTCCGGTTCTCTCTTATCTCGGTGGGACCTCGTCTGGACCCGGACGTGGCTATTTACAGACTGCTTCGAACCCCTGCCTTGGCACGGTTCTCCGTCCTTGCCCGGAAACATGTTCATCCTGGCGTTCGCCACGGCTCCCGCGGGTGCGAGCCGCATGCGCTCTCGGTCCGCCCCGCAGGTTGGCAGTCCGAGCCTTCTCTCGTCGCAACTTCTCATCGACCCGGCCTTCAGGTCTTGAGCCGGCCTCTCTCGGCGGCACCCCAGTGGCTGACCTTACCCCCGTTCAGGGGACGACCGACCCACGGGGCGCGTTGTCAGGACCTAGTCCAGGCACTGCAGTTCTTGCACTGCCATCGGCCACACCGTCTTACCTGCCCGCCTCTTCCTACCCTTCGTCAGGCAGGCCGAGTAGCTCGACCCAGACAGTTCGCCGTGGCTTCGGTGGGTGACTCGTTGGCCTACCCAACCTCTCCCTTTTCGGGATAGAAGGTTACAGTTCCGGGCGCATGACGTACGAGCAGTAGCCCCTGAGCGGCTTCGACCGCTTTCTGCTCGGTTATGACTTGGGGACGGGCGGTAGGCAGGTGCGCTGTTCCACTTGTTCCCTCTTCTACCTCCGCGACCTATCTGGCCAGCGTGACTCCCTGGTCTTGATGGGCGGCCTCTCCGCGGCCCAGCACTCCCTCCACGCGCCACAGCGCCATAGACACTTCTTAGCTGAAATCGTCGGGAGTGCTCCTTGCGGGCTAGCGGAGGGCTATGCGTTAGGGTTTGGGTGTCGGCACCCTCCTCCTCTTTGGTATTCTTCCATATAGTAATGCCATCGGTAATGTATTTTGAAAAAACAAATGAATTTTTTTTCTAAAATGTATTTTTTTTTTAAATACTTACCGATGGCATTACTCGGATGGCCCTCCCACCTGCCCCGCTTGCCTCCTTGGCTAAGCGTGAAACTGAGGTGAGTTCTCCACACGCATGGCGGGATAGGTTGGTAGGGGAAGACACCCGGGCGCCTATACTTGGATCCCCGGTGTCTCCTCCCCAGTTGTGTAGGGGACACAACTTTGGGCTGAAATCTACAGGCAATTGAGTGTATTTCATATAGTAATGCCATCGGTAAGTATTTTTCAAAAAATACATTTTAGAAAAAAAATTCATATTTCTATGTTCTTGATTTGTGTTGCTGTCATGCTGCTATATTGAAACACTTTTTTTCCAGTCGTTTCAATTTTTCAGACTTGTCAGCGACACCCACGTAGTCAGCACTATGAGTTCCTTTTGTGTTATTGTGGCTGTTAAGAATGTAGGCTCAAGCTGTGAGGAAATTTCATCTCAGTACCGAGGTCGCAAGTTCCCCCAAACTAGTGCACTCTTTAGGGCAAGAGGCAAGAAAGCGCAGTAGGCTGTGGGCAAGATACTGCGTCACTACAGTGCAAGCATGAAACAAATTATTATTATACAGGAACAAATTATTATCCTGAAATTGCCCAATTTTAGCAGAGATTACATGAAGAAAATGTATCTATTGTTGTTATTACAAAGTTGAATAATTATAGTAGATATACTACGACATGGCAGACCATTTTCCAAAGCCACTCCGACCGGTTTCATCGCGATATCCAGTTTTCATGAATGTTGCGAGATCATTTTCCATAAAAATGAAAAACAGGTTGTATTGTAACAGCTGTATTACTAGGAAGCAATCATCGACAGTTCTTTGTCAATATAAGCTTACATTTTTTATAGTGTTGTGTGTGATTCACAGCAAAACAGTATCGGCCAAGCGTAACAGCTAGCCAAGTTGCCCATATTTCGTTGCTTGCCAAGTCTAGTCTCAGCTCAAAGTCGCGTAATCTAACAAGCGTTTTTTGCGCTGCTCGAGAGTTCGCAACCTGTCTAGTGCTTGTCCAGGGTCAACCTGAATGACTGGATGATAGAAAATGTATGATGTACTAACAATACCAGCCCTAGTATATTAGAACCTGTTATAAGCAACCACCCATTTAAAAGACTCGGAAGTAGTCTCGAAGACCAAAAAGTGTCACTTGTCATTAAAGACCATCATTGAGGTGGCTACAGTCAGTCACAGCTACAGCCACCTCAGTGATGGTCTTTAATGACAGGTGATCTCTCAGTAGGGTGGTCACTCAAAACTGGTTCTGCTGTACTAAAGTTGCAGCTCTGTATGTGTGCTGGTGTGTGATTTTGCATCTTACAACTCCAGACTCCAAAACTACAAACCAGCAGATATGTGAGATGTGTTTGTTGTGTGCAGTGGTTGCCGCTGACAGATGTGAAAAAGGGAATGGTTCACATCAAGGCCACGTGGCTGTACCTGGCTAACGACCCTCTGGAACTCGACAGGGTATGTTTTTGCATACCTTTATTGTAGCTTCGTTGAAATTATTTTTCCACGAAATATGTTTTGAAGCAGCGATCTCACACTGATAAAAAAAAAAACACCTATTCATTATCAGTACAGTTCACTTTTTTATGTCTTTGGGATTTTTTTTCTTCAACTTTTAACCCTCTTTGTGCATGCAGCCAATGGTAGTGTAAACAGTACCATTGGCTGCATGCACAACGGAATTAAAGCGATGTTCTCACCATGGAAATGGGGTTTGGCTGTGACACTGATTCAAGAGGAGTTGATTTTCATGTCTCGTTTACTTTACGTTTGATTCACATTTTATGTTTAAAGTGGCGGTCTCACAATGGTAATGGTTTTTTTTTTTTTAACTGTCACTAGTTTATTCCAGATGTAGGTTTTTTTCTCCAACATTTTATTTAGGTTACACATATGTTTCATTCTCATCTTATCTTGCTGTTCTGCCCACTTGAACTTGACTTGGGGCTTCATTTTTTTTTTTTTTTTTTTTTTTTTTTTTTTTGACTGGTTCTGTGTGTGTTCATACTAAGTTTTATTTTTTTTAAAATAACATACATATCGATATTGGTGAATTTGGGTTGGACAAAATTCATACCATTGCTGAGGCATGTAGGTCTTACGCTCTTACTGGTCTTGTTACAGTATCGTGTTTCAAAGGCAGATGGTTTGTTTTGTGATAAATACATGGAGCTTTCAGTTATTTCACTTGGTAGCAATATGCAGCAAAAAATATTAATTTTAATGACTGTTCCATTTTACCCCACACCTATAAACAATGTGTGAGCTTTCCCAACTCACAAATATGGCATCAATTATTCATGCATTGTTTTCTCCATGAGACCTGCTAGCAGAAGTGAGAGCTTTCCTTCCGCTTTGATTTCCCGGTAGTGAAACTAGTCCCCCATGTATATTGCTTCGTCAGTTAATTCATTCGTTTATTCACAGTTATCACCGTTTCACATTTTTCATATGTTGGCATAATTAATTAACCCTCATCAGCTTACAGTCACCAGTACTGTTTGCAGTATGGATGACTGGATACACAAGAGTTTGTTTTTTTAGCCCCAGCAGGAGTTGGCTCGACCATGATAATTCAAGGGTAGTGCCAGATTAGCTTGGCACCTGATGCCGCCAAGCTAATCTGACATTACCTTTGAATTTTCATGGTCAGTCCATCTCCTGCGACTGGTAAACGGGTGTTAGGTGACAACTGACATCTCCGATATTTGAGAAATGCAGCCTTGGGTTTAAATGGGTTAATTGTTTGATCATAGGATTATTGGGGGGGGGGGGGGGGGGGGGGGGTCATGAAAATGTGCAGAGCTGAAATTCAAAACTTTGCCTCAGCTCTAATTATATTCCTTTAGTTTTGTTGTTTCATCATTTCATTAATTCATTCACAATGTTCACCATTTCATGTATATTTCAGCAATTGGCTGATGTAAGAGTTTGATGTTGTCATGTCATGTTTCACACCCACTGTAATCCTCTTCATGGTATATGGGTACAGAAAAAAAAAGAGCTAGATGATATAGCATGGAGCACAGCGGACAAACAGATATATGCTAGCCGCCAATTATAATTAATAAATTATGTATGCACGTCCTCTCTGAGTGCATTTTGGAAACATCTATTTTTATGTTGCATGCAAACGAGTCTCAGAACTTGTTCCAAATCTCTATACGTGAATTTAGCCATGTGTCATCACGTGAAAGTTGGCAATTCTGAAAGTACAAAGAGGCAGGTTTGGGTTTTGAATTGTCAAAGCTTTTGTGCAGGATTTTTTTGTTATTAGTGAGGTTATGTTTACGCCAAACGACTCCCAACAACGAAAAAGACCGAAGTCACAGCGGATAACCAGTGTGTTCCAGAAACATACCTATACCTATGGTAGAAACTCATTATCTGCCCTGACTTCACTCATTCGTCATTGTGAGTAGTTTGGCGTAAATGTAATCTCTTTATTGTTAGGGTTTTTAAAGTATTTTATGGTTTTTTAATGCTTTATGTGTCGGTAGCGGGTTTTAGTCGCGATGATTCCTGCAGTAATCATCGCGACTAAAACCGCTACCGACACCCAAAGGGTTAAGCCATCTGCTCTCTCAAGAGAAGTCTTGAAGAGTGAAAAGTGTCACCTGTCATTAAAGACCCTCATTTTGGTGGCTATGGCCACATGAATGATGGTCTCTAATGACAGGCGGTCTCTCGTCAGGGTGGAAGCACAAAACAGGTTCTGCTGTATGGAAATTTCTGTACCAGAGTTTGAGAGTTTACAGATTTCCTTCTTGCCATTTGCCAACTTTCACTCGCGCGCCACACTTCTTGTTATCGTAGTTTGCATGCTACTTACTGATAGTCGTCTACATTGTCTCACTGAAAAGTCGGTCCACCTGCGTCAAAAATGTCATACTGTAGTTCATGTTTCATCGCATTACATATGATCCATACATGTTGGTTTGTGTTACGTACATGCTTGGCCGTTGTTGTGTAAAATGTCTGTGCCATTATGTGTGGTCTGTTATTTTGTACTTTACGATTAACCCTTTTAGCCCTGGATTCCAACAGCAGGAGGTGGCTTGACCATGATAATTCAAGGGTAGTGCCAAATTAGCTTGGCGCCTGAAGGCGCCAAGCTAATCTGGCACTACCCTTGAATTATCATGGTCAAGCCATCTCCTGTAACTGGAACATTGTCGTTAGGCAACACCCCCAAAATTTGAGAAATGGGACCTTAAGGCTAAAAGAGTTAAGAGCTGTAAGATCCACTATCACAGATCTTCACAGGCATAATATAGTACATAATGACACTCTGTACTAAAATGGCAATGTGATTGTGATTGTGTGTAATATTGCACGTTAGGTTGATTAATCTATAATCTATATTTTTCTCTTACCCTTTGGTTGTGGGTAGCGTGTTTGGTTGAGGTGATTCCTGCAGGAATCACACGGACCAAATATGCGGCCAACAGCCAAAGGGTTAATTATTTCCTTATTCATCTATTGTAAACATCCAAATTCTATCAGTTTTAAGGTTAAGTCTGATTTAAGATGAAATCGTAATTACTGCATTACATTCATTTAGTCGACAAGAGTGTCGGTTCCAAATCAGATTTCAAGGTAGATTCCATCGAGAGAAAAACAAATCAGGACTTGCATTAACATAAATATATACTGAGGAGCAAAAGAAATGCGCTATCACTGGTTATCGGAAACACTGAAGTGTTTCCAATCATTCCAATGATGTCACATTTCTTTTGCTTGTCAGTGTACATTTCTATTCTGTTGTCACTTTCAATATAAAAAATTAAAAAAAACTTTTCATCAAACATTATTTACTGCTTTTTCCTTCCTTGACATTTCAAGTGATCGAAATCAATATAATTGTTTCACATTTATTTCATTGTCTGTGATTTTTGACCTTGCAGGTCTATGCTAAATCATAGAGCAGCAATCATATGTTCCAGTTTTCTTTCAAATTTGTCATTCTGGCTACTCATTTTGACATGACGTTACACTTTTTCACCATCATTTTCGAACTGCATCAGATCTTTAATAAAGATATAAAAATTTAGAAAATTTTTCACATTCGTTTCAAAATTCAGTTCAGTCAGTAACACCGTTGTTTAACTTTTTATTTTATTTTCCCGTTTGCCGAGCTCTGAAGCTGATGCTCGGCATTACAACCCGACATAATTTGCATTTTGTGTGGTAAGTGCCTTGAGTGAAATGCTTTGCGTTTGGCGCTTGTACCCTTTGTTGCTGTTGACTTTTACCTTACACAGTCAAACTTGCACAGTCAAACTTGCACATAGTGGCTGCCCAAAGGACTGTTGAAAAGTGTGCCTATGGCCGTAAGGCCCAAAATTACCAACCAGCACATTAGTGACCAGCATTAGGCAGATGGCCTTGCTCCAAAAGATTACATAATGTGTAGTCCATGATTTTTACCAATTGAGTTTTGACCTCTTTATTCATTACATCCTGAGGGTGATTTTTAAAAAATTGCTTCTTGTTCTATGAAGGCTACAAAAAAGACTATGATATAGATCAACCATGTTAGTTTAAAGGTGGTGCCAGAATAGCTTGGCACCTTAGGCGCCAAGTTATTCTGGCACCACCCTTGAACTATCAGTCAACTTTATTTCAAGTAATGGGTGTGTCAGGATGAAAAGGGTTAAAGTAGTAGAAACAGCCCTCGGAATTGTCTGCAGACAGCCTTCCTCCTAAAGATTATCTACATAGTGAATAGTCTGTGACTTCGCTAACTGTTAATTTAGTCATGACCACCTAAAGTAGTACAAAACAGGCTTCAGAATTGTCAGCAGTGTTACAATTTTCATAGATAAATATTTCCTGAGGAAAAATGTTTCCTCTGAGGAGAGAACAAATATTGAGTTGTTTTTTATTAATCCTTTTCATTCTGATACACTACTGCTTGAAATTAATTTGACTATGATAGTTCAAGGGTGGTGCCAGAATAGCTTGGCGCCTCAGGCGCCAAGCTATTCTGGCACCACCCTTGAACTAAAATGGTTGAGCTATCTCCTAATCTGTAATGTAGCCTTAGGACAATAAGCAAATTTAAACAAATTAGCCTCAGGATGTAATGGGTTAAAGTATTTCTAGTTACAGTCTTGCCTTGTTAGATTTTGAGTGGTATAGATTTTTGTCTGGAGGAGGCTCCTGTGCTGCAGGCAGTTTTCTGGTTTTTCTTGTGGGCTATGCTGATGCCTGTAGAAAGAAGGCCATCTGACCAAATCTTGGTGGTCTTTTGAGGTAGGTAATTGTTGTCTTTAACACATGCGAGTCATGCTGCATCCGGATAGGCAGCTTTATGCTATGTATCCGGGTGCGGTACGTCTCGAATGAGTTACAAGGGGCCACTGCGTGAAGTTTGACTGAACAGTATAGTTACAGTAATTTCGAATTTCTTTGAATTAAAAATGTATCCAAAAATAATTATAACAAAACCATAGTGAGAGTAAATTTTCACTCTTTTTAAAGTTTTTTTTTAAGTAGCACACAGCCAGGATTGTGGGTTTCGTATCGACTGTATTCCATCACACTCTCACGGTGAAGTCCTTATTGCACAAGTTCAGTCTTCGTTTTGTCACATGGTGTGCTGGCCGTCAGATTTTGGATTTTTTGGCTGTGAGCCGTAAGTCCAAGATAACAGACCAGCATACATGTATATTAGTTTTAGTTTTTTATGCAATAAGAATAATGTCCTTATAAATTACTGGTACAAAAATAAAATGCCTGTATGCGGTGGTGGGAGGAGTTTGGGGGTGGATATGTCTTAATCATAAGTGGTCTGTGTTGATGTTGAATCGTGCTTTGATAAAGTTCTCTCTGCAAGAAAATGCAACTGTGCTCACTCTCCATTTGCATGTAACGTGTTATTGCATCTGCATTTTTGATAATTACTTCAATTCTTTTCATCACTTTGCAAAGAGCAGATTTTGTAACTTGTCTTGAAAAGATTTATATTTGATTTTGCTATTTTTATTAATTGTGTGCAGCTTTAGTGACAACATTAGTTTATTATTTAATCCTTTTGCTGTCATTAGTAGTTTTTGTCACGATGATTCGTGCGTTTTTGTCATGATGATTCGGGCATGAATCATGGTGACAAAAACTGCTTCCGACAACCAGAAGGTTAACATTCTCTGTTTTCTATCATCCTATAACATTTTGATAATTTGCAGACAGTATAACCTCATTTATGAACTTGTTTTATTAGTTTCATAATAAGTGTGCTGGTTTGCGGTCATGGACTTTACATCTTAGAGCAGTGAGATCCAGGGACCAGTTGCATGAGTGAGCTTAGTCCTGTGCCAGCCACTGAGGTGCTGCGCAGTAGCGGAGCACCTGAGTGGCTGGCGCAGGACTAAGCTCACTCATGCAACTGGCCCTGGAATCATAGACCAGCCACATGAATGATGAAAGCGTTTTGTTTTTTATATATTTAATTTTGTTTACCTTGATTACTTTTATTCGAGACAGATTTAGTTTTAAGTAGTGTGTCAGTTACAGTCTTAGTTTGTTTTTGTTTCACCGCCTTGTGCACGTGGCTACTGGTGCTGGAAAATGTACCAGCGGCTGCATGCTCAGAGGGGTTTTAATTTTGTTTGCTGCTGCTTTCTGTTTCGTTTTATGGATAAATTTATTTTTGGTTAGCTACTGTGCATGTGCTGGTGAACGTGGAAGGTATTTGTGACCCTAATGATGGAAAAGTGCCCTCTTGGTACACTATGTACACAGTGTCTGTTTATTCCATTCCCTACCCTATCCATCCCCCCCCCCCCCCCACCACTCCCCCTAAAAATGAGAGTGTGCTTCGATGTGTGTTAGGGTTTAGTTCTCACTGTTAACTCATTCGAGACATGCCGCCTCTGGATAAGTGACATAAGCCCCATATCCGGAGGTGGCACGTCTCAAATGAGTTAATGTATGCTCTTACTCTCAAATCCGAGGATATTCAAACGTATATATCTTTGCATTATAGACACATGCAACTTCTCCTATAGCTTGATAAATGCTCTGGTTTGAAAGCCTGCTCTTCCTGTACCAAAGTATTCCCATATTTTCACGTTCTCTTTCTTCCCATCTTCTGCTCTACACTTATTTCCCAGACGTTTACTTTCATACGTCCCCTGTCCTTTCGTTTTAAAGCAACTTCTGCTTCAGAATGATGATTTCTGTAATTTCCAATGATTGTGTTCTTAACCCTTTGTGCATGCAGCCACCAGTACTTTAAACAGTGCTGGTGGCTGTATGCACAAAGGGTTTAATAATTGTAAATGACCATTGTAAATGACTTATAGTCCCTAGGTTGTATTGCATCATACAGAACTGTGAAGACTTAACTCATACGTATGATGCAAACTAATTTAACAAACAATGAGCGACTTGGCTCACTGCTGCTGCCTCTACGTAGTGTAAACACAGTAGGGGCTAAACTCGACATTCTCAGTGTTTTCATGATTCCTGTCCGTGCACATTATCTTTGGTCCACGCGACATACTGCATGTCACGGGTATGTCGTTTTTCTGTTCACAGGCTTTTGTTTTCATCTGGTATATCGCACAGTAGGATTAGTTAATGTGGTTTACTGCGCTTAGCGTGTCCAGATTCTATGTCATCCAATCGGGCACCGAGTTAGGAGTGATATACCTGCAGCCTGAAGTGTAGCGTGAGTACCGAAGCCTATGCACACGAACAGCTATCACCTAAGACACCGAGAATAGTGCCTTTATATGAGCAGCGACACCACATGGCAGCAGGAGAAGACAATTTCAGCTAATTCAACCATTTACATTACCCCCCCCCCCCCCCTCACGCATGCAGCCACCAGTTCTGTGCACAGTACTGTTGGCTGGCTGTATGTACAAGATGGGTAATTAGAAATTAATTTTTGTCGTAGTGTATTAGAGTTTGCAGTCATTTTTGTTTGTTTGTAGTTTGACCTAATCCATGAGTGCTGTGTTCAGTGTGTTTGATTGTGTCTGAAGCTGTTGTGCGTGTGATGGTGTGTTTTAGCCGCCCTTATCCAGAAACTGGTGTTGTCACTGGTCATTTGTGATGCAACCACCGGTACTGTAAACAGTACTGGTGGCTGCATGCACCCTGGAGTTAATGTTTAACCCTTTTGGCCCTGGGACACTGCAGCAGGAGACGGATTGATCATGACAATTCTAGGGTAGTGCCAGATGGCACTACCCTTGAATTATCACGATCAAACCATTTCCTACAACTGGTACACAGTCATTAGGCAATACCTCCAAAATTTGAGAAATGGGACCTTGGGGCTAAAAGAATTAACCAGGTCAGGTATATTCTTTAAACGCTCGATGGATGCTATATAACTCGCAGTTTGGTGCTTAGCTGGCGCAGACACAGACTATGATTCTGCAATCTTCATTGATTCAGAACTGTAAAATCCTAGCTGTACCAGGAACATGGCTTCAGAGTGGTGTCGACAAGAGGCATAGATCCTCATGAGCCCCCGCAAATGCGGGGGCTCATGAGGATCTGTACCTCTTGCAGTTGGGTGGCGTTCAGTTTCCTCAGCACCGAACAGGTTAAGACAAAGTACATTGTTCTCCGCAACATACAATCGAGGGTTCATTATGCACAGATTTCTGTGCTGGTCCCCATTTTTAAAACTTGTGTATTTTTCTGATGCGTGGAATATGAGATATGTTGAACCCTATGACTGCTGGTAGCAGTTTTTTGTTGAAGTGGTTCATGCAGGAATCGCTTCCACAAAAAGTGCTGTCGACAGGCAAAGGGTCCAACTCGGTCATAGTGACCCTTACTTAACTCATTCGGCCCCATCCGACACACAACAGCAAGATCTGGATTGAGCATGATAGTTCAAGGATGGTGCCAGAATATTCTGGCACCACCCTTGAACTGTCATGCTCGATCTGTCTCTAGAATTGTAATACAATCTTTCAGAGGACAATTTGAAAATTTGTGGATTTTGGTCCTGAGGTAGAATGCGTTTAAAAAAAAAATCTTGATGAGGAACACTTGAGAGACTGACTTTGATGGTACATGGGGAGTGCTGATTACCAAATAACTTGACACTCTGGAAGCCTGCCTACATGTATCACTGTCAGCTCATCCCTGGTAGAGCTAAGGGTCAAAACTATGGATCCTGACAGGATTCCGGTGTTTTATGTGACATGAATGGACCAGTTTTCAATAGTGAAGGATTTCTGTTCCAAATCTGGAAAGAAAATCTTCGTTGCTGAACATTAGCCTGAAACATAAAACATTTACTATTGAATTTTACACAGCAGAAACCTTTTTTTTTTTTTCTCTTTTTCTTTTTTTTAAGAGAGATGAGACATTACCTGTCGCCACCTGCATGATGGTCTTTAATGACAGATGGCACTGTTTACCCTTCAAGAGACTTCTCTTGAGAGAGCATCTGTCTTCTTGCAACGACAAAAAAAATGCTTGCTTGAAACAGGTTATGCTGTAATACTGAAATATCGGTCATGGACACAAAAACAGCCCTCACTTTTGAGCATTTCTTTGGTCGTGCAGTTGATCACGGTTACTGATAGTGGTACCATCGCGTGTGATTACCGGAGGAGGTGGTGGCCTTGTGGTTGCTGATAGCGGCGTTGCTGCTGTTGTTGCAGGTGGTGGAACAGGTGAGAGAATCGGGTCAGGATGAGAATGCCATCCACTCCGCTCTGCTTCTCGTCAACCTCGACTCGGCGATTGACCTACCGGTGAGTGGATTTTTGTTTCTGTACACCTTGGCTGCTGAGGAAGGATGAACCCGATCCAACGTGCAAGAGGCATGGATCGTCAGCTTCCCCGTCAGTCACGTGGTCTCATGAAGATCTGCACTGTGTCTCTTGCCGGCCTTTTGTGTATCCATGTGCCAGAGATGAATGCGAATTTTTTGGCTCTCCCGTCAGCTGAGATTTCAGCAACACAATCATCGACCAGTGGCAGGAAAGGGATTAACCCTTTTAGCCCCACGGGTGTTTTTCCCCCATTTTGGAAACTTACTGAAGGACTATGTACCAGTTGCAGGAGGCGGACTGACCATGATAATTCAAGGGTAGTGCCAGATTAGCTTGGCGCCTTCAGGCGCCAAACTAATCTGGCACTATCCTTGAATTATCATGGTCAGTCCACCTCCTACTGTAGGGACTCAGGGCTAAATAAATAAATAAATAAATTAGCGCATTAAATAGGCGCTTTATCCCAATTGAAAATTGCCTCAAAGCGCCGCCGCAAACTGAACCTAACAAGCATGCTCACGTGAATCACATGCATTCACTCACACACTGTACATAAACACAGAACATTCACGTGGTGCTAAGGGCAAGATCAAGCGAGCTACTGAAGTTTTGGAAATTCAAATCATTTATATTTGAAATTTGATTATGTGGGCTGAAATTGATACCAAAGTCGTGGGGGAGGAAGAGCCGGTGTACCCGGAGAAAGAACCCCCGACGGTCTGCCCGAATTAACGGTGACACTTACTAGAGGAGAAAAGTCCGACACCGGAAGCGGGTATTGAACCTCGCACCTCTTGTATTGGTGGCAGGCACTTTTACTGCTGTGCCACGGAATTCTTTTGTCTTAAACCGTTTTTCACTCAACAACCAAAAGCCACCTCTGTCCAGAAGGCATGGATTCGAGTTGGTCTTGGCAGGAGGCATAGATCCTCATGAGCCCCCGCAATTGCTGGGGCTCATGAGGATCTGTGATGCTTGCAGCTGGATCCTGTTCACTTTTTCTTGTCAGTGAAATTGTTGATAACAATAATAGTGTACTTGCGGGTGAGTGGGATTTTTTTTTAAAATTATTATTTCCACTTTAATACTATAATAATGATATTAATACAGTGTTCTCGAATTGCCAAGATCAAGAAGTCTTCATACCGTCTGGTAAATTTGAGATTGTCTGCTTATAATCTGGTGATCTTATTCATGGCACAAGCATAAACGCTAAGATAATTGGAAGTTGTTTTGAAGTTTCTTGTCTTTGCAGATTCATTGTGGTGTGCCTTCAAATCAATTCAGAACTTTTACCATAGTGATCCTAGTAAAGCTTTATAAAAAAGAACATTTTATATACATGTGCTTGTGAAAACACACCCCATGAGATTGTCTATGGACCCCTTCTACCTAGGTACCCTTTAACAAGAAAATCAGACTTTTTATTAAAAGAAAATTTACCTTGTTCACTTTTTCACCTTGTCCACAGAGTGGAGTATTAACCACTTCACTGCCAAGAAAACGTGAACACAATCCAACTGCAAGAGACATAGATCCTCATGAGCCCCCACAACTGCAGGGGCTCATAAGGAGCTGTGTCCCTTGCTGAGACCAGTTTGTATCCATGTTTCTTGGCCAGTGTTGGCTTTTGGTCGTTGAATGAACCAAGATATCAGAAACACAGATATACGTGCAGTGTACGTACATTGGCAGAGAAGGGGTTAATTCAAAATTATCTGTTGTCTGTGGCCCTATCAAAGTGCAGATTTTGCGGGCCGAATTGTGAAGGTCAACAGATGTAAGCTCCATCTACAGTACATTATCACTTGGGTTATACCTCTGAACCTTTTTTGCTGTTAATAAACAGGCAATTTTTGTTTCCAAAGGTCTGCTTGGATACTGTAAGAAACTTTCAAAGAAAATTACTGTCAGTGCAGAATTACATTTCAACACGTTCTAACAACAGCGCTTTTTAGGAAATTGTTTCTTGATATATATTTTAACCTGTTCATTGCCATGAAAATCTGAACACCACCCAACTGCAGGAGGGATAGATCTTCATGAGCCTCCGCAGTTGCCGTAGCTCATGAGGATCTATGCCTCTTGCTGACAGCTTTTTGATTTCATGTTCCTGGGACAGCTACGGCATACTGGTGTTGAATTTACCCTTTTAGCCCCGGATCCCTACAGCAGGAGATGGCTTGACCATGATGATTCAAGGGTAGTGCCAGATTAGCTTGGCGCCTTCAGGTGCCAAGCTAATCTGGCACTACCCTTGAATTATCATGGTCAAGCCATCTCCTGCAACTGGTACATAGTCGTCAGGCAACACCTCCCAAATTTGAGAAATGGGACCTTGGGGCTGAAAGGGTTAGCTCATTCGCAGCCAGCCGCATAAGCCGCGCATCTGGATGCGGTTGGCTGCGAATGAGTTAAGAAAGATTGCAGAAACAAAGTCTGCGTCAACTGGCTCTGAATGGGTTAATGCAGTATGATAAATTGGATATTTTTGGTTAGCTGACTAATGTGTTGGGTTGTTCACAGTAAATTGAACACTGATCATAAATTTTCACTTTTATATCTACAGTAACAATTGATGCCAGTTGACTTTTGCAGTTTTTTCCTCAGAAAATGTGAAAAGCTTTTTTTACGTGAAGTTTCATTTGGTTCACGGTTGATCATGTTTACAAGTTGTGTACTTTTCTTGATTTTGTTTGTTCATTTTTGTTTGAGATGATTGTAATTCTTGTTTGAAATGTTAATCTTATGGCAAAAGATCACGAGCAGAATAAAATAATTCCGTTATATTTCTTCATTTTATTCAGGTTTTTTTTTTTCCTTTAATTTTTAACAGAAACCAGCCGAGAATTCTTGGGTAAATTCATGGATATGTCGGTTTTTTGTTAGTATTTAACCTTCATGATTTGCTGTGCTTGTGTTTGTAACTTTTGAAGTTGAAATGTACCTTCCGAGAAGGTTGTTTAGTTCAGGCAGAATGTATGCTGCCAACAACGGGCAAATTTGCGCTTCCAATATTGGACCAATATTGCCACCCATATATCGGCCCAATATCTGAGCCAATATTGGGCCAATATTGGACCTATATTGGTGTGCTGGCTGGGGAGTTGAATCAGATATTGGCACAGACTGAAAGAAAATATATTTGCAAATAGTGTCTGTGTCCTTATTTTTCTTTGGTCAATTTAGTTTTTGAACAATGAGCATTTGATCTTACACACATTGTATAATTGTAAAAATAAAGTGAATACACTACAATAAGTAAGAGTAATTCATTGGCCACGTCAACCGCGGAAAATTGCTTTGTGAGTTCAGAGAAAGTAGATCAAGTGGAATATCATTAACCCCTTCACTGCTGAGAGAAATTGAGCACTGCCCAACTGCAAGAGGTATAGTTCCTCATGAGCCCCCGCATTTGCGGGGGCTTATGAGGATCTAGACCTTTTGCTGAAACCACTTTGTGTCTATTTTGGGTGCTTTTTGGGGGCACCTGGGGCTCCTTGACCTTGAATTGAGAAAAATTTCAAAAACAATCTACAGTGAAGGGTTCAATCAAAACCTTCTGGCAACCAGAAGCATATTCCTCTATACGTTCACACAAATGCACCTTTCAGCTCATGGAAAATATAAACCGCATTTTCACACATTGGATATGTGCTGCTTATTGCAGCGTATCCAGATTTGAACGTCTTGAGCGAGTTAACATCCAAACATCGGTACTGTCTACAATGCTTTTTTACTCTCAGCAGCACGGGCACCTGCATGCACAAGGAGTTTGAACATTTGTTCACCCTTTGGGTGTCGGTGGTGGTTTTTGTCACAATGATTCCTGCAGGACTCATCGAGACTAAAACCGCTACTGACCCCCAAAGGGCTAATTTTAGGCCAGAAAAGGACAAACTGATGACCGTGCTTCATGACACTGTACAGTTGTGAAGGCATTAGGCTTATTTACTGCTGTTTATTGATACTGCCTCACACCTGGACTCTTTTTAGTTTCTCACTATTAGTAATTTCATTTGCAATATGGAAATAGTCTTTAAATCCGTAAGGCCCTGACATTCTATGACAGGTTGTGAATCGACAATGATAGTTCAAGGGTGGTGTCAGAATAGCTTGGTGCCTGTCAGTGCCAAGCTATTCTGACACCATCCGTGAACTATCATGGTCAGTCTGTCTCCAGAACTGTGACATGGACACAAATTTTTTTTTTTTCAATTTTAATTTCATCCTTAGTGTGTTATGAGATAAAGATTTCTCTTAAATCTTATTTGCACAGCAGAGCAATGTTTGATCATTATTGCAATTACACACAAATCTGTTGCTGATTTACATTAGTCCTGTGGCCAGAAGTCACAATAATAATCTGATGACAGGAATCACACTGCTAATTCTTGTGGTGAGACTCAATTTGCAGTGATCTGCTTATTTGCAGTTCTTGCTTTACCATGTGGTTTATTGTTTTGCAAAATGTGTGTCGCTCGTTCAAGTGCAGTGCACAAATTATCCATCATAGCAGCTAGTTTGCCATTAAAAATTGCTTTGTGTGAATCGGTGGAAAAAGTTGTAACCCAATGCAGTTGTTTTTTTTGGGGGGGGATATTAAACTAGACTTGCCTTGTGTTACTGCAGCAATACAGTTCAGATTGCGCAGCTGAGTCATAAATCTGTGATCGTGAGCTGGCAGTGACTTTGTCGTGATTTTAAAACCAAAGAATTTTCAGAAGCGTTTGATAACATAGTATGTGCTGCATTTGAATACCTGGCGTATCCTGAATCTCAAATGAATTAAAGTGTCTGTACAGGGTTTGCACAGGGCCCTAAAAGGCCCTAACATTTTAAGACAAAAATTAGGGGCCCCTAAAAGGCCCTAAAAATGAAAACGGGGTGGCTGGAGGCCCTAAAAGGCCCTAAAAACGTAAAAGCCTGAGAGAAATAAAAGTTTTTCAACAGAAAAAAAATTGGGAGAAAACAATCAGAAAGGAAAATCGGTTGCGAAAATCAAACCCATTGATATTGCCGATCAATCTCGAAGTTTAGTCGGTCAAGGGAAGTAACTCCATATCGAGTGTATACTGATTCAGTGTACTGTTCTCTCCCCTCAACCTGAAAAAGTGTTTGACATTAGACCAAGGACAAGGCAGACAAAGCATGCTTTTTCTTCTTCGTCTTGTGATTGAGAAGTTTAAGATTTCCATGTGCCTTGACTGTGCTGCAAGAACAATGTGTTTACTCCAGCCAGTGTAAGAAATTTATGCTTTTGTAATGACTAGGACAATTGAGACATACCAGAAACTGAGAATGTGATTAAGTACTTGCTGGATAAGGAGTTGTATTGGAGAAGAAATGTCTATGAACACCATTTGGTAAATGGTCAAGAGTTAGACTGGGTGTCTAGTGGTAAAATCTACACCCTCCCTCACAAAACCCCCACCCGGGTCTGCCCTGGGGGACTTGGGTGGGGTTAGGTATTTTTTAGTTCCCAGGGTCACCCTGGTCAGCCCCACAGGGTGGGGTTTCCTCTCTATTCTGGGACATGTTTTTCTGTCTACCCTTGGTCCATTCACCTGTATTTTCCTATTTTAAACTCTCCCTACTGTCTGCGCTGCCTGTAGCTCTTGATATTGGATGTGTGTTGCTAAATGGTCTTAGCTTTATTTAGGCCCCATGTGTTAGGTTTATTTAACGTATTGGACCGGCTGGCGACATGCATTCAATATTTTGTTTATTATTTTTTCACAAGCAGTGCAGGCACGTCCTGAGAAAGCCTTGTTGCTGTCGGGACGTTAAGCAATGTACAATCCAATCCAATCCAATCCCTCACAAAACCTGCTACAAAATTATCAGAAGTGGTCAGATCAAACTAAGGCATACATCATGTAGGGAAATGGATAAGGTTTCCAGTGATACATGATTTTTGGGTGACCACAGAAGAATCTGGGACATTATCACAGTTTTTTTTACCAAATCCGAATTATAACTTGAGAACAAAACGTAACACATATTACACATGCTCCATGGAACTCAGATTTTCAAAAGCATGCTGCACTATGAAAAACCACTGTTACTGTCACAAGATGTTTGCAGTTTGGCCTAAATTACCATTGAGTTTGTGATTTTCTAGAGTGAGTTGCTTTTGCATAATTAACCATAATATAAGACCCTGCTTGATCATAACACATGTTGTAAATTTTGTCAGCAGAAATCATACTACTACGACACATTCTGACAAATGGTCAATTATTAAAACTTATGTTATTTTGTAGAGTATGTACTTTGTTTTTATAATGAAAGGTTTGTGGTTCTTACATGGAAAATCAAATGATCCAGTTTTGAAGATTTATACTCAGAATGGTGTAAATGTTGAGCTATGTTCAAACAGTCTAGGCACTTATTTATCTCTACTAATCTCTTGTTTTTGCTGAAGACAACTGGTGTACTTACGCCTGTCACTCCTACCCGGGTATAGGCCGTCGACGAGAGACCTCCAGCGACTCCTGTCCTGTGCTTCTCCTTCGTTTTTACTCCAGGTGGTTCCCATTCTCTTGATGTCTGCTTGGAGGTCTTGACGCCAGGAGTTTCTCGGCCTACCTCTTTTCCTCTTTCCCTGGGGATTCCATGACAATGCCTGCCTAGTGATACTGGAAGCTGGCTTTCTCAGACTGTGACCAATCCATCCCCATCTTCTTCGCCCAATTTCATTCTCTGCTGTTATCTGCTCTGTTCTCTCCCAGAGTCTGATGTTGCTGATCTTCTCTGGCCAGTGGATTTTCAAAATTCTTCTAAGGCAACTGTTTATGAAGATCTGTACTCTGTTGACAGTGGTTTTTGTCAATCTCCAAGTCTCTGCTCCATATAGGAGAACTGCTTTTACGTTGGAGTTGAAAATCCGGACTTTGGTGTTTTGTGACAGCTCTCTGGAACTCAACACTTTTTTCAACTGGAGAAAGGCTGCTCTGGCTTTACCGATTCGTGCTCAGACATCTGCATCAGAAGACAACTGGTGTAATGATTTATATCAAGGTTTTGAAGAGGATGCATGGGTGATAGATGAAAGAAACCCTTTACGAAGTTTACAGTATGCGTCCAAATTGTGGGTGTAAATTGTTATGTTCAAGCAGTCCAGCAAACTTTATAGATATATTATTTTCTTTTCATTATTTTTTTCAATTGGCTTTTGCACTTAAATTAAATTAGAGACTTGTTTCTGTGCATTTAGCATAACATTTTAAAATTAGTTCTCCAAGTAGAATTTAAAATTAGTGGCTTTTGGAAATTATGGTGTAAAGTTATGTTCAAACAGTTTTTACGGCATAAAAGGTTGCATTTTCCACTAACACACTTTATTTATAGACATACCATAGATTCTGGATGGAGAACATACTTTGAAACATACAAATGCAAAAAAAATGCTTACAGCTTGTGCTTGTTGTGAATTGTTAAATGTGTGACATTGTAAATGTTACGTTCAAACTTTAAACTTCAAAGTTCAATAACAACCAAACTGCAAATAACATTTTTAAAAAAATTTACTTAGTGTCAATGTTTATGTATGCAAAGGTACATCAGATTTATATGAAATATTAAAATTATTTTGCTTTTGAAAATGCAGGGTGCTTGTCACACCATTTGGACACCCAGTCGTACTCTTGACCAAATGTTATTTTATTCATTATTTTAGTGTGTCGTGATAGCCCTATTTTGTTTTTATTTTTAGATGTTAAAACAGGCCCTAAAAGGCCCTAATTTTTTTCTTAAAACAGGCCCTAAAAGGCCCTAAAAAATTTTCTTGAAGGTCTGTATGAACCCTGCTGTATGATGGCTGTCAGTAGCACTTTTTGTCACAATGATTCCTGCAGAAATCATCGCAGCAAAAAGCGTTGACAACACTAGGGCAAAGTTCTTTGCAAGACTTTTCAGTAATTTTGTAATGGTGAATTACATTTGCGCAAAGTCAAATTTATGAGCTTGCTGAAATTTGCCAGTTCAATAGGGGCCAGTGGCATGAGTGAGCCACCGCTATAACAGAGCACCTTGCTTAGTGGCTGGCACAGGACTAAGCTCACTCATGCAACTGGCCCCAGGTTCTCAGCCTAAAGTAAGACTTTTCAAACCCATCTTTTTACAATCCATGCAAGAAGGCACCAAACACAGGTGTGTTTTTTTTACTACCTTTTGTGTGCATCACAAATCATAAACTCACAGAACTGTATTTTCTATGCTATAGAAGTAGTAGTTTAGTTCCAGAGGAGAAGAAGTTCATAAACTGCTTTTAACCCTTATCATTCAGAATACACGGTACACCAGTGTGTGAAATAAGTTTGACTAAAATAGCCTAGAGGCGCCAAGCTATTCTGGCGCCACCCTTGTACAAAAGCCATTGGTCTATATCCTTATCTGTAAGTACTGTACTGTAGCTTGCATATGGCAGTGTACAAATTTGAAGCTTTTAGCCTCAGTATGATATGGGTTAAGATTTATTTCATGGCATTCGGCATTGTTTTAAACATTTATCAACGAGATATTGTGAAGCATTAGCCTTTTCTTGTCTGAAGCAGGTCCCTTTAACCCATATCATACTGAGGCGAAAAGCTTCAAATTTGTACACTGCAAGCTACCTTATAGTACTTACAGATAAGGATATAGACCAATGGCTTTAGTTCAAGGGTGGTGCCAGAATAGCTTGGCGCCTCGAGGCACCAAGCTATTCTGGCATTACCCTTGAACTATTCTAGTCAAACTTATTTCACACACTGGTGTATTCCGAATGATAAGGGTCAAGGAAGAAATTGCTTACATGCCTACTATGAAGCGGTTATCTGTAACCCCTTCACTGCGGAAAAAAAAAGGGATCCAACTGCAAGAGACATAGATCCTCATGAGCCCCCGCAACCGCGGGGGCTCATGAAGATCTATGCCTCTTGCTGAGACTAGTTTGTATGCACGTTTCTTGGATGGTGTTGGCTTTTGGCCATGGAATGAACCAAGATGTCAGAAACGGAAATGTACCAGTACGTACAGAGGCAGGGAAGTGGTTAACCCCCTCATGCATGTAGCTTCCAGTACTGTTACAGTCCTGGTGAATGCATGCAAGAAAGGGTTAAGAAAAGAGGTTGGAGTTGTGAATTTACCTCCTTTGCCCTGCAGCCGTAGAAATGCTGAGTAAAAGCCAGTGCATCATTTTTAGTCACTATTTATTTTGTTTTGGGTTTTTTGTGATTTTTTTTTTTTACCCATTTATTTCCCAAACCTTCCCAAACCTTAGAGGTGTCACCCAACAACTATGCACCAGTTGCAGGAGATGAATCAACCGTGATAATTCAACTTCAAGGGCAGTGTCAGATTAGCTTGGCGCCGTCAGGTGCCAAGCTAATCTAGCACTACCCTTGAATTATCATGATCGGTCCATTTCTTTTAGTGCATCAGGCCGAAATCAGTAGAACACCCTTGTCAGTCCCCCAAAACCAGTTTGGTTATTATTCATCAGACTCTTTTACATGATTTTCAATAGGTGATGCCACTCAGGTAAAATGAAGGAAATCAAAGCAAAGAAAATGACTGAGAAATTAACTATTTACTTTTTTTCTTTTAAATTTTGATGTTGCTTTTCATCTTAACAGAGAGGAAAGAAGACGCTGATGGAACCATCACCCCACGTCTTCCTGACCGTCGGACAAACGACAGAGGAAAGCGCCACGCGTGCCAACACGTGCGACCCAAAATGGGAGACAAACTACAGGTTCTTCGTGACCAACCCCAGTCATCAGAGCTTGGATGTGGAGGTCAGTAGTTTCCAGTAAATTCGTTTCCTTAATTGTTTAACCTTTTTTTTTGTTTCTGCATGCAGCCAGCGTTACTGTTTACAATACCATTGTGGCTAACCGACACAAGGGGTTGTTGCCCTGTAGAATTCACCCCTGTGTATTATTAACCTGTTTCACCTCAAGGCCGCATTCCCAGATTTTGGAGGTGTCATATAACAGCTATTACCAATTGCAGGAGATGGATTGACCATGATAATTCAAGGGTAGTGCCAGATTAGCTTGGCGCCTGATGGCGCCAAGCTAATCTGGCACTACCCTTGAATTATCATGGTCAACCAATCTCCTGAGTTAGTGCGTCAGGGCTGAATGCGCTAACCATCTTGTGCATGCAGCCACCATTACTGTTTACAGTACCAATGGCTGTATGCTGAAGGGGGTTAATGATATTCATGTTCTGAATGTTGTGTTGCAGGTGCGCGACAGCAAAACCAAAAAGACCTTGGGAGAGACGAGCATTCGCCTCAAGGAGTTGTTGGGTGCAGAGAACATGATTCGCGACCAGAAATTCAAGCTCAAGGGTGGAGAACCCAGCACGTGCATATACATGACACTCGTTCTTAGAGTAAGTAATCTTCTAAAATTCATTTCAAGACAGGTCGAATGCGTAAGTTAAAGTTGGCCAAAGGAAGAACAGGTCCCTTCAGAATCTGTGAAAAAGCAAGCAGTTACACTCGTGGCAACAGCGACCAAAATATATGTATATATATATATGTGTGTATATATATATATATATATATATATATATATATATATATATATATATATATATATATGTGTGACCCTCTCTCACGAAACCAGTCTTAACTCGCAGCGAGCCGATCGGCGCTACACGCAATAATGTGTGGTGGGGGTCAATCTGGGTCATTTTCACTTTTTTCCAGAAATGTATTCTACATACACCAAAGTATCGTATGGTTAAAAATTTTATCGTAAAAAATGCCATTAAATAGGTTAAAAATGATTTTAAAAGTCTGAGCTTGGCCCCAATTATGCTTTTCTTGTGTGCAAAATGACCCATTTTTAACATAACAGAACACATTGCATCCCCTACAGAACCCCATCATGTTATACACTGTTGGAAAGGCCTTTGTCCGCGCTTTCGCGGGCTTAGAGTGTGTACTATTTTTACACATTGTAAAGCTTCCAAATAAGGAAAATATGGGCGTACACAAATGTTCAATTTCGACCAATCAGAGAGTAGAACAGCTAACGACATGGCAACGACTAAGTTAAACACATTTCCATTGGCCGAGCTAAGACTAAGGGAAGGAACTCCGATCTCTTCCGCTGTCACTTTCTGTGTTTACAACCATGGAAGCCAGACTAGCGTACTTACTAAACTCTTGCAAATCCGGTAATTTACCGCCTGCAGATCAGGAAGAATTAAGCGAACTGATCAGTGATTATTTCGTCGCCGATTCTCATCACGACGATAGCTTTTCTGACAACGATTTTGAGTTTGAACCGGCTGATGGTGAGGACGAAAGCGAAGGAGAGATTAATGCCCCACTAGTCCACGTGGAGGAATTTAGAGGTGATGGAGAGACCGGCTTGGACGTGGATGCTGCACCAGACGATGGGGGAATGTTTGCTCGTGCCCGTGTTCGATCGTGCAAGGCCAACGGACATGGGTGCAAGCAGATAAAGGTACCGTCGCCTGGACCAGAAGACACGCGTCACGGCTGCATCACCGAGTTTTCACCAGAAGAAATCGTGGCTTTTCAACTCTCAGTTCAAGACATGGATCGAGGTATGTGCATGACTTTCTGAATGTAGATGTATGCTTATTATAGTGTGTGTGTGTGTGCGTGTGTGTGTGTGTGTGTGTGTGTGTGTGATGGTGTGTGTGGCTGTGTGTGTGTGTGTGTGTGTGTGTGTGTGTGTGTGTGTGTCCAATTGTCAACACTAGATGAATAGGCTAATTATTCTATTAATGATAGTATAGAAATGCTGACATAAGTGGACAGTTTAAAAAGAGTGTATACTATTTTGTTCAGATGCAAAGGAGTGGATGATCCTTGGCATTCTGAGTTCGTGCATGCGGAATGGACCGAAGACAGAGTGTAGCAAGTGGAAAGTGCAGAAGGACCGCAAGAAGCCGCGATCCAGCTACTGCCTGCTCACACGTCCTGTCTGCAAAGATGCCTTCCTCTATCTCCTTGGGTATGTATATTACATTTAAGCACTGTACAGAATCATGTATACTTGTATTTTGTGTCTAATGAACGACGAGTGTATTTTCATTGACTTCATTATTGTTGGTTTCTGTTTTTAGTATCAGCCAAGACATGCTGACGCGCCTCTCGAAGCACTACCAGGAAGAGGGGCTGACGCCAACTCGACGAAGTGCTGGGGGGCGAAAAAACAACACCCGCAGCCTGACGTTCGACGACACAGCCCGCGTGGTGCGCTTCATTAAAAACTTTGCAGAGGACCACGCCGTCACCTTGCCTGGGCGAGTACCAGGATTTAAGAGGGAGGATATTCGCCTGCTGCCTTCATCATCACCAAAGAGTCATGTTTACAGACAGTATGAACAGCAGGGCGCTAGATGCGGTAAGCTTTCCCACAATATCTTTCTGCATTTTTTTATGGGATGCAGTTGTTATACATGCATAAACTTTCTAACTCTGCTTTTGAAGATATCATATTCATTATGATAACTTTTAATGGTTCTTTATTTGCTTCCTTTTTTCAGGGTATCGGGTTGTTGGGAAATCCACCTTTAGCAAGTTGTGGAGTGAGCTTTGTCCCTTCATTGTTGTGGCAAAGCCCATGACCGACCTCTGCTGGAAGTGCCAGAAGAACAACACGAGGATCTACCGCAGTGCCAACATGACAATGGAGGAGAAGGATGAGTCCCTTCAAGAGCAACAGAGACATCTAAGCCAGGTGGGCCATCATGCTGTTCTCATGGGAATTGATCTGTACTCATTCTGGCTTACGGCTTGTTTTAAGCAATTTGTTACGAAAACCTGACAAGGACAGAATGTGAGGTTTTTACTTACATGATATTAATTAATTAATTAATTAATTTTATATTATTATATGAAATTTTTATGCAGGTGGAAGCGGAGCGCACACTCTACAAGGACATGAGCACCGATGCCAGGACCATCGCACAGCAGCATGGTCTCCAGCAGCTCCAGCCTACTCCAGCCAACTCCGGGGATTTCTCCATGCACTACAGCTTTGATTTCGCGCAGCAGATCCACTACCCCAGCGATGCTGCGCAACCGGGACCACTGTATTTCCTGACGCCACGGAAGTGCGGAATCTTCGGAGTTCACTGTGAGGGGCTGTCGCAGCAGGTGAATTTTCTGATCGACGAGTCTGTGAGCAGCAGCAAGGGGAGCAATGCCGTGATCAGCTATCTTCACTTCTTCTTCAACCAGTATGGCCTTGGGGAGAAGTCTGTTCACCTTCACTGCGACAACTGTTCCGGACAGAATAAGAACCGCTGGGTCTTGTTCTACTTCGCCTGGCGCGTGCAGATGGGACTTCACAGCGACGTCACCCTGAACTTCATGCCACCAGGCCACACTAAGTTTGCTCCAGACTGGTGTTTTGGTTTGCTGAAGAGGTGTTTTCGTCGTTCCCACGTGTCCTGTCTGGATGACCTCCAGGATGTTGTGAGAGCGAGCACTGCAGTGTCCCGCCTGAACATCCCGCAGCTTGTTGGTAGGGAAGATGCGACAGTGTTTGTGCCAACTTACGACTGGCAGTCCTTCCTCGCCCAAGCCTACAAGCCGCTGAATGGGATCAAGCCTGTTGGACACTTCAGGTTCAGTTGTCAGTATCCTGGAAAGGTTTTATACAAGACGACCATCGCGGACGCTGAAGAGGAGAAAATGCTAGCTGTTCCTGGCCGTGTTACTCAACTTCCCCACATGCCAGCCATCATACCAGCTCCAGGACTTTCCAGAGACAGACAGCAGTACCTGTTTCAGCACATTCGGGAGTACGTCCGAGACGACAAGCGTGACCTTGTGTGCCCTCCGATTCGCGGCTGATTTCCAGTGTGCTGACTCCCTTGTGTCTGGCTACTGTGCTTGTGTGGTGTGCTGTGCTTGTGTGATGTGCTGTGCCTGAGCGGATAATTGGATACTAAAGGTGATGTATTTGGTGAAGTGGTGTGCTGACTGCGAAACGTGAGTACTTTCCTTTTTTAAAATTCTTCTACAACCTGTAAGTATAGATTGTGTTGGTATTTTTTAAAGTTGTTGCATGATTACTAACATATCTGAATGTGGAACTACTAATACTCAGTTTGTAGATTTGACTTTTTAGCTTTTGTGACTTCATTTTGCAGGGTAGTAGTAGTAAATAGCATTCATTTCAGTCTGGGACAACAGGCAGCTGACTGCGACTTCTGTTTTGCACGTTTTAAGGATAATTTCTCTCTAGTGTCCTTTCAGTTTGAATCAGGCATAAGTGGGTATAAATGACAAACAATGAAATAAAGTGATTGGCAAATTTATAAATTGAATGTAAATTGTATTCAGTCGTTCTAATGATGGTTTTTATTTTGCCTTGGTGATGGTGGTTTTCACATTCCTTGAACGCGTCCGCAATCGAATTTTAGATAACATTTGCCACTAAATAAGAGTGCTACACAGCATTTTCATACATGTTCTGCCTAAATATATTATAGCAAAATACTTTTATGCTCAAACAGAATTAAAATTATTTATGCCTTGAGTTTGATACCAAAATATGAAAATGCATTTTCCCCCCCAAATCTGTCATGTTTACATTAGGTATGGCACTTTTGGGGGCTATTTATCACAAGATCCTGACTAGCTATCAACTTAATGTGAGGTTTTACACATAGTGATGGACTTACTGAACCACCATGCAAAATATCAGGTTGATTGGTTGACTTTGAACCCCCGTTGCTAAGGTAGGTGTGCAAGACATGCACACAGAAACTTTGCAGGCGATTTTCTCAAAATGGCCACCGGTGCATTTAACAACTTTAAACCTTAATAACTTCTACAATTTTTGCACTACAGCATTCATTCATATATCAAATTAATCAGCAAGCTCTGTACATTTCCGAAATGTATATAACTCAAAACACCCAAAATGCAAGTTAAGACTGATTTCGTGAGAGAGGGTCACATATATATATATATATGATATATATATATATATATATATATATATATATATATATATATATATATATATATATATATATATATATATATATATATATATATATTTTATATATCATGTTTAGATTTCATGAGAAGCGGCTTTATTACGATTATTCTTTTCTTCATCTTTTTCTTGCTCAGATTTTGACACCAGAAGCCAACCCTGATTGGCTGGTCTCAGAACATGGATCAACACTTGTTGAATCTGATGGTAAGAGATGTTTGTGTATGTTTGTGTTGGCAAGCATGACCATGTTTGGGTGTGTGCTTTGTGTGTGTGTGTGGTGTGGTTTGTAATTCACTAAAGGTTTGCTTGATGGGCATTATTTTCTTCCTTCCTGTCCTCCTTTCTTTCTTTCGTTCGTTTTTTCCTCTATGGGAGATAGTCTACATTTGCTTGCAACTCCAACTCTTGATCTTTTTCTTACTTTTTTTGTGCTTTCTTTCTCTTGTTCTGTATTCACAGGATGGGTACTTCTTTAACTTAATTTGTGAGCTGGTCTGTGATTGTGGAAGTCCAAAATCACTGACCAGCACACATAAACTAAAACCTTTCACTCCATGACAAAATTCACTAATGCATTGAAATGGGCCGAAGGGTACCACAGGCAACAGTAGAAAACACCATCATGACTACAGTGTTCACACTTGTTAACTCATTCTATACGCACTGCATAGGAACATGCAGTAAAAAAAGAGAGTGAATAATTGAGAGCTGATGCAGCTGCCAGCAAGAGGCACAGATTCTCATGAACCACTTCTGCCGCAGGGGCTTATGAGATTCTTTTACCTCTTGCAAGTGGAGAGCAAATGGAAAAGGGACCAGTTTCCTCCTTGATTGTTTACCACAGAATTATCTGTTTGCATCACGTCTCAAATGAGTGAATAACTCGTGACACTTTAGACCGAGTTCCAGTTGTGAGAGATGGATTGACCATGTTAGTCCTAGGCTAGTGCAGTTCTTCAAACTGTCTTTGCTATTCTGTCTTCTGCAGTGGTGTCATATGGGTGAATTGGTCAAGGATTTGGCACAGCCTGGTTTTTGCTGCTGCTGAGATTGGAGCATAGGCAAGGAAGTGTATAGAGCATGCCCCGTTCTCAGCAGGGAAAAATACAGATGTGTTAATCCTATGTCTGTTGGTAGCGCTTTTTGTCGCAATGATTCCTGCAGGAATCATCGTGACAAGAAGTGCTACCGATGGCCAGACATTTAGTCAGTTACATTCTTTTTGCAAGTTCATTTTATCATTAAAGCAGTAATGTCTTGTGTTCACCTTACAGCCGACACAGAAACAGACACTAGTTTGGATTGAGAAACACCTCCAGACTGGCCAGAACATCATAATTGTTTTCTTTTCATTTTTCGATTTTTTTTTTTTTTAATTTAAAGGAGCTTTTGCATATGATAGTTGTTGTCAGTCTCTTGTTCCGTCCCTTTACTGAACATGTTTTGATTCTGTTTTCTAAGGCACATTATCCAGTGTTTGAGTGAATAACTATTTTCCTTTCCCCTTGAGATATTTCTTGAGAGGTATTAGACATTCCACATCTCCCACTTTCCTGTTCTGTAGTCGCGGACACATTTAATGTGTACAATAAGCTCCTTTAAATTTTCATTTTGCTCAGTTTTGGAATGAGGTTTTTTGTTAGTTTGAGTGTGTCACTCATTATTTAGTAAATTGTACTTATTATTGAATCAATTGTGTGACCTACTAGTACAATTTGCATACACTGTACTATTTTTCTTATTTTGTTTATTTTGCTCGTCCACAGTTTTGGACCTTATGGTGTTATGCCTTAATGTACAAAATCATAACATAACACTTTTTGGCTCACATGCGAAGCAAAGGTGAGTCTATGTTTTGGGCCAGTGGTCGTCCATCTGTCCGCAACCATCTGTGGTAAACTTAAACATTGGCATTTTCTCGGAGACTATTCAAGCGATAGTCTTCAAACTTGGCCCAAGGATACTATGTGGCAAGACCTTTCTAAACGTACCAATTTCAATGACCTCACAAAGGTCAAAGTCACAGGGCATCAAGAAATAGGTCAAAATATTTTTGACAAAATTTATATTTTCTCAAATACTATTCACAACATCAAACCCATACTTAGTACAAAGATACCTGATGATAAGGCATTTCTATGCATACTAATTTGGTTGGCTCCATGGAAAGGTCAAGGGTCACAAGATCAGGAAATAGGTAAAAAATAGTTGTATTTTGACAAACGGTGTTTTTTCTCATGTACTATTCACAACTTTAAACCCAAACCTGGTACATACGGTACAAAGATACCTGATGATAAGACCTGTCTATGCTACCAATTTGGATGACCCCTTGGAAAGGTCTCAAAAGGTCGGCAAATTTGTGTACAATGCCAATTTTTTATGGATTTGTAGTTAGTATCAACATTTTTGCAAACTTTTCAATCAAATTTGGCACAAAGGTAGCTGATGATAAGACCTTCATATGCAGACTAATTTAGTCAACTCATCACAAAGGTCAAGGGTCAAGGGGGTTGACACATTTTGAGAAAACATTTTGGTGGTGCAGAGGCCAGCCCTTTGCTTATTGTCACAAAGGTCACACATACGTAAATTGGTCATATGCATGAGCCATAAGGGATGTGCCTTTCTTGTTTAAATCATGGGTCTCATATTGTGATAGTTTATCTGTGATGCCAATATATCTCTGCTGGTGGAAATATTCAGTTTTGTTTCTGTAAGTGACTGTTCACAATGATCTTCCGTTATCATTCAGAATACACCAGTGTGTGAAATAAGTTTGACTAAAATAGTTCAAGGTTAGTGCCAGAATAGCTTGGCGCCTCTAGGCGCCAAGCTATTCCGGCAGCAGCCTTGAACTAAAGTCATTGGTCTATATCCTTATCTCTAAGTACTAAAATGTAGCTTGCATATGGCAGTGTACAAATTTGAAGCTTTTAGCCTCAGTATGATAAGGGTTTATGTAGATATGTACGTGTACTGTGATATCACTGAAAAAAATTGATTATAGATGAAACCATATGATTTTGCATTTTCTTGATTGTTCTTATCACTAGATTTTAGTGAGTATGTTTGTTTGTGAATGCATTCAAGTGTGTGTGATCTCAAGTGTCGTTGGGCAGCTTGGTGCAAGCAAACATGTGTATGAGAGAGAAAACATGATCTATTATTACTAAATGATCATCGTACTGCCAGACTTTTACAGGTGAATCTTGAATATTAGTATTATTAACTCATTCTAGACATGCTGCATCCCGATATGTGGCATAAAGCCACATATCTGAAAGCTCTGTGTCTTGTATCTTTATACACATACCAAGGGGAATTACTCAACGCTGGACAGACAAACAGTTAGTAGATGATCGTCTGGTTCTATACCTGCGTATTTTTCTGTGGGCTGGCGATTGGGTGCCAGGTAGGCGGGGGCAGGGACCTAACTGTTTGTCTGTCCAGCGCTGAGTAATTCCCCTTGGTATGTGTACAATTCTACCAGCACTAGCCTCACCTATATGGTTTGTGAGTTGTATTTTTATAGCCTGTGGCTGTTGGGAGCACTTTATGTTGTGATGATTCCAGCAGGAGTCATCGCGACAAAAAGCGCTACTGACAGCCAGAGGGCTAATATGCTTTAGCACAACTGTTGAAATATAATGGCATGCAGCTGTAATTAACCCATTACATCTTGAGGCTGATTTTGTAACATTCGCTTATTGTCCTGTGAGGGCTACATTACGGATTAGGAGATGGATCAACTGTTTTAATTCAAGGGTGGTGCCAGAATAGCTTGGCGCCTCAGGCGCCAAGCTATTCTGGCACCACCCTTGAACTATCAGTCAAATTCTTTTTAAGCAGTGAGTGTATCAGGACGATACAGGTTAAGTTGGGGGAGGGTTTCCCAGTGTGTGTACGTGTGTCCAAATATGCACGTGTTGGTGTATGCAAGGAAGAGAGATGTGGAGCGTAGCTTTTAGGGGAAGTGTGACCAGTTTATTTCAGTTTTTTGTTTGTTTGGAGAGGGGGGGGGGGGGGGGGGGGGGGGGGCAGGCTTGGCTAGGGAGATAATGTATCTCATAGACTTTATCTGCACCAAGTGGTTAACCCTTTTCATCCTAATACACCCATTGCTTGAAATAAATTTGACTGATAGGATAGTTCAAGGGTGATGCCAGAATAGCTTGGTGCCTCAGCCACCAAGCTATTCTGGCACCACCTGTGAACTAAAACAGTTGATCTGTCTCTTAATCTGTAATGCATTCTTCATAGGACAATACGCAGATTTTACATCACCCTCGGGATATAATGGGTTAATATAATTTTCCTCTCCCCTCTCAGTTGTTCCTGACGGAACGTCTGTAGATGGTGTGGATGGCGTGCCCCAGGACAACAAATCAGGAAATGCTGAGTCATCATCTTCTGGAACCTCTCAGCCAGGCAAGGCTTCGAATGGAGGGAAGCCAGGTTCGGCTTCACCAGCCAGAGAGCAGACAATCAAGTCAGCCACAGCTGCAGGAAATACAGAGTCAGAACTGCGTCAGAGAAAGCCAGCTTCTTCTGTAAATGGTGGAAGGTGAGTTCTCAGTCTTCACCCTTATCATTCGGAACATACCAGTGTGTGAAATAAGTTTGACTAAAATAGTACATGGGTAGTGCCAGAATAGCTTGGCACCTCTAGGCGCCAAGCTATTCTGGCACCACCCTTGAACTAAAGCCATTCGTCAATATCCATATCTGTAAGTACTATAATGTAGTCTTCATACGGCAGTCTACAAATTTGAAGCTTTTAGCCTCAGTATGATATGGGTTAACAACAACAATTTCTTTTGAAATTTATGCGTTGCTGTGTAATAGAAACTAAACTGTATTTTAGGCATTTTCTACAAATTTTGTTTGTTTTTTCCTGAAATTTTTACCAGTCACTTTCAGACGAAATGGCAGTGGTATAACACAAATCATGTCTGCGTGTTGATAATGGCTTCCCTACACGGAGAAACGAAATGCACAAGAAACGAAACATTTTCATTGCATCAAAATGCCTCCTCCGCACACGTAGAAACATGGTGGTGAAAATTCATTTTGATTGGTACAGGGGAAGTAACCCTTCACTGACACATGCTCTGGTTTGTATTGGTGGATATCGGGTCATATTTCTGACTACTGACGCTTAAAAACTAAACATATAACACATGTGTGCCTTCACTTACACAATTAAAGTGAATTGCCGACCATATCGAATAAACATAAGCGCTTTTGAATGCGTAAACAGGGCTTCTTCAAGTGAATCGAGGATGCCGCCGTCTCGAAGCGATAGCTTCGCAGAGCAGCCGATGAAAGTGGGGTTCAGAAAACTGACCTAAAATCATATTTTGGTGGTACTTTAGTGATGATACTTGATAGATTTCATTTCGAAAATGATTTCTCCGCTTAAATCTTACAGAATCGTGCGTCACATCACGCAATTCTAGCCATAATAGACCTGACTCCACGGCATCGCTTTACCGTTGCTATCTTCAGTGTTTGGGCTTGAATGACGTCAGATTGGCAGCTGACGACGCTGATTGGGCAACGGTAGAAATGTTTCGCGAAATGTTTCACAAAATAGAGACAGGTTCTATTTCGTGAAATGTGTCGTTTCGCATTTCGTGAAACGGTGAAATGTTGGAGAAATGTCTGAAATGCGGACATTTCGACGAAATGTTTTGTTTCGTTTCTCCGTCTGAGAAAGCCTTAACCAACATATGATAGAATGTGTTTGATATTTTGCCAAGTTACATTCAATTTACACAAATAATATTACTGAGATAAAATTAGTGCTTCATACATGTACTAGAAACATTCATTTGTTTTGCATATATATGAAATATTTTGACTTTAGCTTCCAGGGTTGCCTTAAAACTTGTTTCACAGTTCAAGCTTTTATCATGGAGTCGCAGCTTATATTTTTGTGGCTCACGTGCAAAGCAAAAGTGAGTCTATGTTCTGGGCCAGTGGTTGTCCGCCCGGCGTCCGTCCGCCGTCATCCGTGGTAAACTTTAACATTGGCATTTTCTCGAAGACTATTCAAGCTACAGTCTTCAAACTTGGCCCAAGGATACTTTATGGCAAGACCTTTCTAAACATACCAGTTTCAGTGACCTCTCACAAAGGTCAAGGTCACAGGGGATCAGGAAATATATCAAAAATAGCTATTTTTGGACATCATTTTTTTTTCAAATACTATTCACAACTTCAAACCCAAACTTGGTTAAAAGATACCTGATGGTAAGACATTTATTCGCACACTAATTTCGTTGATCCCTCGGGAAGGGTCAAGGGTCACAAGTGCTCAAGAAATAGGTCCAAAATCACCATATTTGTACAAAAAAATGTTTTTTTCTCAAATACTATTCACAACTTCAAACCCAAACTTGATACAAAAATACCTGATGGTAAGACCTTTCTATGCATACTAATTTGGTTGATTCCTCGGTAAGGTCAAGGGTCACAAGAGCTCAAGAAATAGGTCCAAAATAGCCATATTTTGACAAAAGTTTTTTTTCTTAAATACTATTAACAACTTCAAACCCAAACTTGCTACAGAGATACCTCATGGTAAGACCTATCTATGCATACTAATTTGGATGACCCCTCTGAAAGGTCATGGGTCACAAGAGCTCAGGAAATAGGTCCAAAAATAGCCATATTTTGACAAGAAATGTTTTTTCTCAATTACTATTCACAACTCCAAACCCAAACTTGCTACAGAGATACCTGATGGTAGGACCTATCTATGCATACTAAATTGGATGACCCCTCAGAAAGGTCAAGGTCACAAGAGCTCAGGAAATAGGTACCCAAAAAATAGCCATATTTTTACAAAAAGTGTTTTTTCTCAATTACTATTCACAACTCCAAACCCAAACTTGCTACAGAGATACCTTATGGTAAGACCTATCTGTGCATACTAATTTGGATGACCCCTCGGAAAGGTCAAGGGTCACAAGAGCTCAGGAATTAGGTACACAAAAAAATAGCCATATTTTGACAAAAAGTGTTTTTTCTCAATTACTATTCACAACTTCAAACCCAAACTTGGTACAGAGATGCCTGATAGTAAGACCTATCTATGCATATTAATTTGGATGACCCCTTGGAAAGGTCAATGTCACAAGAGGTTGACAAATGTGTATAAAATGCCAATTGTAATTTTTGCAAACTTTTCAATCAAATTTGGCACAAAGGTAGCTGATGATAAGACTTTCCTATGTATCCTAATTTAGTTGACTCATCGCAAAGGTCAAGGATCACGGGGATTTCACAGATGTGTGAAAAATGATTAAATTTTGAGAAAACATGGATTTTGTTAGTGCAGAAGGCATCATTTTACTTATTCTCAGACATGTGTTGATCGTTCGATACACGTGAGCCATAAGGGCTTTGCCTTTCTTGTTTATTTGTTTAATTCATTCAGCCCTACAGCCATATTTCCCAAATTTTGGAGGCATCATCTAATGACTATGCACCAGTTGCATGAGATGAATCAACCATGATAATTCAAGGGCAGTGCCAGATTAGCTTTGCGCCAACAGGCGCCAAGCTAATCTGGCACTACCCTTGAATTATTATGGTCAACCCATCTCCTGCTGTAGTGCGTCAGGGCTGAATGGGTTAATTTTGGGGGTATGATTGCAATCCACAGAATGACAGATGCATTTGGTTGAAATCGTACTAAAATATAAACTTTTTCATTTATCATGGCCAAATTTTATTGTGATCCATAAATCAGTTGGTAATCAGTGTCTGACACGATTTTGGTACCAATTTTGGGGGACTGTGCCGTCCAAATCAAAATCAGGTCAAAGACAGTAGGTTGAGCCCTTTTATAGAAAAGAAAGACGGCAGGTTGTGCCCCTTTATATTATGGGCTATATGACCATCTCATTTGATCTCCCCGATCACAGTGGCACATATCCTTTTAACACTTATGCTTTTAATTGTATGCGTATCGCAAATTGTGGGTGTCAGTGAGGCAGTGAGTTATTATGGTCGATCCATCTCCTACAGCTGGTAGATAGTCGTTACGTGACACCTAGAGTTATAATTATTATAAGATAAGCGCATTATAAATACCGTAATTATTATTATTATTACCTCCAGAATTTGGGAAATGCAGCTGTGTGGGGGAAAATGGATTAATGGCACTGTGAATGCAGCCTGAATTGCTTTCAGCTGAAGTTCAAGTACAGGTTACAGCACCAACACAAAGTGTCTGATCTATTTAAAAGATAAAGGAAAATTTCCACTACATAGACAAAGATGTGAATTGAATTAAAGTGATATGAAATGACCTGAACGGTACTGTATTTAACTGAATTGTAATTGTACATATTGTATTAACTCATTCAGCCTGACAGCCGCATTTCCCAAATTTTGGAGGCATCATCTAATGACTATGCACCAGTTGCAGGAGATGGATCGACCATGATAATTCAAGGGCAGTGCCAAATTAGCTTGGCACCAACAGGTGCCAAGCTAATCTGGCACTACTCTTGAATTATCATGGTCGACCCATCTCCTGCTGTAGAGCGTCAGGGCTGAATGGGTTAAATTACATTGTATGATAATTTCAGCATTGATGACAGTGGTGCAAATGGCCTGGGGCGCATTCAGCTGACATTCCGCTACAGCCTTCAGCGTCAGCGCTTGGTAGTGGTCATCCACAAGATCGCGTAAGTATAACATTGCATACCTGTCAATTCTCCCGATTTCCATGGGAGACTCCCAATTTTGCAACCCATCTCCCACTTTGTCCCGACCTCCCGATTTCTCCAGCTTTCATGAATTTTACTCCCAATTCTCCTGACTTGAGAAAATTCAAAAACTTTGAACATGTATCCTTTTATTATTATTCATTATTATTACTATTATTAGTTTGGTTTCTTTACAGGAATTTGAAGCCGGCCGAAGGAGACAGCAAAGGGCTGGCAGACCCATATGTCAAAATGTACCTTCTGCCAGACCGTGACAGTAAAAGCAAGCGCAAGACGGACGTTGTCAAGGATAATCTGAACCCCGTCTTTGATGAAACGTGAGTGTACGAATTGTGATGGCTGCTCACCTTTCCTGCTCCTTGTTGGGGATAATAAAATATTGAAGAATTAAACAAATACAGCATAGCTTTCTTTGAGAGTTTCAATCGCACAGAAAAAATATGTTTGGTGTACAAAAGCATGGAGCTAATGCTGCATGCAAACTTAACTCATTCAAGACGTGCCGCCTCCAGATATGCAGTATAAGCCGCGTATATCGAGGTGGCACGTGTCGAATGAGTCAAGTGTCTACAAATGTCACAGAGTGCTGTGGCTCGCATGTGACAGTAAAACTATCATACCTGTCAGAGGCACCAACACAAACAGTTGCCTTTTTTGAAAAAATGAAATCGCCAACGGATCAGAGACAATGAAGGTAATCAGTCTGGACTGTACATGGTAGAATAGTTTTTTTCACGTATGCAGTTTTGAAAAGGCAAATGCAGCCCCTGGATATGTATTAAATTAACTTATTTAACCGCAAGGCCGCATTTGGAGGTTTTGCCTACTGACTTTATACCAGTTGCAGGAGTTGGATCAACCATGATAATTCAAGGGTAGTGCCAGATCACTATGGCACTACCCTCAAATTATCATGGTCGATCTATCTCCTGCTGTACAGTAAAAGCAAGTGCAAGATGGATGTGTATTAAATTAACCTATTTCACCCCAGGAGGAGGTTTCGCCTACTGACTGTGTACCAGTTGCAAGAGTTGGGTCAACCATGATAATTCGAGGGTAGTGCCAGATTAGCTTGGCGCCGTCATAATTCGAGGGTAGTGCCAGATTAGCTTGGCACCGTCAGGCGCCATACTAATTTGGCACTACCCTCGAATTATCATGGTCAATCTATCTCCTGCTGTACCATGTTGGGGCTAAATGCGTTAACAATGGTGAGTTTTGTGGACAGGTTTGAGTACCCTGTGAACTTGAACGAGCTGAACAACCGCTCCCTGGAGCTGAGCGTAAAGAATGAGACCGGCATGTTTTCCTCATCACAGACGCTGCTGGGGATGGTTCTGGTTGACCTGTCCACCCTGGACACTTCGCGCGCTGTCACTCAGTGGTATTGTGCACGTCATTTGTTTGTGCCTGTCTGAAATTTCTTACCTCTTGGTTCCAGTTCAGCTTTCCTGACTAAACAATACTCTTTTCAAAACTTCGCGTACTTTTAAACTCTTTGACTACTTAGTGACTTTTCAGTACGTGGATAATGTAGACATAAGACATTTATTCACGAAGTAAAACGTTACAAGGATTTTTGTGTGACATGGCGACAGTAAAATACATCCTCACTTGCTGCACATGCATTCATCATGTCATACACTCGGTTGGCGATCGTCCTGTATACAGCACTAAGATAGATAAACACAATATTATACACATATCAGTCCTATGTCACAATCATGGAATCACGTTGTTCCATGGATGGTGATGAACTGAGGACAGCTTCTGGAAAGAAACTGCATCTGAATCAGGAGGTTCTGGCTTTCAAAGCACGAAACTGCCGGCCAGAGGGCAGAAGCTCGAAGAGATGATTGGCTGGGTGTGACAGATCGCGAACAATCTTTCCTGCCTTCCGTTCCATATGTGTTTTGAAAATGAAGGTGACAGATGGAAAGTCCCAACCAGCTATTTGGGAGGCAGTCTTAACAATGTGCTTGAGCAAGTTCTTTTCTGTCGCGGTTGTGCTGCCATACCAGACAGTGATAGAGCACAAGGTGCTCTCTATCACCGCATGGTAGAAGTGTGCCATGATTCCTCTGGACATACCGAGTTTCCACAGCTGTCTCCGAAAGTGGAGACGCTGTTGGCACTTTTTCACAATGGCCATAGTGTTATAGTCCCAACCCAGATTGCTCAAGATGATGGAGCCGAGAAATTTGAACGAGTCAACTTGTTCTACGGTTTCCCCATTGATGACAAGCCACTAATTAACTCTGTTAAGAGTTCATTTCTGGGTCTGGTGTGTATGTCAAGTAACGGCTTGTATCGATACATTCTGCACTAATAATAGCCAGGCACATGAACTGCAAGCGGACCTTGGCTAGACGGATCTCGCTGCCCATAGTATGCCACGGGAAGTTGTCTGGTGGCGGCTGGAGCGACCAGCTGTAGGCAAAGAGCTACGATTGTCTTGTCTTTCACCCATTTTGCCCCGACACCCTAGCAAGAGATGGCTGGACCATGATAATTCAAAGGTGGTGCCAGATTAGCTTGGCGCCATCAGGCGCCAAGCTAATCTGGCACTGCCTTTGAATTGTCGTGGTCAAATCGTCTCCTGCAACTGGTAAGGACATTAAATGACGCCCTTGAAATTTGGGAAATGTGGCCGTCGGGTTAAACAAGTTAACTTGATGATTTGCCCCTTGAATGTACCAATAACTGTGCACAGGCTAGCTAAGGCTGACGTCGGCCAAAGGACCTTTTGCTCACCAGACATCCCCATGGGAGCCGGAGACATGTGCATGTCATATGTGATACTAAGGCTCACCTGTACTTGCAGTATTCATATGCAAAAACTACCGAGAATTAAATCCATTACCTGCATCTTTTTTTTTTTCCATCTTCAGGTTTGACCTTGCCCCTCAAGCATCCATGAGAGCATCGTCCCTGGAGTCAGACGTGTGAACAAGCAGGATTTCACTCGCATCTCTCCTGACGTTCTATCTCCACGCATGACTGCATGGCGGCATTCATCACGATGTAGCATATATTACGCACATTATTTTTTGCTGTAGACAACAGAAAACCACACCAGAATGATATTATTTCTGTGACTTAGAGAGTTAGACATGGGAGTTCAGTCAACTGTTAGCTCAAGGGTAGTGCCTGATTAGCTTGGCACCTGTCCAGGCGCCAAGCTAATCTAGCACTCTCCTTGAGCTGTCACAGTCGAATCACCCCCTGCACACTGGTTTTGTACGTAAGAGAGTATGTAGTGTAGAAAATCACTGTAAGGCACTAACCTCATTTGTAGCTTTGTAAATTTTTTATTTTGGTCAGAAAAAAAAACTTTTAGGTTTTGGGGGGCTGAATACATAATTATTGTGTCAGTATTTTTCAGAATGTTGCTTTTTAGCTTTATTCAAATCTGAAATGGTCATAACATGTTTATCATCATTTTCATTTTGGAATCTTATTTGCAATTTGCGACAATTATGGGATCAAAAACACATTCAGTTGAAACGTGTCCAGTCAAACATAAAGTGTGGAATCATGTTTGTGTGATGCTGACCATTGTTTGCTGGCTGAAATATCTGATCTATTACAGCTGAGGAAAAGAAATGTTGCACACAGCCAGTTTGAACAAAACTGGTTATGTGTTTTTGTTTCATTTCACGTTTTTGTACTCATTTAGACTAGTAGAATCGCATATTTCCATTACTGAGTATAGAGCTTCATGTTTGCAGAACTTGTACAAAATCCGGTTAGTGGTTACGGTTGTGGCTGGCTTCGTAAGGAGCAGGTAGAATCTCAGATTTTGTTGTACGATCGTTGATATTATACGGATATGTGTGCTGGGCTGTGATTTTGGACCTGATGGCTTAAGCCATCAGGTCCAAAATCACAGACCAGCGCACACTGACATCCTTGTCTTTCCCACTGTTTGTAGTTTGTTTGGGGATGAGAAACAGTCAGCAAAACCTGTTGTCAGCAGCCACCCTTAAGTGAGATCACCTGTCATTAAGGACCATCATTTAGGTGGCTGTAGCTGTGACTGTGGCTGTAGCCACCTAAATGATAGTTTTTAATGACAGGGGGACACTTGTTGCCATCGAAGCTTCTGTTGAGAGAGCCCCAGTCTATTAACCTTTTTAGCCCTGGACCCCTACAGCAGGAGATGGCTTGACCATGATAATTCAAGGGTAGTGCCAGATTGGCGCCTTCAGGCGCCAATTATCATGGTCAAGCCATCTCCTGCAACTGGTACATAGTCGTTGGGCAACACCTCCAAAATTTGAGAAATGGGACCTTTTTGGCTTTCTTGAAGAAAAGGTGGTGGCTCAACAGGTATCTGCTGTATGCGACTTTTCTTGCTTTTTCCACCTTTTTTCTGGTTAGATTTCATTTACATCACGTGTGCTGAGTACATTATGTACAATGCAATGTGTGCTAAAGATTGTGCACTTTTCATTAAACCTTTCGGTTCACAGTAGCAATTTTTGTTGCGGTGATTCCTGCAGGAATCATCGCTACAAAAACCCCTACCGACAGCCAAAGAGTTATTGTTTTCACATGATTTGTGTTACAGACTTATTCACTAATAATTTAATGTGTTTTCACATGCGGTATCTGGCAAATTAATTTGCTTACAAGGAAATGTATGGTACATTTTATTTATTGGAAATTTAGTGATACTGTCTTTAAAACAGGGTGTGTTTTTGTTAATGTCTTAATTCCCCCATCCCACCTTTGTACACCACCTTCACATCCCACCTCACCACCCGTTCCAAGTTCCTTCATCACTTTTTAAGCATGTTAGAAAGCCACAGTTTTAAGCAGTATAGAATGCTACATATAGTGCGCAGCAGACTTGTATTTCATAGTCTCAAGTGGAATTTTCACTCAAATGGTGCTTTCTTTCAAGATCACATATCATCAGCATTGATTTTATCAACATATCACCAATGCCTTCTTTCCATACCTCCAGGTGCAGGGGTGGGCACCAGTAATGGTTTTTCAAAATTTTAGTTTAACACGTTTTGTAACTTTTAGACAGACCGGAATTTGGAACTGTCTGCTGTAAAAGAGCCAAATGTTTGACAAAATTGTTGCAGACCAAATAGGCAAAGGTGTGCTAGTCTGTGATACTGGACCTTATGACTGAAAGCCGTAAGGTCCAGTGTCATAGACTAGCACAAATATTATTATATCTGTGATCACAAAGCTCTGGAAATTTTTAGGAATTCAAAATGCTGAACACAAAAACCATTGCGTCAGTGATTGTGTTGCAAAAAGTCATAAGGAAAACTAAAAATTGCTCTAAACGACATTTTTTTTTACCCACCCACCCCTGTTCAGCTACTGTATCTAGGATGTTTTTTAAAAATTACATACACTATGTGATGGTCTGTTATTTTTTAACTTATGGCCTGGAGTATAATGTCCAATATCACAGACCAGCACACATTACTCTGTGCTTTCAGCCGTCATTTGTTTTTCTTTTCCTTCTGTGCAATACATGCGCTGTTGACTTGTTGGAGTTAGTTTTACTTTCTAATTGTATGTGCATATATCAAATGTATTTAGAACTAGAAAAAGGTGGAGAGTTGTAGAATTATTATCCTGATGTAAATGATACTAAAATTTTGCTTTGTGTTGATTGTAAAATCAAACTTTACATTTGTAACCAAATTAGTTTGTTTTTCTCTTGGTGATTTTTGGATAGAAACTTTTGTATCACATGTTCAAACATTGTAAATGTTTGCAAATGTAAATTATTACAGTACCAATTGACAAGCACAAAGATTTTTTTTACGCTTATCTAGCTTGCTTTTACTGTACACCATCGAAATCTTTGCCAGCTTGCTTTTTTTTTTTTTTTTGTAAGTTATTAACTGTTGGGCTGTCAGTAGCGGTTTTCGTCGCAATGATTCCTGCAGGAATCATCGCAGCAAAAACCACTAGCAACAGCCAACCAGTTGAATTTTAGAACGGCTTTTAATTGGTTGTGACTGCAAAAGCAGGTATCATCTGTGTTGATCTGTGATTTTTTACCTAAAGGCCATGACGGTACTAACCAGGTCCTCATCTGTGTGCTGGTTTTTTGTTTTGGACCTTGTAGCATAGAGCTTTAAGGGTCAAAATCACAGACCAGCAGACATCTAACTCATGGTTTCTTACTCTGGTGCCGTTCTCTAACAAATACTCATCTATCAACAACGTTACCAGTGTCTGCATTTTCAGACATGTGCTCTATTGCAATACTGATATTAATTCTTCTTCGCCTCCTTCTATGCAGTGCTTGTGCTATATATCCAGTGCTTTCGAACCGCATCAACCTTGTAGTTGCATAGTGAAACGATGTGAAAAGTAATGTGTGAAAAATTCTCGCAGTTTTGTCTTTAACCCCTTAATTTCTGGGGCAAGGAGAAGGCCACCCAGCTGCAAGTGACATAAACCCTCATGAGCCCCCGCAGTCGCGGGGGCTCATGAGGATTTATGTCTCTTGTTAGTCCTAAGTTCTTTATGCCTTACATCTGTTTCTTAAAGCGAAAGTCAGTCAGCCTGCAGTGGTTTCAGATGCAGAATGGTTGATCACTGGCAGCAAAGGGGTTCAGGAGGAGAAAAACCATGTGATACTGGTGTTTAAAAAGTGAGTAACAGTCCTGTTGTTAACTCATTCAGCCCGACGGCCATATTTCCCAAATTGTGGAGGCGTTTTCTAATGACTATGCACCAGTTGCAGGAGATGGATCGACCATGATAATTTAAGGGCAGTGCCAGATTAGCTTGGTGCTGACAGGCGCCAAGCTAATTTGGCACTACCCTTGAATTATCATGGTCGACCCATCTCCTGCTGTAGTGCGTCGGGGCTGCATGGGTTAATGCTGTTGAGTTTACAGTCTTTTAGAGAAAGCCATTCAAGCAGAGAAACGTTTCGAGTCCAAATGTTACTAGTACTGTGGCATTCTTTTGTTTTACCTGAGAATGCAGAAATCTTTCCACCTTAGTCCCGGGGTCAAAATCGGCCTCTAATCTATGATTGGCAGATTTCTGAAACTTGCTTCCAAGGAGGAAATGAGCATCTGGAACTGCTTTTCTTTTGGTTGGGTTTTGTTCACCAAACAGCACGGTTCCCAAATGGTTGTAGTTTTATCGATTACCTTGAGACTTCAGCCAATATTCAGGGGTTTTTCTCATTGGCAGTCCTGATGTCTGCAGATCTTTGACGGATAATGAATGTATTTAGATTGTTGCAGAGTCTTTCAGACAAATCGTTAGATTTTTTTTAGACTCTTTTTTTCATTGTACTTGTCTTGCCGTCCACTCATAGCATAGCTGCTGATTTTGCACCTTTTAGAGCTCACGTTTGCTTCTAGAGTGCTTGTGCCTTACACTGCTTCAGTGATGCATATCACCAGACATTTATTGTGACAAAGTTTGCCATGAAGAGAAATTAACACATTCATCCCTGAAGCTCCTTCGTAGAATGCTGTTACTAAACCGGAATTTGCTTTGTGAAGCCATCAAAGTTACCTTGGCAATACAGTTTCTACCACTTTGACAATGTGGTTAACCTTTGGCTGTTAGTAGCAGTTTTTGTCACTATGATTCCTGCAGGAATCATGACAATAACTGTTACCAACAGCCAAAGGGTTAAAGCGTGATTGACCTTGCTGTGTTGGTCACATGATTAAAGTGGTAAGTCTCACATTGCCAAGTTCACTTCAACGACTTCGCAAAGCAGACCAGAGTAATTTCAGTAGGAGGTGAATCAGTCATGTGTAGTGCCAGTAATAAAAGGGAAAAAGGGGGGTGGGGGGGAGGAGAGAGAGAGAGAAAAAAACAGTAGTAAGGGAGAGAACTGTGCAGTCGCACAGTTCTCTCCCTTACTACAGCATTTTTTTTTTTTTTTTTGTGGGGGGGGGGGGGGGGGGGGGAGCAAGCGCTCTATCGCTCACCTGTCCGTACATCATTTATCCGGCACTACCCGTGATCTGTCATTGCCCATCCATCTCCCACCCCAGCTGGTGTCTAAAGGGTGATTGTGTTAATCGCTTGTAGTCATGAACAGATCTTCAAATCAAGTCGTTCTGTCTCTCTGTTTTTATAGTGCTGCTGTATTGAACATGTATGAAAGCAGTCTCACTGCTTTTCACATATCACCTCCAGCCCTGCCACTCTCTCCCATCTTTTTATGATCTCTCTGTATAAATTGATTCTTGAACATTATAAACTTACATTTATCAAAGAGGGTGTCAAAGTTTAACCCATTTAACCCCAAGGTGGCGTTTCCCAAATTTTAGAGGCATCGCATAACAACACAATGTACCAGGTCCAGGAGTTCACTCGACCATGATAATTCAAGGGCAGTGCCAGATTAGCTTGGCACCGTCGGGTGCCAAGCTAATCTGGCACTGCCCTTGAATTATCATGGTCAAGCTATCACCTGCTGTAGGGTGTCGGGGCTGAATGGGTTAATTATGATTACATGTGTTACAGATGAGTTGGGGTTTTTTGTAACTGCAAGACGGTGGTTTGGAAGGCCTCAACGTAGATGTGAAATTATATTTTTGAATTATAAAGTGTATTTAATAAATTTCAGAGTTTATTTGATATTTACAGATGGATTCTGCCATAATTGTGGTGGAGACAAGGTGTGAACACTTTATTCACTAATAAATTATGTAATTAATCAATACTAATTACTCTGTATACCTGTGATTTATATTTTAACAGACAAAATTTGTGAAAAGAAAAACGTGCATCGAACGACATTTTTTTAAAAATGAAAATGTCAGAAATATTTGTTTGTGTAACCATTGTTTTATTTAGGTGAAGATATCCATGTTAAGTGACTAAAAAGTCTTGAGTGTGACTTTACCCCCCTCGTGCATGCAGCCATCAGTACTGTGTACAGTCCCGGTGGCTGCATGCACAAGGAGTTAATTAAAAGACTGAATTTATGTGAATTACAATTCTGACATTAATATTTGGACCTATAATCAGGAGTATTGCGTAATTTTTTTTTAAATTTCTTCTTTGATTTTTTTTTTCTTCCTGCTCTCTCTGTCCTGTGAGACACTGGAGTCACATGCTTTTAGTCACGTTTGAACTCGGCTGTCTTTAGATTTTGTGTTGACACTTGTTGCAGCCCCATTGACTGGCGGTAGCGGGGTTGTTTTTTTTTTTGTGACGATGATTCCAACAGGAATCATCGCGACAAAACGCGCTACCGACAGCTAAGAGGTTAACGTTACCGTCACGTGTAGCTCCATACTCATGTCATGAGCACCACTCTTTGCTTCCTTACCCCCACCCCACGAACACATACCCCCCCCCCCCTTGCTGTGGCCCCCCTCACCCCCCCCCCCCCACCCCCGTTACTTGTTTTACCTGTGTACGTAAATTTATTGCGCAGATTTTGTGTTTGGTAAACGGAAACTATGTCTGTTTGTTACATGCGTGTGTTTTGCTACGATAATTTTTCGTTATTGTCCCGTGATGGGAAATCTGGGTTGCCTTCATCTGAGGAAAATGCCGACCTGCCATTTTCTTTTCTTTGCAGACGTAGCTGCCTTCACTGCCGAAACACAGCGGACAACTGCAAGAGGCATAGATCCTCATGAGCCCCCGTATTCGCGGGGGCTCATGAGGATCTGTGCCTCGTGCTGGTCTCATTCTTACCTATATTTTTTAGGTGTGGGATTCATCATCATCATCATCAGTCCCTTGCCCGAACTGGGCGTTGGGGGGACTGAAAGGCAGCAGCAACAGACAGTGCTCTCCACTGAGTTCTATTTTGGGCGGTGGCAAGCAAGTCTGGCATCTCGAGTTCGGTCCATTCTTTTATGTTTGCGACCCAACTCTTTCTCTGACGACCTCGCCGACGACTTCCTTCGAGAGTGCCTTGGAGGATAGTCTTGGACAAGGTGTTGTGTCGGGTCACGTGGCCAAACCAAGCAAGCTTGCGCCGTTTCACGGTTGCCAGAAGGGGTTCATGTGGGCCCACCAGGGAAGTGACGATGCTCCGTACATATTCGTTGGTCTTGTGCTCGCGGTACGAGATGCGGAGCAACTTCCTCAGGCACTTGTTCTCAAAGGCCTGGATTTTCTTTTCTGAGTCTGCAATGTGTGTGGGATTATTTGAGAGTTAAATCTAATTTTTTGATCGACGTAATTTACAACAATGGCAGTGAAGCCTTGTTTCGATTTATTTCTTTCGTTCTTTCGTTTGTCCTTTCTTTCTTTCTTTTTTGATACTTTGTATGTGACTTTGATTTGCTAGGCGTATTACGTAGTTGATGATTATCTCTACACACGTCTAGTGTATTTTCTGTCAGCGTGTAACCATTAATTTTCTAGTTACTGTTGTGATACGTTTGTAAACGCTCATATATAATATTAACGCGGTGCTTGAAGTAACAAATAAACTCACTTAGAAAATGCGTGTCGTATGTTGTCATGGTCGGTGAGAAAAAGACGGAGAACAGGAATACAGATTTGTTATTTCGATGATGGTCGCTTGTAAGGTTTATCCAGTACATGTCAATAGCCCAGGGCACCACAACAACCAAAAAAGTCAACTTAGGTTCACAGTCCGTTCAAAAACAGAGAAATCTATACTGACAAGCAAAAGAAATGTGACATTTTTTTGGAATCCTCAGAAACTAATCAAAAGAAAAGCGACACTTTTGGAATCAAAGGAAACGCTAATGAAAGGAAATGCGACAGTTTTTTTTTTTAACTCATTCTACCCCAACACCGAAATCCCCAAATTTTGCCGTTGTCCTCCGAAGACTGCATTGCAGTGCAGGACACAGATCGACCATGATAGTTCAAGGGTGATGCCAGAATAGCTTGGCGCCCATAGGCGCCAAGCTATTCTGGCATCACCCTTGAACTATCATGGTCGATCCATATCTTGGAAACACTAAGAAAAGGAAATGCGACATTTTTGCAATCATCGGAAACACGAAAGTTGTTTCCGATGATTCCAAAAATGTCGCATTTCTTTTGCTCCTCGGTATTGAAACGTAGGTTAGAGCACTGCCTGTGCACGGCTTCTGCAGTGTAATGACCTTCAAGGATTGTGGAAGTCCACATGTTAGGTCCGCAGGGCATCAAGTACACGAGGCATAGAACCTGACTATTATTACTGTTTATGTTCCGGGTCCCGACTTCAAAGCAGCAGCTGAGACGATCGCTGACTGTTATTCACGCTATCCTGACCAGCCAGTATATATTCTTGGCGACTTTAATCAGTGCGATTTAACACCACACCTCTCTCTACAACAGTACATTACAAGCCCTACAAGACTTAATCGCACTATTGATCTCAGCTTTGGCAACATTGACGATGCGTCAAGCCGTTGTGTAGGCCCCCACTGGGGTGCTCGGGCCAGGTCATACACTTGTTGCCAACGCATAGACAAAAAATTAAGACGTCCAAGCCTGTAACAAAACGAATCAGCTGAGGACACCGGACAGCATGGAGGAGCTCCGTGGGTGCTTTTAGGCCGACAGATTAGGATATATTTACTCATCTGTGATGATCCTAACGAACTTGTTGAGACAGTCACATCTTATGTAAGATTTTGAGAGGACACTGTAAATGTAATTAAAACCAAGTCAGTGAAGGTGTTTGCCAACAATAAGCCATGGGTCAGCAAGGAGCTAAAGGTATATTTGAACCAGAAGAAACTTGCTTTTTTTTCAGGTTAACACATGAATTTCGGGAATAGGAAAAGGATTTTAGAAGGGCTGCTAGGGCTGCCAGACTGAACTATAAAAGCAAGATCGAAACGAAATTTACTTCTGGCAACGCTAGAGAGGTCTGGAATGGTCTGAACTGCATGATGGGTAGGCAGCAAAAGAAACAAGCAAGGTTTTGCAGTTGAGATGAATCCATTTGAGATGGCGAATGATCTAAATCGTTTTTACTCACGGTTCGATGGCAGGAAACTTAGTGACAACTGTGATGACTTGTGCCAGTCTATTGTGCCTGAACCTTTGTCAATTATTGAAGTGGAGGCAGTGAACATCTTTTCTAAGCTGAATGCACACAAAGCAACTGGACCAGATGGGTTAGGAGGAAAAATACTGCTTGGAAATCATCAATCATCGTTCCGATTCCTTAAAAAAAAAAAAAAAAAAAAAAAAAAAAAAACAATGCTCGTGAATTCAACGATTTCCGCCCAGTTGCATTGACTTCTATTCTGTCAAAATGTATGGAAAAGGTGGTGCGGAGGCATCTGTTAAATGATGTTGCCGAACTACTGGATCCACTCCAATTTGCTTACAAAAATCATAGGGTGTGGAAGATGCATGCCTTACACTGTAAAATCTTGTTTTCAACATCTTGAAAATTCAAAGGCACATGTGAGAATTCTTTTCTAATGAGTTTAATACTGTTGAACCACTGATGCTTTTGCAGCGTATGGTGGACTTTATTGTGAACACAAGCATTATTCCGTGGGTTCGAGACTTTTTGAAGGACAGACCGCAACGTGTAAATGTGGATGGCAGTCTTTCTGACCAAATGGTGTTAAATTCGGGCTGCCTTCAAGGTTGTGTCTTCTCTCCGACATTGTTTTCTATATACACAGACCATATGCGTTGTCATACTGCCACTTCTCGTCTCTTAAAGTTCTCAGCCGACATGGATCTTGTACGCCTACTCCAAAAAGAAGACAGTCTGGCTGAGTACTTTGCACAGATAGCAGTATTAGTCATGATGCAAAGACCGTTTTCTGGAAGTGAATGTACAGAAGACCAAGGAACTCGTCATTGATGACAGGAAAGTTGATGATATTTTTGTACCTGTCTCAATTAATAATCAACCTGTAGAGTGGTCACTGAATTTAAATACTTTGGCACAGTTGTGGATAGTAGGCTGTCTTTTACTGGAAACACCGATCTGATTGTGAAAAAAGCAAACCAACGTCTGTACCTTCTTAGGAAACTGAGAAGTTTTGATGTCAGTTCCAAGATTTTAGAATCCGTTTATAGAAGCCTGATTGAAAGCATACTGACTTTTAACATCACTGCTTGGTATGGCAACCTCAGTATGAAAAACAGGGGCAGACTGTCACGCATCGTCAGAACAGCTGGGAAGATCTACTAGGACAGTACCCATTAGATGATCTTACCATAGGGTTCTCCGAAGGAAAGCTTCTAACATTGTCAGTGATCCTCGTCAACCACTTTTTGCTCAGTTTCGAATGCTACCATCGGGCAGACGTTTCAACATGCCACTTGCCAAAAAGAATGTCTTTTTTAAGAGGTCTTTTATTCCAACTGCTGTCTCGATTTTAAACTCTTGTTTATAACGACGTGATATATAATATGTGATCTACTTAACATTACCTCCCATCTTGTGATAGATTGCTTGTGATAAATTGCGTGTGATAGATTGCTGCTATGATAATTTTAATGGAATGTTCTTATAGTGTTTATTAGTGTCTTGTCTTGTTGTTTTATGACGAGCCAAAAGGCAAATTTCTGGCGTGCTTTGACTCGAACAGACAATAAAGTTGTATTGTATTGTATACATTGTATTGTATTGTATTGTATTGTATTGTATTGTATTGTATTGTATTGTATTGTATTGTATTGTATTGTATTGTACTGTACTGTATTGTGTTGTATTGTAACCTCAAGAGCCCTCGCATCTGCGGAGGTCCATGAGGTTCAATGCCTCAAACAACTTATGTATACGCTTTTTCACTGATGAAGGAATAACGCAGTACTAGCAGCGAAGACTCTGCGAGCAATAAGGGGGAAAGTAGGCATACGTACAAGTACAAACGTGAAAATGCGCTTTATTCAAATACAGTCTTATGCGTGACCTACACCTGGCCTGCGATAAGACTGCAAAGGTAATCTATGCATGCCTTTAATTATCTCAATATCAGAACAACTAGAGCCAGTTTGGTAGAGACATAGATTAACATGAACACCTGCAGCCTGCAGGTGTTCATGTGAATCTATATCTCTTGCAGCTGAATGGACTGGTCTCATATGAAACTGTTTAGGGTCGCGGTTAACTTAAGATATAGGTTCATCTGACGTAACATTTGACAGTGCCATATCTTACGATGATAGCACTGTGATTTCAGATTCATGAAAACGCTTTAGGAATGACCTTTAAGTTCCCTCGGGTCCCAGCCCTTCACTAGACACAACTTCGCCGACCCCAGTCAAGCTCTCCTAACGCTCGTTATTACCGTTTAAAGATCACAAATATATATTAATATTTTTGTGTCTCTCTTGTCTGCGTCCCGAAAACCAAGTGTGTGTTTGACAGGTTACACAGCCACGGATTTGAAAAGGCCAACTATTTTTGCACAGAACAGTCAAACTGAGATTGACCTGAGTTCGCGGGTTTTGATTATATATCGCCACACACAAATGTAGCCTCATGCCATAATATGTGTTTTTCCAAATTCTGTACGGTCCTTAATACTGAGAAGAACACACACACACACACACACACACACGTACGCGTACACAGAGACACACACAAACATGAAGAGGGTAAAATGACATTTTCTTTAGTATTGTCATCTTTTGAAATCTCAGTGCTATCACCTTAAAAAGCAAGTCAGTCGAAAAGCTGCCAGATGTGAGTTCATCTGACGTAACATTTATGATATATATTAACCAGTTGTACACCCAACTGTGATCACTAAAAATCGTACAAGTCCTTTTCATATGTGTGTGTTTCCATATGTCTAATGCGATAAACGAATTCGCATCCAGCTTCGAACGAAAAAGCCGGGACGCAGCTTTTGAAGGAAAATTGCATCATCGCGTCGGGTTTGGATCGTATTCGTATCGGCGGATTCGTGCTTATGGAATCGTAGCTTAAGGATGCAACAGGAGTCGAGAATGGAAGCGGACATGAACACTGTGCAAGCCAAGTCGCATTTTTTTTTAAACTCTAAGATATTCTGTTTTCATTTTAAACGATATAACGTTAATTAATTTAGATTTCCTAGATTAATAGGCGTGTGTGTTGGGTGTGTGTGAGAGTTGAGCGAGGGTGTGTACGGTACGCATAGGTTTGTGATATTAGTTGTTTAGTTTTTACAGCGTGTGTAGGGCATTGGATTTGTGTGATAGAGTATTAATTATTTTTATTGTTGACTGTGATGTTTGTAATTGTAACGACACCAACACACATTTCTATGCTTTATGTTCTTAAAGCAAATGGCAATAAACAGTATCTATCTATCTATCTATTTGACAAAGCCCTAAATTTAAAAGCAGGTCGAAATACGGTCAGATGTAGGTTCACATGAAACTCGACACAGATACATAATACATTGACGTTTGTCAGAACCGTTCGAATTAGCCAGCACTTCCGGCTAGAACCTGCTGGAAGCGTGCACTTACAAACTCGACACTGAACAACATTTCTCATTTCTGTCAGAACCGAAGTGTAAAAATGAAGCAAATTTTTCTGGTAGTCCTCTTTTCAACGACGGTCCCTGAAATTTTCGCGCAGAGCGTAGGCCTACCACAAGAAAGTGATGCACTGAATACGGCCACTGACTTCAAGCAAGAGATGGACCGACTGACTGAACAAGTCAAGGGTCTGGAACGCACAACTGCTGCCGAGATATCGCAGCTTCAAGACACGGTTCTCAGTCAGGGGAGGGCGATCAAAATTCTCACAGAGCAACTGCAACACGAAAATCAGGTAAACGGATTGAAAATACGAATTTTCCGTTTTAAGTTTACATCAGGAAATTACGATTCTGGCTCACCACATAGGGCTCTTTAATCCTTTAGCTGCTATTGACGTTACTGCTAGGCGGGAAATGGCGCGTACCTACACGTCTTTTCCGCCTAGCTGTATAATCACTGGTAGTCAAGAATTTAAACTCTTCGATCGCCTCCGAGAAAAAGTGAAAATGATGTAACTGCAAGAGGCTTAGATCCTCCTGAGCCCTTGCGACAGCGGGGACTCATGCGGATCTATGCCTCTTTGCTGAGACCGCTGTGCGTCCAATGATGTTCTTTGGACAGTCATGGCTATTGATCGTTCAGTGAACACAGATTTCAGAAACAAAATATACTTCCGTTCTCAGGAAGGGGTTTAACTCATTCTACCCCAACACCGAAATCCCCAAATTTTGCCGTTGTTCTCTGAAGACTGCATTGCAGTGCAGGACACAGATCAACCATGCTAGTTCAAGGGTGATGCCAGAATAGCTTGGCGCCCATAGGCGCCAAGCTATTCTGGCATCACCCTTGAACTAGCATGGTTGATCCTTATCTTGCTGGGGTAGAATGAGTTAATTAACATTGTCTCGCGCGAACGTTTACGTCGCACGCAGTTAAAACGCTGCGTGATACGTCCCAAAAAAAATGAAGTATTGCAAATTTATACGGTCTTGGGCGCAGCCGGCTGCGATACATCAAAACTGATTTGACGTCACAAAAAGTGGAAGATTCTGCCTGTGGCGTCAAACAGTGACGCGTTGTAACTGCGATGCGCCAGTTTTAAGAACCTGCATAGCCTTCCGGAACGCTAACCCGACGGTTATTCCACAAATGCATCCAAAAGAACGTTCATGAATCATCAATAAGAACATATGTTACATCAGACTGTCAGCATAATAAGTCACTAATCTAACTATCAATTTCAACCAAGCAATGCATCAATCGTAAATCCATGCAACAACAGCTTCGTTAACCTTACAATTCGTTTTTTTTTTTTTTTTTTACAGCAAACCAAAGCACTCATTGAGACTCTGCTGGTGCTCCAATCAAGCAGCATTAATGACGGGATCAGTTCACATGTTGAAAAGAGGTATTCATTCCAAAATCAGAATCCGAGCAAGTAGTGTTGGCTAGTCATACTATTAGAACATGTCAAATATTAGTGAGGTTTCGTTTGCGACGATCGACTCCCAACCACGATGAAGAGCAAAGTCCTGGCGGACAACCAGATTCTGCCTTAAGCATAGACAACACTCCAAACATCCCCAAGAGGCTTCGAACGAAAAGCCGGGACGCAGCTTTTGAAGGAAAATTGCATCATCGCGTCGGGTTTGGATCGTATTCGTATCGGCGGATTCGTGCTTATGGAATCGTAGCTTAAGGATGCAACAGGAGTCGAGAATGGAAGCGGACATGAACACTGTGCAAGCCAAGTCGCATTTTTTTTTTTAACCCGCCTCCCGGCACTCCCCCCCCCCCCCTCCCTCCCCCTCCCTCTACACACACACACACACACACACACACACACCAAGCCAAACTCAGTCCCATCCATCCTCTTTTTTTTTTTTTTTCTTTTTTTTTTTCTTTGCCATAGGCAAGGGGCGGACGATGTAGGAGCTCTACACGCGGTGGTGAACCAACTGACCGCACAACTGACGGAAGTGGTGTCAAACGTTGAAGCTCTGCAAGCCAAGGGCAGACAACTGGACGAGAAAAACAGCGAGCAGGATGACGCTATTAGCGCGCAGGAGGGAGCCAGAGGTATGATGGGAATCTATGCCTCTTGCTCGCAAGGTGTTGCCTCATTGTCATCCACAATTCAGGGGCGGATCAGTTACCTTGAGTTAACTCACGCACCACAGCAAGATATAGCTCGACTGACCATGATAGTTCAAGGGTGGTGCCAGAATAGCGCCAAGCTATTCTGGCACCACCCTTGAACTATCATGGTCGATCTGTCTCCTATATTGTAATGCAGTCCTACGAGGACAACTCATAAATGTGGGTATTTCGTACCTGAGACACTACATTGCATACCGAAATATACATCTGCTTTTATTAATTTTCCATCCCATTTTCATGGCAATAGACTTATGGAACAGCATATTTTGGAGGTATTGTGTACCTTGTTTGTGGCTTGTAATTCCTATTTATGTTCCCCTTTACATGTGGTGATCGGGGATAATTATTTGTGCCTCATTGTGCTCAAGTGATATAGTCACCGAGTTCTTGAACAAAGGAAAGTAGCATTATATTACACTCGCACGTTCTAGATTTTTTCATTATTGCAGCAATTAAGCTTGCAATTCGGTGGGATTCAATTTTTCTCAGTCAAGGGGTTAACATTGTTGTGTTATCTTTTGTCATGACATCGTTTTTGTTTTGTCATGGTGACATTTTTGTTGCCGCTGTAATTTTTCGGGACGGTGTACCATATTTGTGTTGTCTTTTGTCATGGTGACAGTTTTCTTTTGTCATTGTGACATTTTATAACATTATTTTATATCTTTTAGGGACGTTGTACCATTGTTGTGTTATTTTTTTGTCATGGTGACAGTTCTATTTTGTCATTGTGACATTTGTGTGGCCGCCTCTGTCTTTTAGGGACGGTGTACCATTGTTGTGTTATGTTTTGTCATGGTGACAGTTTAGTTTTATCATGGTGACATTTTGTTGTCGCTGTAACTTTTCGGGATGGTGTACCATTGTTGTGTTATCTTTCGTCGTGGCGACAGTTTTGTTTTGTCGTCGTGACATTTTTGTTGCCGCTATATCTTTCAGGGGCAGTGTACACGCGATGGGGTCATGCTGCTTGTCCTGCCGGTGCTGAGTTGGTATACTCTGGTGAGATAATAATAATAATATTAATATTAATATAATAATAATAGTAACAATATGTTTTTTCTACCCGTCTTTTGTAATGCACGTGAGTAGGCATACTAAGAAAGTTTTTCCTATGTCCCTTGTGCGCATTAGTTACAATCATCATAACCGTCATCATTATCATCATCATAACCATCATCATCATCATGGGCTCATTTGATCCCTTCACGGTCGAGAAAAATGTAACGCCACCCAAATGCAAAAGGTATAGATCCTCATGAGCCCCCGCAGTTGCGGGGGCTCGTGAGGATCTATGCCTCTTGCTGAGACCACTTTGAATCCATGTTCCTGGGATAGACGGGAGTCTTGGACGATGAATGACAATGATTTCAAAAAACATAATCTGCGCACACTGACAATGAATGGATTCATTCGAGACGTGCTGCCTCCGGATACGCGGCATAAGCCGCGTATCCGGAGGCGGCACGTCTCGAATGAGTTAAGGATGTCAACCATCATCACTAACAGCAGCAGCATAATACTGACATCGCTTTGAACAGGGTTTGAGTCCCGAATACTTTATCAACATTTTTCTACATGCTTGTTGTATGTGGCGCCGTGAGATGGCCTTGGTCGCCTACTCGGCGTGAAACCTTAATGACTAACTGGCTATTGGCAGGCAGTGTAGGAGGGTCCCACTACAGTGCAAGCGGGGGTGCTGCCAACCAATTGTGCCTTCCCCCCAACCCTGTCTTCGACAATCACACGCCCAATATGTCCTACGGGACAGCCCTCATCTATGGAACGGAGTATGAAACGTGTCCGGAACCTGAGTGCCAAAACACCCCATCTTGTGCAGTCTGCAGGTAATTGTGAGGTTTCAAAATGAAGTAGAAATGTTGACGCAAGGGTTTCGTGTGAAAAGAAAACTGGAAATAGAGGTTGAAGGCTCTTTAAACCTTTTAGCCACACGGGTGCGTTTCAAAAAGTTTAGAAGTGTTACAAAAACAACTATGTAGCAGTTGCAGGTGGTGGATTGACCATGATAATTTAAGGGTAGTGCCAAATTAGCTTGGCGCCTGTCGGCGCCAAGCTAATCTGGCACTACCCTTGAATTATCATGGTCAATCAATCTCCTGCTGTAGGGACTCGGGGCTAAATGGGTTAAGTATGGGAAAAATGAAACACGACGTTTCGAATCGGAGATCTTTCTTCAAATAACTTCGAACATAACAGAACACACAATGATTTTTTTTAAAAGACCTCATCCTGTACAGAGAAAATTTAGAGTGACGCGGAAAAGAATGACGTGAATAAAATGACGTGGAAAGAAGAAGAAAATATGAATTTGAGACAGAGAGAACAGAAGATACATAATGACGTAAACACACGCACAGAACACGTAACACATAAAATACGTCTACATAAATTCACATCACTACACGCTTTCGCATTCACTGATGCCTGCTGCCGCTCGCATACACACACACACACACACACACACACACACACACACACACACACACACACACACACACACACACACACACACACACACACACTAAACAGTGCAAAGGTAGCGTCAAGTATCAGCAGTGAGGTCAAAGTTGATCTGGCACCAACCATCCATACGTCAAGATTCAAGATTTCAAGATTTTATTTAATTCCTTTCGCTCTTATCGGGGTATGGAGGAATAATGCAACAATCAGCATGTAAAACATTACCTCATCTGTGTACATGCACACTCTACAATGAAAGATTAAAATAACAGAAACAATAGAATGCGTGCATGAATTGACATTAATGCATTAAAATTGTAGCGCATTTAACCCAACAAAATGCGTCTCAGCGGCGTAATTGGCTCTTATCATAAGTCTATTACCATACACTAACAGACTTATGCTTTTATTTAAATAACTTTACAACTCTCTGTTGTGAAAACTTTGGACATTCAAAGATTAAATAAAATTCATCATCTAATACATTCATACTGCAATCTGTACAAAATCGTTCTTCTCTCAGTGTTCCAAACTTTCTTCCTTGCTCTAGTTGTACTTTGTGATTGCTGCAGCGAAATTTGATGAATGCAAAAACGTACGTATCGTGAAGATGCAAGATGTACATTTCTTTTCTAAATTCTTGTTTATATTTTCTATACAAAAAAGCTTTATTACTGCTGTTTAATTCTACGAACCACTTCTGAATGAAAGAATCAATTAAACTTTTTTCATCAATTTGACACAATGCGTCAATGTGACTAAAAGTATGCGACTGCCAAACACAATCGAACCCTGTATCAGTTAGTATGTTTTTGATTGTAGTAAGCAAATGACATGCAAACAGTGATTGTTGGTGTAGATAATGCAATGCACAGTACATCCTGCAAGACAATTTATCAGCGTCGCTACTAACAATACTCGCCCAAAACCGAAACATTCTCACTTTAACTTGTATTATGAGTAATATGAGGAGACGCTTGCCTGTTTCTCCGTAAACAAATGAGGACTTTGCAGTTTTGTTCACCGTTCCTAATTCATTGTGCCCGAGGTACGAAATACCCACATTTTGGAGTTGTCCTATGAGGAATGCATTACCATTCAGGTGACAGATCGATCATGATAGTTCAAGGGTGGTGGCAGAATAGCTTGGCGCTTAAAAAGGCCAAGCTATTCTGCCACCACCCTTGAACTATTATTGTCGAGCCATATCTTGCTGTGGTAGATCGCGGGCAGAATGAGGTACTGCCCAGGTCTTCTTCACGTAATTGGGAATTGAGATCATCAGGACCATTTTGTGAGATATCAGGCATGGGAACACCATCATTGTTATTACTAAAATTCAATTCTTTAAAATGGTTATAGAGTGTTGATGTCGATGGATCGACAGCCTTTGTTTGTTTTACTATTGACTACATTACAATATTCTGTTGGGTTTGACGTTTCCAAAGTTTTTAAACTTTTTAGAGATTTTTTTGTCTTTTCAATTCGAATGGCCCTCTTTATAGCTTACGGGGTTCGTCTAGGTGCGAATGTTCAAGCTGTATGTATGTATGTTGCTTGCTGTATCAGGGGCGGATCTTTGGGGGGAGGGATCCTAGGGGACGGAACCCCCCCCCCACTCCCCCACTCCCATCCCCACCCCTGACCCAAATGTCTTAATAAAACTAAAAGTTTGACCCACCCCCACTCCCACCCCCACCTCCTCGAGGTAACTGATCCGCCTCCGCGTATGCTGGAAATAGTTGTGAGGTTTTGTTTGCAGAGAACGACTACCGACAACATTCGAGAGCGAAATCACGGCTGATAACCAGCTTGTACCACAAGCAACACTCCAAACACCTCCAAGAGGCATAGATCCTCATAAGCCCTGTCGGATCATGAGGATCTATGCCTCTTTGAGGTGTTTGGAGTGTCGTGTGTCCGCTGTGATTTCGCTCAACTTTTTCGGGAATAAGCAGGTCAAATTTGCACCCATACTGTGATGTGATTTATGGTCAGGTTTCATCAAAACGTTCGACCCACTCGTTGCAGGATACCCCGAGGCACCTCTGTCATGGTACCCGCAACCAACACCTGCTCTCCCGGGTGGAACCTGGAATATTCCGGGTACATCATGGCGGGTAGAGCACGCGTTGATCACCTTGCTCCGACCGAGTACATATGCGTGGATTCCAGTCGGCAGTACCTGCCAGGGAGCTCAACGAACGATGACGAAAACGTCTTGTATTACGCGATTTTCAAATGCGGCAGTCTTGTCTGTCCGCCATACGTCAACAACAAAGTTTCGTTGTGCGCTGTATGCTCGAAATAATAGACAGTTTCAGGAGTAAATCGGAAGTGAATTAAAACTGTTTGACGTAAACAGTGGATTAAAAGCCCGGACAAACATGCGATATCGCATGTTTGTCCGGGCTTTTATTCCACTGTTTCCGTCGAAACACGTGCAGTTTTGACCTACTTCTGATTTCTGGTCATCGTCTATTGTGCGGTGTTGAGCGCCGGATGTCTACGTCCACTGACAAAGTAGCCTGTTGTAACTAGATATGTGACAGTTGTCACAAAGCTCATGGTCACGCAATAGAATCTCAACGTTCACATTGAGACTCTACGATGTGCCCGCGAGTTTTGTGACAACTGTTACATTGTCACAGGTCTGGTTATAAAAGCGGCCTTGTGTACCTTTTTTATTTTTTAGGGGGGCGAGGTGGATGGGGGGTCTTTTTTGCGAAAAAAAAAGGAAATAAAAATGGCAATCATTTACACTTAAAATGACAATATAGCCTTAGTTTCACACCGGAGGATACTTTTTTGTGTGTGTTTTACCCTTTGTTTGGCGGGGTAGGGGGGCGGGGGTAGGGGTAACATGTCCAATAGGGGGGTCCAGGCAGGGGAGGTAGAGACGAGAGAATGTGCTTTGCCGACTCAAAACATGGAGCAAGGTAGAGAAGGAAGCGCTGGAAGGGGGGGGGGGGAGGGGTCGACATCGCGAAGCATTTTCATATAATATTCCTGTCTGCTTTTCTTCGTCTTCTCTTCACATAAAAAAGTCACGCCTGGGTGGATTTCTGGTGCCCGCTGGATCCATGAGACCGTTTTCCCAGATCCGCAAAAAATGCAGAGTTTTTTTTGTTATTTTTAATGACTGAAGTTGACAACAGTCATGCCTAAAGAGTTTGTCTGATTGCGTCGTCTGTTACTGATTAATCCATTTGGCCCCGACGCACAACAGCAGGAGAGGGAGCGACCATGATCATTTATGCATAGTGCCAGTTTAGCTTGGCGCCTGAAGGCAACTGGTGCATAGTCGTTGGGTAACACCTCCCAAATTTGGGAAATGCGACCGTGGGGTTTAATGGGTTAAGGAAAAGGCACTGCTAATAAAATGTACTGAGGCTTATGTTTTGGTGCGCGCGCGCGCGCGTGTGTGTGTGTGTGTGTGTGTGTGTGTGTGTGTGTGTGTGTGTGTGTGTGTGTGTGTGTGTGTGTGTGTGTGTGTGTGTGTGTGTGTGTGTGTGTGTGTGTGTGTGTGTGTGTGTGTGTGTGTGTTCAAATCCGATCTTTCTGAATTTTTGTTATTCTTAACTCATTCAACTCCGACACGCCACGGCAAAACATGGATCGAGCGTGATAGTTCAAGGGTTGTGCCAGAACAGCTTGGCGCCCCTGTTTCCAGAAGTGTAATACAGTCTTCAGGGGGCAACTTCAAAATTTGCGGATTTCGGTCCTGGAGTAGAATGTGTTAATCTGGTCTACGGCAGTACAAAATTATTGTGGACCAGTGTAACATTCTGTACTGGTTTCAGTGTCCGACCTTGGTCATTCAGATAATAATAATACCGTATATTAAAAGTTTTGGTCCTGCGTGTGGCTTACGGCGTCATGCCAAGTACACATATGAGAGGTCCACAATCACCAAATGGCACTCATGGTATGACCTGATCTTTGTACTTTATTACAGTGAATTAGATAAGTTAGGCATCACAAGTCATCTTATCTATCAGCTCTACAACTAAATAGTAAGGGCGTCAAAATGGCTTTACTGACGTTTATTTTTAGTGGCCATATTTTCAGTACTTTCCGCCATTTTGTATCCTGAGCTTGTAGTAGCAGACGATACTGGCGTGATGACGAACGCAGATCTGAACCTAGAGAAACTGATTACCATGCTCAAAAGCCAATCAGAACGTCTGGAACAGCTAGAAAATGTGGTTCGGAAACAGGACTTGGAAATCGACTGAACCGAAAACTCAAACAACAATCACAGGAAATGAGACAACAGGACAGAAGAATGAAGCATTAAATTTAGAGAAGAGTTTTAAGCAAGAAAGTCAGGTGAGTATATTTTGATGTACCCACTCCATAAAGTGTTTCCTTCTTTGACCCATGTACTGATGTATTATATAACAAGCCTGTTCAACCTGTTCAACCTTGAACAGGCTGAAACTGTGAGCATCGAGGCTTTGCTGCTGCGGACACAGCTCCGCTGGGCGGGGCATGTCTCCAGGATGGAGGATCATCGCCTACCAAAGATCACCCTGTTCGGCGAGCTTGCTACTGGACACCGTGACAGAGGGGCACCAAAGAAGAGATACAAAGACTGTCTCAAGAAGTCACTTAGTGCCTGCCAAATCGACCACCACCAGTGGTCTTCGCTTGCTGCGGACCGTGACACCTGGCGCTCCACCATTTACAAGGCAGCTGTCTCCTTTGAGGACTCTCACAGAGGCGGCTAGCCTTAAGGACAAGCGGCTCAGGAGAAAAAACAGAGATGCCGCAGCTCAGAACCCTGGCCATACCTTCCCCTGCAGCCACTGCGGTCGAACCTGCCTGTCTCGGATTGGCCTTCGCAGCCACGAACAAGCCTGCAGACGTCGTGGGCAACTCCTATAAAATCTTCGTTCGCGAAGTCAAGCCAAGAGATATAACAAGCAGTTAACATTCATGAACGTAAATTTTGTTTTCGACTATATATAATACTGAGGAGCAAAAGAAATGCAACATGTTAGAATCGACGTAAACACTAAAGTGTTTCCGATGATTCCAGAAATGTCGCATTTGTTTTGCTCCTCAGTATATCTTGAACCAACCTTTGCATGATATGGAGCAGATAACTGCCAGACGTGATTATTTGACCCAAATCAAAAAGTCCGAGGACATTTTGATTCGGGTCTCGCAATCACATCTGCTGGTTAACGGCACTGTATCAAGCAAAATGTATCTCAGCATCATATGATAAAATGAAATTTATTTATTTTCCAGATGAAAATGTGGATGGTCATATGTAAATAATTCAATTGCTATGTTGTGGATGTTCATCAGAAGGGCAACACTCGTGAATCCATTCAATGTTTACCGTTTCAAACACGCCCTAGGCTCGTTTCGTACGGTAAAAATCGAATCTACAAATCACTCACGCTCGGTATCTCCATTCTTGTTATTTTATTGTTTTTGTTGTTGTCACAGTTAACATTCTTCTTGTTATAAATGTTGTTATTGCTGGATGCATGTTTGCGTGCGTGTGTTTGTGTGTGCGTGCGTGCGTGTGTTTGCGTACGTGCGTGCGTGTATGTATGTGTGAAAGAGAACTGAAGCTTTACTTGCAATACGTTTATAACACCATAGCAGAGAGTACCAATGGACAACGGTACATCCTTTGACATTCTTCGTACTACAAAGACTACTGTCCGAAAGAGGTATTTTTGTAGCTGACACCCCTTAGCTGTTACTGACGAGATACCGTTCGGCGGACAAGACGCGTAACGCGTCATTTCCACCGAACAGTATCTCGTCAGTAGCAGTCAAGGGGTTAAAACCACAGCGGGAGATGGATCGACCACTATAGTTCAATGGTACCGCCATACTAGCTTATCTCTTTCCTAAAAGTTGAACAAAACATGTTTGGGTATGAACGAGTAACGCAGATCACAGAAATATGATGACCAAGTGTTTGCCCTTGCCGTGAAGTGTGATTTCTTTTTTCTTTTTCTTTTTTGTTTGTGTTTTTGTGTTGGTTATTTCTTTGAATTAACAAGATGTGTATGCCAGCAGTGTAGGAACCGAGGGGAAAAGGGAAGGGGGGGGGGCTGGCCCCTCAAAGAAAATGTAAGGGGCGGGAGAGGGGGGAACCACAGTATTCGCTGGCCCCCTTAATGAATATATGGAAGGTGAAAAGGGGGGGGGGGAGATAACAAAAAAAAATCATGTATATTTTGATTTTTACGTTGTATGGTGATTTTTGTGGAGGCTGGACGAGTATGGCCCTCCCTCCTCCCTCTCCCTCCCCTCGCCCCTCCTCCCCCATGAATGAAAAATATCTTCCTACGCCTACTAATTTCACTGCAGGTCTGACGACTATGGTCTCCTACAGCCGGTGGTTACCCAGATGTCCCAGCAACTGACAGAGATGACGGCTGAGATTCAGTCCATGAAGAACACCAACAGTCTACAGGACACGGCTATCGCTGCTCAAGGTATGTATATGTTCTGCGTTCTAGATTTATTTGCATCACCTGCTCAAAGAAGAGCAGTAGGTTTCTGCCCTTGTTGCTTGTGTAATGAATAGGGTTATTGTCCGCAACAAACGCTGTTCAAAAAATCAGAAATGGGTTTTAAAAAAAATGATGACAAAAACACTGAATTAAAACCCTGGACAAACATGCGATATCGCATTTTAATTAAATAACTGTTTTTGCTAGTTAACTCTTTTCACCCTGATAACTACTGCTTGCACCACCCTTCAACTAAAATGGTTAATATCTCATAATCTTGAATGTAGCCTTCATAGGCCAACAAGCATTTTTTATGCGTACTTCTTTGTTTGTTTGTTTGTTTGTTTGTTTGTTTGTTTGTTTGTTTGTTTGTTTGTTTGTTTACAGGAACAACTTACATCCGCTGGGGTCGTGCCGCCTGTCCCGGATCTGCACAGCTTGTGTACTCAGGTGAAGATGGAACCAAGTCCATTTATATAGAAATGAAATACCAAATAAGAAAGAAGCCCGCTTGAAAGCCCATTATAACACAATTTATTAAATTTTCGAAATGGACTCATAGTAGCAAATTGTTTTTGCATCTCTATGTCCATTTTGAAACAGAGTTTTAACTCCAAGATGTAATACATTGTGTGGTGATGGTCTTTTTTATACGTGTTTCTTTGTTGGGATTTTCTTTGCATTTTCCGCGCATGGCAGTCAGACAATTGGTCTAGATTTCATCTATCTCATTCAGCCCTACAGCAGGAGATGGCTGGACCATGATAATTCAAGGGTAGTGCCAGATTAGCTTGGCGCCGACAGGCGCCAAGCTAATCTGGCACTACCCTTGAATTATCATGGTCCAGCCATCTCCTGCAACTGGTGCATAGTCATGAGATGACGCCTCCAAAATTTGCGAAATACGGCCGTCGGGCTGAATGAGTTAAATATAGCATCACTATCCACGGTTACATGTTGGATGGATGGATGGATGGATGGATGGATGGATGGATGGATGGATGGATGGATAGAATTCAATAAGTGACCGGATAGAAAGACAGCTGAACCGTCTTAGATTGCAATGCCTTTCTTTTGTTGGTTTTGTTGGTTTTGGTGGGGTAGTGTGATGAAGGCGGTGGTAGTGGTTGACGTTGGTGTTTTTGTTTGTTTGTTTGTTTGTTTTTTGGTGTGGCTTTTTTTTTTTTTTTTTTTTTTTTTGGGGGGGGGGGGTTGGGGGGGGGGGGGTTGGTTGTGGTGTTGGTGGTAGTGGTGGTTGTGATGTTTTGAAGAGTGGTTGTAGTTTTAGGGTAACTGTATTTTCTTCTCTGCAAAAATTATGTCATGAACGGCACTTACGTATTATTCGTGAAAGGCGGTTTTCTCTTTCTGTCTATTTCTGTTTTACTTACTTTAAACCCATTTCATCCTGAGGCTGATTTTGCAAAATTTGCTTATTGTCCTTTGAAGACTATATTATAGATTATGAAAGAAATCTACTGTTTTATTTCAAGGGTGGTGCCAGAATAGCTTCGCTCCTCAGGCGTCAAGCTATCCCTGGGGCGGATCTGGTGGGTGGGGAAGTTCTAGGGGTTCCGGAACCCACCCATCCACCCCCCACCCCCCACCCCCCACCCCCACCCCCGATCCAAAATTCTTTAAAATGCTATAGCAAAGTCCTTTATTTGGGTGTTTGGAACACACCCTCTACCCCCCCCCCCCCCCTGCTTAATGAGAGTTTGAACACCGCAAACCCCCCACCCCACCCCACCCCATCCCCTCCCACCCCCCACCCCCGCTTTTCGATTTTTCGGCCCCCGGAAGGTTTATCGTCGGCGAGGCCTATTGTATCAGGTTGAAGGTCCCAAACAAAAAGTCCCCCCCCCCCCCCTTCGAGAAAACCGATCCGCCCCTGTATTCTGGCACCACCCTTGAACTATCAGTCAAATTTATTTCAAGCAATATTTTATCAGGATGAAAAGGGTTAATGGGCAATTCTTTGAATCTGAGTCGCATACACTAACTAACTAATCAATAAAACTACAAACACATTTTTTACAGGAAGTGTAGGGGGATCTCTCTACACATCTCCCGGTGGGGCAGCCAACAATCTCTGCCTCCCTCCTAACCCGACATTCGGCGACCATCAACTGCCTCAAATGGGACATGCTGAGCTGTACGGGTCCGAGTATCAGACGTGCAACGAGCCGCAGTGTGACACTACCCCTGCTTGTGCCGTGTGTCGCATACATCGTCACGCTACTGTCATGGTACGATCAAAGATATTACTATGTCTTTGGTACGGTACTCGCTTCTCACGTAACGACGCTAAACAACAAGAGACGTCCCAGGAAGCAAAGCAGCCGTACGCCAGGGGTCAGCTGCATGAGCGAGCTTAGTCCTGCACCAGCGACTAAGCAAGGTGCGCCGCTATAGCGGCGCACCTTGCTTAGTGGCTGGTGCAGGACTAAGCTCGCTCATGCAACTGGCCCCTGGACCTTTTCGGACTGGGACAGATCTTCTTAAGACAATTTTAACTCGAGGGAAAATTATACAAGATTAATAAAAGACATGAGAAACGTCTTAAATAAACGAACTCTTGAAAAAGTATTATAAAACAAATATAATATAAAACCGTTGGTGAACGCTCATTCAGCTTCATTGCACCTTCAGTTTGGAACACGCTGCTTGCCAGTCTGCGAAATCTCCCTACTCTCAGTTTAAGACTCAGTTTAAAACTCACTTCTTCCAGCTTGCTTTTCCTCAGTAGTAGATCAGTGGTTCAACCCCAGAGTTTGACCGAACCCAACCCCCCAAAGGGTTTATAATTTTGGGGAGTAGGGGTACTAGATGGACAGTAAAGCTATGATGATAACTACAAGAAAATACTTATTATTTGGTATTAGCTTGTTTGTCATTTATCGGGCATTCAGGAAATAATAAACTTTATTATATTTTTTTGTATACATGATGACGTCACAGCATTCCATATTTTTATGAATATGCACCATTATTTAGGTGCGGTGTTCTGAATCACTTCTTTCGTGATTAGTGGAATTAAACGCGCATAAAAGACTTTTGTATATGCTAAAACACTTCCAGTAATATATGTGCACTTCATATTTACACAGTTTGAAAATCTGGTGACGTCATATAATAGTACCGTGAGCTTAAAGTGGGTGGATTTTCATTACGTTTCCAGAATACGAATTTGTATAGGTACAGATTTTTGTAATTTGTCAGGCTTTGAATTGTGGTGGAAATTAGTTTATGCTAGTAAGCCCAAACAGCCATATGCATGAGACAACGTTTGTGACGGTCTAAGTCAGGAGTACCTTAAATTATGGCGCTCTTTGATAATATTCAGTGTGTACGGTATCGTAGATTGTTAAAATTGCCCCCCCCCCCCCCCCCCCCCCATCAAATCACCCGTGTGCGCTATTTGAGCGTTTAAAAACGCGCGCGCACACACATACACACGCACACACACACACACACACACACACACGCACGCACGCACGCACACACACGCACGCACGCACACACACACACACACACACACACACGCGCGCACGCACACGCACACACACACACACACACACACACACACACACACACACACACCACGGGCGGAACAGTTACCTCGGTGGGGGGATTCCAACTTTTTGTTTGGGACCTTCAACCTGGTACAAAAGGCCTTCGATGTCGTCGCAAATGTGTGAGATGATATGCGATTTTTAACTCATTCAGTAAGCTGCGATAATGTTGTGCTCGGCGTTAAGTCTAAATAAGTAAATAACTAATTTTCGCAGTTGTGTTGATACGGAGCACCTTAAATGAGTTAATCCTTCCCTGCCACGTACGCATATTGCATTTCTGAAATCTTTGTTCATTCAACGACCAAACGCCACAACGTCCAGGCAAGAAACATGAATACAAATTAGTATCAACAAGCGACTGCGGGGGGCTCATGAGGATTTATGTCTCTTGCAGTTGGATTAGGTTCACCGGACTTTTCTCGGCAGTGAAGGGCTTAACTGACCATTCGGCGCTGCCCATACTGTCAGAGGCTTGACCTGTCTGCATTTTTTCTGGTAGATCGCCGGAACAAACGTCTGCAACCCTGGGTGGACCCTTGAATACGGGGGTTACATCATGGCCGGCTACGCAAACCACGCACAAGCTACGGAGTACATTTGCATTGCATTACCTCCCTGCCAGCCAGCGCAGTGACGATCAGAACCTCCTCCATTACACAGTGTTCAAGTGCGGCAGTCTGCCATGCCCGCCATATGTGGATGAAAAAATTGTTCTGTGTGCTGTTTGCTCGAAATAAATCGTGAACAGAAAAGATAGCACGTGTATTAGCTTTGTTATTTCTTATTCCCTATTACCTCTCCTAAAAGAACGTTTTATTTATTTATTTATTTAGCTATCTAGCTATCTTGCTTTTTTTTTTTAAATTGTGTCTTTGTTTTGTCACATTAAAGCACCATTACGCATAAATCTGAAAAATCATTTCAGCACCAGTTGCCTTGTCGACACATTTAATGAACTTTAACAGCAGTTTGGACACAGTAAAAGCACATGCGTAATCGCACTTATTTATTCTGCGCTGCCGTTCACGTATCAGTCTATTTTTGGCTCTTTCTCGCACTGATAGCGTTGTATTTCTAGAACGAAGTTTCTAGATTGTCAGGTTACTTGATATAAAGACGACGTGTGCTGAACTGGACTGTCCTGTGTCTAAATGAACCATAGCTAGACTTGTATGTAGCGTTTCGTAACCATCTGAAGTGTATCTTTGAACAGTTACGGCGGTAGTGGGCCTTTTATTCACATACACATTACACATTTCATTTCTTGACCTTTTTGTCTGGTTCTGATCCTCAAGCACTTTTATACATGTGATCACCACAGCACAGCATGCTCATTTTGCTTTGTATGCACCTCTTCCTTCATCAAAAGAACTGTGAAAGCGTGAACTGGAGACAGTGGGTCCAAACCCCGTCCTCCGAGAAGGACAGTTAGAATCCGGAAATATTGATGGAACTTATGCTTTAAAAAAAATTAAATTGACACTCATTGTTAATTTACCTTTTTAATCCCTTAACTGCCGGGGTCAGTCTTGCGAACGCTACCCATCTGCAAGAGACATAAATCCTCATGAGCCCCCGCTTAGTATTACGATCTTGATGTTTAATTTGGGTCCCGGCTACGTAGTGTTCTTCACGCGAATGTCGGACAGTGTGTGGCGGTTTCAGACGCGTTATTCGTGATCACAGTGTGTGGCGGTTTCAGACGCGTTATTCGTGATCACAGTGTGTGGCGGTTTCAGACGCGTTATTCGTGATCACAGTGTGTGGCGGTTTCAGACGCGTTATTCGTGATCACAGTGTGTGGCGGTTTCAGACGCGTTATTCGTGATCACAGTGTGTGGCGGTTTCAGACGCGTTATTCGTGATCAACGACAGCGAAGGGGTTAAAGCGAACATTTTGCGGGACCAGTGTCTTGCGTCGTCCACTTTATATAGCGTAAATTTAACCCATTTAGCCCCTAGTCCCTACAGCAAAAGATGGATTGACCATGATAATTCAAGGGTAGTGCCAGATGAGCTTGGCGCCTGAAGACGCCAAGCTCATCTGGCACTACCCTTGAATTATCATGGTCAATCCATCCCCTGCAACTGGTACACAGTCATACGGCAACACCTCCAAAATTTGATAAATGTGACCTTGGGGCTAAAAGGGTTAAAGAGATCTGCCTCCGGTTGCAGGAACCTTTTCCAGGCCAGTAACTGCCAACCAACTGTCCCTCTCTGCATTGCAGCGAGATATTTGCGTGGGGCTAAAAACAGCTCATAACAAAGACAGGCAGGTACTGGCCGTTGAAAATCACGTGCAGCTCGACGCTGGAGTCCGTTCAGGGATCCGCGAGTGATTACTTTTATAGGTCGTTTTTACATCGGAGCGCACAACGTTTTTCACAATGAAATGTCTTCGCAAGGAACCACTTTTCTATACCTCGTGTAGAACAAATATCATTGTGTGTCAGTTGACCTAATGCGATTTACTTTCAAGAAATTCGAACAATGTGTCAATGTTGCTGTACAGTCGTAACAATGCGAATTGTTTCACATGAAATCCCTTATTTTTCATCCCTAAGAAATCACTTATTTTTCATCCCTAAATGTGCCCCATATATAGTCAGGCCAGTAAAAGAAAGATCCATTTCCACGTGAATGAGTAAGCTGACCAAGTTTTCAAACCTGAAACAGCGCAGGCACACATGAAGTCTGTATGCTTGACCTCGATTTGAAATCTGACCGTTTCCGGCTGGGCATTGAAAATGTTTCATGCCTTTTCACCAGATTATCACAAATGTACAGCAAAATCAACAAAACATAGGCGTTAAGTAAAAATAGCTCATATTAGGTCAACTGGCATTAAATGATATTTGGTCTTAAAGTGATACAGAAAGTGTTTCTTTGCGGGAACATTTGGAAAAATGTGTGCTCTGACGTCAAACGGCCTAAACAGTGCATTCCCTATTTCATGTTCCAGGAGCCAGTTGCATGAGTGAGCTTAGTCCTGTACCAGCCACTAAGCAAGGTGCTTCGGTATATAGCGAAGCATCTTGCTTAGTGGCTGATGCAGGACTAAGCTCACTCATGCAACCGCCGCAAGGTTCAGAGAATGGCCGTCTTGCTTTTCTTCTGTTGTTTGTGTTCGCAGTGAAGACGGGGTCAATGAAAATTACAAATTAAGATTGGAGCAAAAACTGGAACAACTGCTTTTGAAGTATGAACATCAGGAGGAACGGACAAAACATTTGACTGAACTGAACCAACGGCTGGAAAACACGGTCTGGATGCAGAAACTGGAGCTGGAGTTACTGAAAAGGGAAAACGAATTTGATTAGAGTAAGGGCTGGATACGGATCGCATCTATTTTCAATTATTAATATTTAAAATGTCAGAAATTTCAATCTTACATTAGGAACACAGCTACTGACATGACACCCTTTGCTTTCAAAAGCTGTGTTAAAATTAAAATGTGAAAACTAACAATATCTTTAACCCGTTAAATGACTAGACGCGGATTGTTTTTTTGTTTTTTTTTTTAATCATTGTAAATTCAACACCAAAGATCCCCAGCCGTCTAAGGTACATAGATACAGAGTGATTTCAGCAAGAGGCATAGACTCTCATGAGCCCCCTCAACTGCGGGTGATCATGAAGATTTATACCTCTTGCAGTTGGGTGCGGTTCAATTTTCTTCTCGGCAATGAAGGGGTTACAGCCCTCAGCCATCTACCTCGAACTTTCGAATTTTGTTTTGCAGACGTCTCATCCAGCATCTTTGGATTACTCACGACTCTTGGCAGATACGGCCGGTCGCCATCAACGGAAGTCACTGAAACGGTAATATACTGACGAGCAAATGAAATGCGACACTTTTGGAATCATCGGAAACACTAAAGTGTAGTTGTTTCCCGGCAGAGAAAATTTCATTTAGCCGACGTCAGCCTTGTTGACTCGTACACAGCCGTGCGCGAGTCAACTACGTTATGTCGATCAGAGGACCGTTTGTTTACTGTTCTTTGCATCTTTGAATTAAATTGTGTTTTGATTGTTTTTGTTGTGCTGTTGGTGCTGCTGTTGTTGCTGCTGTTGTAGTTGTTGCTGATGCTGATGCTGATGCTGCCGTTGTTGATTTGTTGTTGCTGCTGCTGTTGCTGCTGATGCTGCTGTTTTGTTGTTGCTGTGGTTGTTGCTGCTGCTGCTGCATGCTCCTTTTGTTCTTGTGTTGTTATTGCTGTTGCTGATGTTGTTTTTGCTTCGTGTTTTGTTAAGTTGTTTTGTTGTTGTTTTTACTTTTGTTTTGTTGTTTTGTTTTGTGGGGTTTTGTTATTGTTGTTTTTGTACATGTATTGTTGTTTTTGTGTGTGTGTTTTGTGTTATGGGTGGGCTGGTGGGGTGGGGCACCTCTCTGCATTTTTAGCAATCGTAATCACAATAATTTATTTCACGCATTTCGCAGCCTTCGTTTATATCTACTTAATCTAAGCCCTGATCTGAACCCCGACTCACTGCAGCAGGATATTGGTCGACCTGCACTGGTTATCTCCCTCGATTCGCTCAGCGCAGCCATCTACGGAGACAGCCAGTGTGGTGGCGCCAAGTTTAATCTGGCACTACCCTTGAATTATCATTGCCGACATATCTCCAGCATCTGAACGTAGTCATCAGCAAAATTTAGGAAGTACGGCCATGGGGTTAAACAGGTTAAGTTACATAGTTCGTAATAGATCCTCCTAACATTACAACTTTTCATAGAAGAATGAATTAACTGATCTGACGACCTCGGAGGGTTTGAACCCGTTTAAATCAGGTAACGCAAAGACTGAACCAGGTGGATGCTGAGATTCAGGCTGTCAAAAACCTCAACGTAGTTCTGAAACAAGCGTCAAAGCGGCACGATCGCGCTATTGGTGAGACGGATTGTTATGGATGGATGGATGGATGGATGTATGGATGGATGGATGGACGGACGGTGGATGGATGGATGGATGGATGGATGGATGGATGGATGGATGGATGGACGGACGGACGGACGGTTGGATGGATGGATGGATGGATGGATGGACGGACGGACGGACGGACAGATCAATAGATAGACGCATTCTTGAATGGAAGGGAGGAAGGAAGTTTTTGTGGCAACATTGTTTCCTTTCCAGCTACAGTTGATACGTATAGGGCCAAAATCTGCGTGTCTGTGGGACTTGTATGTGTACACAGGTATGCGTTCAGACATAATAATAATAATGCATAGCATTTATATGGCGCATTTCTCATATTTATAATATAACTCAATGCGCAGAATGTAGCCGCGAACTGAACCCAACAAGCACGCTCACGTGAATCACACGCATTCACTCACACACTGTACGTAAACACAGAACATTCACGTGGTGCTAAGGGCAAGCTCAAGCGAGCTACTGACGGTATTTGGAAATCGTTTTGTATTTGAAATTTGATTAAGTTGGCTGAAACTGATACCAAAGTGGAGGGAGAGGAAGAGCCGGAGTACCCGGAGAAAGAACCCCCGACGGTCCGCCCGAATTAACGGTGACACTTACTAGAGGAGAAAAATCCGACGCCGGAACCCGGAATCGAACCTCGCACCTTTAGCATTGGTGGCAGGCGCCTTAACCACTGCGCCACGGACCGCCCCATACACACAATTTCTTTGCTTCAGGTGCCCCATACACACAATTTCTTTGCTTCAGGTGCAACCTATATTCGGTGGGGTCACAATGCCTGTCCTAATTCTTCGGAAATTGTATACGCTGGTAAGTGCTTGCCGACACTGCTTATTTTGTCATGATGTATTTTGCTGTATACGTGCGCTGCCCTGTGCACCTTTTGGTTGTCGGTAGCGGTTTTTGTCGCGATGATTCATATCGGAATCATCGCGACAAAAATCGCTACCGACAGCCAAAGGGTTAAACAAGGTGACTTTAAAAGCATTCTCTCTTTGGTTTAACCTTCTTGCGTGTGCAACCCCCACAAACGTACGCACACCTTGAGCCAGAACGTCTTTGTGGCGACCAACACCCAGTAGGTGAAGGCCACAAACCTGTCATATTGTGTGTAGCGTGCAGGTGTTGTTTTGTTTTGTTTTGTTTGTTTTTTAACCAGACTGAATGAGCTAATCAATTGTATTTTATCCTCAAAGGAAATGCAGGATGGTCTTTTTATTCTGAAACGGGAGCAGCTGTTGATCATCTGTGCATTCCCCCCAAGCCAACCTTTGACAACCATGCAGTACCTAGTTCAAGGGTGGTGTCGGGATAGCTTGGCGCCTGCAGGCGCCAAGCTATCCCGACACCATCCTTGAACAAGATACTGTTACGCTAATCTGATGGGGACCAAATACACCTGCGACGAACCAGAATGCGATAACACCCCAGGTGAAAAGCAAAATCCAGACCTCACTCAGTGTGCAATGCAATACAATAAAACACACAGAAGAAAAACACTTTGGGATGACAAAAACATTACTGTCACAAAGATCCCGAGATTTTCAGCGTCAAAAATCAAAAGGAGGCATCCGCATTTCACGCCAAAGTCACTTGCTTCTTCTTCTTCTTCTTCTTCTTCTTCCTCAATCGCTTGAAGCGCAATATGCATGATGCAGCCGTTAGGCACCTTAAAGGTCCTGCATCTCTGTCTTTGGCCAGGGAGGTTAATCGGGGGTCCCTCCCCTAATAATAAAATAATAATTATGGTATTTATAATGCGCTTATCTTATAATAATTATAACTCTAAGCGCGCACTCACAACTCGCGCACGCATGCGCACGCTTTAGACAACGACTCACGAACCACAAATAGTGAAATACATTACGACAGTCTGCTTAGGGTGGGGAGTGTGGTCGTATAGTGCTAGAACTGTTGAAAGAGGTGAGTTTTGAGGGCGGACTGGAAGGAGGAGAGTGTTTCTGACGGAGAGAGAGTGGGAGAGTGTTCCAGATGGATGGACCGTATACTGAGAAGGAGCGGGGACCGAAAGTGCTGAGTTAGTTGCGGGGGGATGTGGAGGCGGAGAGGGTCGGAGGCGGAGCGGAGGGAGCGGGGAGGAGTGTAGGGGTGAAGTAAGTTTGAGAGACAGGCGGGAGCGCAGTTGTTCAGTGATTTGTAGCAGAGAGACAGAATCTTGTATTGGATGCATTGGGGGATGGGAAGCCAGTGAAGGAGTTTGAGCAGGGGAGTGATGTGGTCGGATTTTTACCTCACTAAAAAATACCTCACTACCGAAGCTGCCACCAAACTCGCTGTCTCTCTCATCTTATCTCGCATCGACTACTGCAACTCCCTCCTTTCCGGCCTTCCTCACTCCACCACTCTCACTCTCCAGCGCATCCAGAACAATGCTGCCCGCCTCGTCCTCAAAAAGAAAAAATCCGACCACATCACTCCCCTGCTCAAACTCCTTCACTGGCTCCCCATCCCCCAACGCATCCAATACAAGATTCTGTCTCTCTGCTACAAATCCCTGAACAACTACGCTCCTGCCTATCTCTCCAACTTACTTCACCCCTACACTCCTCCCCGCTCCCTCCGCTCCGCCTCCGATCCTCTCCGCCTCCTCATCCCCCGCACCAAACTCAGCACTTTCGGCCCCCGCTCCTTCTCAGTATACGGTCCATCTACCTGGAACACTCTCCCACTCTCTCTCCGTCAGAAACACTCGCTCTCCTCCTTCCAGTCCGCCCTCAAAACTCACCTTTTTCAACAGTTCTAGCACTATATCACCACACTCCCCACCCCAAGCTGACCGTCGTAATGTATTTTCACTATTTGTGTTACGTGAGTCATTGTCTAAAGCGTGCGCATGCGTGTGCGAGTTGCGAGTGCGCGCTTAGAGTTACAATTATTATAAGATAAGCGCATTATAAATACCGTAATTATTTATTATTATTATTTTTTCTTTCTGAGGACGAGGCAGGCAGCATTGTTCTGGACGCGCTGGAGAGTGAAAGTGGTGGAGTGAGGGAGGCCGGAAAGGAGAGAGTTGCAGTAGTCGATGCGAGATAGGATGAGAGAGACAGCAAGTTTGGTGGCAGCTTCGGTAGTGAGGTATTTTCTGATCTGACTGATGCGGCGGAGGTGGAAGTAGCATGCCTAGACTGACTGTCGTTCAGAACTGCTGAACTCGGTATGCCCAGGCCACCAATGAGTAACAACACATTGGCCCCTCACTTCGTTTAGCCCGCCAGCAGAAGCGGTTTACCAGAGTGTGGCCACTGTTATCCCTAACAGCTTTCTTGGAGCCAGAAGTGAGAGTTGAGTGCTGGGTGAGGACCAGTGCTCCCGTCCACCCGAGTGGGTGCTGCCAGGTTCACAAAGGTACTACCTCTCTCCAGACACCCCATACACCCCAATGTCACTTGCGAGGCTGCACGCGAATACCATCGATATCTAGACAATACAATACAATACAATACAATACAATACAATGCAATACAATAAATACAACATAATACAATAATGCTTTTTTGTCCCCTGGGGTATAACATAAAAAGACGGGGACAAGTATATATAGAAATATACATGTCCACAAAACCCGCAGGCCGGCACCGCCCTCCCCCTCCCCCTCCCCCTCAGGCCCCACCCCCACCCCTTCTCACTGCACACAAACACACATACACACACACACACATACACACACACACACACACACACACACACACACATCTAAAAGCACCTAAACGCACTTACATACGGGTATGTAAAATAAGACGCGGTAAAGGGACTAGCGTGAATAGTCTTCCCTTTTTGCAGACTTTTGGGATGTACGCGCATGTGCAATTGTAATCGTATAGTTCGACAATTTCAGCCCAAAAAATGGTAACTGATATTCAATACACATATTGACCAGCAAAGTGTGCAGAGGAGTGTGTCCAGAATTTATAAAATAATCATTAACCCCTTCACTGCCAGTGGTTGCTAAATCTTAAACCTGTAGCTCAACAGGAATGCTTATAACTCATTCTGCGCGCGACACACCACAGCAAGATATGGCTCGACCTTGAAAGTTCAAGGGTGGTAGCAGAATAGCTTGGCGCCTATAGGCGCCAAGCTATTCTGCCACCACACTTGAACTATCATGGTCGATCTGCCTCCTGAATTCGAATGCGGTTCTCAGAGGATAACTCCAAAATATGGGTATTTTGTAATTCGGGCACAATGAGATAATCACCTTGTAAAGAAGGCCTCGGATCACATACTCTGACCACGATGTGGACAGGCTGCTAATGTTTTGTTTTTTTTATCGAAGGCACACAATTGTTAGTTACGAGGCCGCACGCCAACACTATAATGCCTGCTGAAGAGCCCAAATTACAGGCCATCACACATGTCCCTGACCTCTGGCGTTTACAGATTGACCCTACAAAGCAGAGGAAAAACTCAAGACTGTCCAACTGCAAGAGGCATAGATCCTCATGAGCCCCGCATCTGCAGGGCTCATGAGGATCTATGCCTCTTGCTGACACTACATTTTACTGGCATGGATGGGACTCTTCGGCGTCGAATTAACAGAACAGGGGCGGATCTGGGAGGGGTGGATCGGCCACCCACCACCCAAAAAGATTCTTTAAAATGCAATAACAAAGCCCCTTTTGGGGGTGTTTGGACCCCCCTCCTCCCTGTTTAATTTTTTGGCGAGTTTTTCACATACACATCTTCCCGATCCCTCTTCCCCCTCTTCCCCCCCCCCCCCCCCCCCACCACCCAACCCTCTTGCGTTGTATGATAGTTTGGTGAGTGGTGAGAGTCTCGACACACACGCCTTCTCCCTCTTCCACCTCCCCCCCCCCTCCTCCCCGAGGTAACTGATATGCTTCTGCAGAAACACAGTGTGCCTCTACTGGCAATGACGGGGTTAAATTAACTCTGTTCTCTAGTGTGCGCTGTGTGCCAGTCCCGAGGGCTTCATTCATCGTGGTAACCGGAACAAACGTCTGCTACCCTGGGTGGACCAGTCTGGAGTATTCCGGGTACATCATGGCCGGGAAAGGAGATCAGCACGCGACGGAATACATTTGCGTCATAGGGGTCCGTTGATAGTAGCATTGACTAATGCAAATCCACTGCGCCACCGCGTGCGCTCAAGCGCCCATACTAAGCTCAAGACAAATTTTTGTAGTCTTGAGCTTAGTATAGGCGCCAAGCTAATCTGGCACTACCCTTGAATTATAATGGTCGATCCATCTCCTGCAACAGATGCAAATGACGCCTCCAAAATTGGGGAAATACGTGCGTCGAGCTGAATGAGTTAAGTTAGAAACATGAAACACGACGTTTTGGATCAACGATCCTTCTTTGCTATAGATAATTTCTGTGCTCATTTATTCTCACGCCCCTACCTAGCTTTGCGTACGCGTACATTAATTAGCGCGTGCGCGCGTGTTCTCGAGGGCGTGATTCATCGTAATTTACGATAATAAAAATAGAGCATTATTAATTAGGTCAATGTTCATCTTGTAACAAAAAGGTCAGACAATAATCATTCTTTCGCTCCCAAATATTGCACCTATCCATAATAACCACCTGTTACGACAATTCATAATTCCCGTCAGCATATTCACTGCTGAACAAAAAAAAAATGCAAGAGGTATAGATCCTCATGAGCCCCAGCGACTGCGGGGGCTCATGAGAATCTATGCCTCTTGCTGTGCTTGTTATGTCCGTGTTCCTCAAGCAGATTGGCCGTTTACAGGCGATACACGTTATAGTTGCCGATTTTTCATTCATAGCCACAAGTAGTGAAGGTATTAGCAGATCTGATGACACTAGCTCTTTGCACACTAGGTATTGCACCATAAAGAGAAAGAGGACTGGAGCTGTAGGTAAGAAAACTTTTGAGTAGTTTGGGTGAATGGTTGGATGTTTGTGTATTTTGGGGCGGAAGTCTACGTCAATATAAATCTTATTTGTCATTGCTGAAAGCGATCTGCTCGATCAAAGGTGGGCGTGAATAGCTAAAATTTGCCAATGCAGCGGACTACCAATATAGATTTTTTTCTACCTTCTCTTCACCGTCTGTTTGAGTAGATAAACGTGAAGAGTTTTTTTTCTACGGCCTCTTGTACTTAAAAAAAGAACTCCTCTACGTACAAAGGAAAAGAAAAGCAGAAACGTCTTTCATTTTACGACATCCATACGCTACTGGTTAATGATGTTAGCCACTTTGTCCGGCATTATTGTAAGACATACTAAAACATTCATACGCTACTGGTTATGTCAGCCACTTTGTCCGGCATTATTGTCAGACATACTAAAACATTCATACGCTACTGGTTATGTCAGCCACTTTGTCCGGCATTATTGTCAGACATACTAAAACATTCATACGCTATTGGTTATGTCAGCCACTTTGTCCGGCATTATTGTCAGACATACTAAAACATTCATACGCTACTGGTTATGTTAGCCACTTTGTCCGGCATTATTGTAAAACATACTAAAACATTCATACGCTATTGGTTATGTTAGCCACTTTGTCCGGCATTATTGTCAGACATACTAAAACATTCATACGCTACTGGTTATGTTAGCCACTTTGTCCGGCATTATTGTAAGACATACTAAAACATTCATACGCTATTGGTTATGTCAGCCACTTTGTCCGGCATTATTGTAAGACATACTAAAACATTCATACGCTATTGGTTATGTCAGCCACTTTGTCCGGCATTATTGTAAGACATACTAAAACATTCATACGCTATTGGTTATGTCAGCCACTTTGTCCGGCATTATTGTCAGACATACTAAAACATTCATACGCTACTGGTTATGTTAGCCACTTTGTCCGGCATTATTGTAAAACATACTAAAACATTCATACGCTATTGGTTATGTTAGCCACTTTGTCCGGCATTATTGTAAGACATACTAAAACATTCATACGCTATTGGTTATGTCATCCACTTTGTCCGGCATTATTGTAAGGCATACTAAAACATTCATACGCTACTGGTTATGTCAGCCACTTTGTCCGGCATTATTGTAAGGCATACTAAAACATTCATACGCTACTGGTTATGTCAGCCACTTTGTCCGGCATTATTGTCAGACATACTAAAACATTCATACGCTACTGGTTATGTCAGCCACTTTGTCCGGCATTATTGTCAGACATACTAAAACATTCATACGCTACTGGTTATGTCAGCCACTTTGTCCGGCATTATTGTCAGACATACTAAAACATTCATACGCTACTGGTTATGTCAGCCACTTTGTCCGGCATTATTGTAAGACATACTAAAACATTCATACGCTACTGGTTATGTCAGCCACTTTGTCCGGCATTATTGTAAGACATACTAAAATATTCATACGCTAGTGGTTATGTCAGCCACTTTGTCCGGCATTATTGTAAGACATACTAAAACATTCATACGCTACTGGTTATGTCAGCCACTTTGTCCGGAATTATTGTAAGACATACTAAAACATTCATACGCTACTGGTTATGTCAGCCACTTTGTCCGGCATTATTGTAAGACATACTAAAACATTCATACGCTACTGGTTATGTTAGCCACTTTGTCCGGCATTATTGTAAGACATACTAAAACATTCATACGCTATTGGTTATGTCAGCCACTTTGTCCGGCATTATTGTAAGACATACTAAAACATTCATACGCTATTGGTTATGTCAGCCGCTTTGTCCGGCATTATTGTAAGACATACTAAAACATTCATACGCTATTGGTTATGTCAGCCACTTTGTCCGGCATTATTGTAAGACATACTAAAACATTCATACGCTATTGGTTATGTCAGCCACTTTGTCCGGCATTATTGTCAGACATACTAAAACATTCATACGCTACTGGTTATGTTAGCCACTTTGTCCGGCATTATTGTAAAACATACTAAAACATTCATACGCTATTGGTTATGTTAGCCACTTTGTCCGGCATTATTGTAAGACATACTAAAACATTCATACGCTATTGGTTATGTCATCCACTTTGTCCGGCATTATTGTAAGGCATACTAAAACATTCATACGCTACTGGTTATGTCAGCCACTTTGTCCGGCATTATTGTAAGGCATACTAAAACATTCATACGCTACTGGTTATGTCAGCCACTTTGTCCGGCATTATTGTAAGGCATACTAAAACATTCATACGCTACTGGTTATGTCAGCCACTTTGTCCGGCATTATTGTCAGACATACTAAAACATTCATACGCTACTGGTTATGTCAGCCACTTTGTCCGGCATTATTGTCAGACATACTAAAACATTCATACGCTACTGGTTATGTCAGCCACTTTGTCCGGCATTATTGTCAGACATACTAAAACATTCATACGCTGCTGGTTATGTCAGCCACTTTGTCCGGCATTATTGTCAGACATACTAAAACATTCATACGCTACTGGTTATGTCAGCCACTTTGTCCGGCATTATTGTCAGACATACTAAAACATTCATACGCTACTGGTTATGTCAGCCACTTTGTCCGGCATTATTGTCAGACATACTAAAACATTCATACGCTACTGGTTATGTCAGCCACTTTGTCCGGCATTATTGTCAGACATACTAAAACAGTCATACGCTACTGGTTATGTTAGCCACTTTGTCCGGCATTATTGTCAGACATACTAAAACATTCATACGCTACTGGTTATGTCAGCCACTTTGTCCGGCATTATTGTCAGACATACTAAAACAGTCATACGCTACTGGTTATGTCAGCCACTTTGTCCGGCATTATTGTCAGACATACTAAAACATTCATACGCTACTGGTTATGTCAGCCACTTTGTCCGGCATTATTGTCAGACAAACTAAAACATTCATACGCTACTGGTTATGTCAGCCACTTTGTCCGACATTATTGTAAGACATACTAAAACATTCATACGCTACTGGTTATGTCAGCCACTTTGTCCGGCATTATTGTCAGACATACTAAAAACAGTTATAGAGAAGATATTGTGAACTATTAACCCAGTCTTGGCTGGGAGCAGGTCCCCTTACCAGACTAACCCCTTAACTGCTAGGAAATGTGATAACCACCCCACTGTAAGAGGCGCATAAACATATACGAAAGGCAAAGAATCCTCTCCACAGCCCACGCGTCTTAAATCTGTGTCACGATTGCCCGGCGTAGGAACCAATTAAAAACAGCACGTGATGTGTTCCCGATGGATTCTGCTGCTTTACCTGGCCGTGGGCGTCAGAGGCGACCGGAGGGGAGATGACGATGGGTGCTGGTGTACCGATGCCAAGAAACTCGAAATACGGATTGGACGTGAGTTCTGGACTAACCAGTTAAGCCCTGATACACTACAAAAGGGGATGGATCGAACACGATAGTTCAAGGGTGGTGCCAGAACAGCTCGGCGCCTTTAGGCGCCGCGCTGCTCTGGCACCACCCTTGAACTATCGTGATCAAGCTATCTTGAACTGGTTTTCAATCTTCAGAGGACAACTTCCGAATTTGAGCGTAATGGGTTAATATGTAAATTATTTCGCACAATACCAGTAAGCGGCCAATGGTAATGGGACCGACGTTGGTCACTGCTGGCCTGCGCGTGGTTCTGTGGGGACCATTTCATATGCTCATTATTATTATACATGCATGCTGAAATAATAATGACAATACAAGCTTTGATTTAGGCGCTTAATCTTTTTCTATAATTCGGCTCAAAGTATCTTCAGCTGAACACAACACGCGCGCTCACGTGAAACACACGCAGCCACTCACACTCATACCGCAAGCATTACACATTCACTAGGTATTAAGGGCCAGCCCAGAAAAGAACCCAACGGAGAAAGAAACACGCTTAGCAAAAACAGATTGTTGCAACACAATTTATTAATATTTGGGGTATTTGTCTATTTTGAAAAAAATAGACAAACAAACTAGTATAGAATTCAGTCGCTACTTATCTTGTCAGAGAAGTAGGAAGTCGGCATTTTAAACGCTTGGCAGTCACCTTTTGGGTCTGGATTAAGGATCAGCTCAGCTGATTAAGTTTCGCAATTTGTGGCTTGAGAAGGTGCAGGACAGGTTCTTACCACAGGGTTTTTGTGTCTTTTTTACCGCATAAAAAGACAATTATTCTTTGTTTTTTATCTGCTTTGAAATTAACTGTTCAGTCATCGGGTTTTGTTTTTTTCGGGAGAGCTTGGCGGTAAGTCCCGGGTTTGAATCCACCTGGGGTCAAAATTTGCTCAGACCCTATTTGGTGTCCCATCTTGAAATCTCCTTCGTGGTGGACAAAAGACGTTAAGCCCAAAACGTTTAACGTTTTGTTTTTCCGAGGCGTGTTTTTATTATTATTTTGTTAATTATTATTATTTCCTGTCCTCTTCATCAACATAGTCTCGTGTTGTTACCAGCTTCAGTGACGAGCGCGGTGCACAAGAGGATCTCGCTGCCGGACTGGTTCACGCTGTGTCTGAGGGGGACGGGCCAGTATGAAGAAGTGGAAGGACAGGACTGGAAAGGTTTCTACAACAGAGGGGAACTGGTAAGTAGCGCAGAGGGAGTTCACTTCTCTGCAATAGACTTCTGTAGAGTTTCGCTGCCGTGATGAATTTCAAGCCGTGCTTGAGCTGCGCTCTACTCCAAAACCGCCGTGAGATGGCCTTAGTCGCCTACTCGGCGTTAACCCTTATCATTCTGATACACCCATTGCTTGAAATAAATGTGACTGATAGTTCAAGGGTGGTGCCAGAATAGTTTGGCGCCTGAGGCGCCAAGCTATTCTGGCACCACCCTTAAACTAAAACAGTTGATCTATCTCCTAATCTGCAATGTAGCCTTCATAGGGCAGTAAGCAAATTTTACAAAATCAGCCTCAGGATGTAATGGGTTAAACCCAAATAACTAACTTACCAGCTACTCAGAAAATTTCGAGTAAACAAACGGCTGCACGATGTGTGACCTGTCGATCTCAGTCCAATTGAAGCCTGCGGAGCCTAGAGCACTGCTGAAAATCATACTACGCCGTTGCTGTTAGTTCGGTGTTTAGCCCTTTTCATCCTGACAAGACCGTTCCTAGACATACATTTGACTATGATAGTTCGAGGGTGGCGCCAGAATAGCTTGGCGCCTCAGGCGCCAAGCTATTCTGGCACCACCCTTAAACTAAAACGGTTGATCTGTCTCATAATCTGTATTGCAACCTTCATAGGACTATAATATATTTTTTAATCAGTCTCAGGGTGTAATAGGTTAACGTCCACGGCACCGAGATGATAATAGTCGGCCCTAGCGAGCGGGTGATGAGGGATGAGGACAGCTATTATTTATGGCGTACGACCTGAACGATGATCAATTCAGGCGCACGGCAGATATGTCCACTTTGACCTACCAGAACCTTATAACGAACCTGCTATCTAACTAACTATTAGGTGTAACGTCCTTTGGCAAAAATGTGATCAAGGATGGGTACTATCTGAACAAGCCCGTCGTTTTGTCTGGTCCCTGCCAAGCCGTGCTAAGAGCCTCGATCTGTCGAAACACGAGCATTTCTGATGTACTGTTGATTTGCGAGCAACGTCAATAGACCCCTGTAGAGGTCCGCGCTTTACTAAAACTATGTTGGAAAAGCACGTGATCGCGTTCTTTAATGCCATTGGCCTGGCCTAGCATTTGTTTTTAATTAATCCACTACTTGCTTTGATAGAAGCGCAATTTTGATCCGCTTCTGAGTTCTGAACAACTTCTGCTAGTTAGGCACAGGCTGTGTTAGAGAAATGTGTTTTCCCTATGTGTCTCATTGCACAGTATTTATTTCTTCTAGTCACTGTAAAACAAGACTTCGTCTTGTTTCACACTGACTAGAAGAAATAAATACTGTGCATTGACGAAGTCTTGTTTTACAGTGACTAGGAGAAATAAATACTGTGCATTGACGAAGTCTTGTCTGACAGTGACTAGAAGAAATAAATATTGTGCATTGACGAAGTCTTGTACAGTGCTTAGAAGAAATAAATATTGTGCATTGACGAAGTCTTGTACAGTGCTTAGAAGAAATAAATACTGTGCATTGACGAAGTCGTGTACAGTGCCTAGAAGAAATAAATACTGTGCGCGCATTGCGAAGTCGTGTACAGTGCCTAGAAATAAATACAAGTGCAATGAAATACTGCAAAGTGCATTGATGCATTTAGGCGTAAATCTGACCACTATAAATACATCAAAAGGTGATTACAATGAGCTGCCACTATTTTACCAAGATTTTTTTAATGGCTGGTCTTCACGCCCGTGTAATTTATCCTGGCCCTCCGATTTGTCATGGTTTTTGTTTGTATTTGTTTGCAGTCGTTTGTCGTTTATTTTGTGGGGATTTGTTCCCCCGTTCGCACAACGTAAGTGCGTAATGTCAATTCCCATATAACCCTTTATCGCTGAGATATAATGAAAGCTTCGTGACCAGTCAACAACAGGAGGCACAGATCTGTTTCCCGCTGGGTCATAGTTTGGCTCTTTTGGTCTGTTTCTGTGATGACTATGTAGTCCATAAACTCGCCAGGTCTTCCGTACACCACCACCCGCCCCCTCCCCAGTACTCAATAAGATGGGTTTCAAAATGTACGTTAGTATGTCTTGAGATGTTTAAGCCGTGTTCTTCGAAAATCCTTAGGAACACACCAGAGATATAGCCGATGGCGCAAGGGTACCCTCATTCACGCTCTTCGCAGATGCTAAAATGAGGTTGAGAAACATTTTCCTCTAAATAAATCAGAATTCATTCGAGAAGCCCAAATCAGCCAATATTATGTTAAGGCACACCTTCTGCATCTTCTGCACACACAAAAGCAGAAAGAAAAATATTGAATCTCTGGCTCACAGTGAAGGTATTTGTGCACCCAGTAAACGGACATTTCTGCGAAATCGCACAAAAAAAAAAAAAAAAAAAAAAAAGACAAAAATAATGTGTCAGATGCCTTCTGACATTTTCTATAGCACTGACAGTCCATTTTCAGGCTTACATCATTAAAACAGGATGTCACAATTATTATAAACTTGACTAGGTGATGCTGTGATCACTTTGAGTGCCACAGTGGTTGATTTTGTATCCCTACCCCCAAGTTGTAAAAATACACAAAATTAATTAACAAAAATTATTAAAGTTATTCCATTTCATTTTGACCTTTCTTTACCTATTAAGTTTCAATAATGTGAGCATACAGTGCAAGAAAATAAGGAAAGTCGGCATCCTTTACGTTCGTGGTGAATGATAGCTTTTTCCCATTTAAAATTGCCGAAATGGAAAACGTACGTTGTTTCTGATGCCCTCAGAAATTTTGTATACAACTGAGAGGTCTTATTTTTTATATAGGTTTTATTGGTTAGGATAGAGTACCACAGTTATTCCCTACCTGATCGCAGCATCACCTAGTCAAGTTTATAATAATTGTGACATCCTGTTTTAATGATGTAAGCCTGAAAATGGACTGTCAGTGAAATAGAAAATGTCTGAAAGCATCTGACACATTATTTTTTGTCTGTTTTTGCGATTTCGCAGAAATGGCCATTTACTGGGAGCACAAATACCTTCACTGTGAGCCAGAGATTCAATATTTTTTCATTCTGTTTTTTAGCAGAGGATGCAGAAGGTGTGCCTTAACATAATATTGCCTGATTTGGGCTCCTGGGATGAATTCTGGTTTATTTAGAGGAAAATGTTTCTCAACCTCATTTTAGCATCTGCAAAGAGCGTGAATGAGGGTACCCTTGCGCGCCATCGGCTATATCTCTGGTGTGTTCCTAAGGATTTTCGGGGAACATCGCTTAAACATCTCAGGACATACTAAGGTACACTTTGAAACCTATCTTATTGAGTACTGGGTGGTGGGGGGGGGGGGGTGTGCACGGTAGACCTGGATAGCTTATGGACTAATGCTCTTTTTCATTTATTTTGCAATGCTGTCAGAAACATAAACTGTGACCGATCACATTGAGGTTTACGGGTGTAGTCGCCCCAGGACCGAAACCCCCCACATTCTGAAGTTGCCCTCTGAAGGACTGTATTACAATTCTAGAGACAAGACAGCTCGAGCATGATAGTTCAAGGGTGGTGCCCGAATAGCTTGTCGCCTATGGGCGCCAAGCTATTCTGGCTCCACCCTTGAAATATCGTGCTCGATCCATGTCTTGCTGTAGTGTGTCGGGGCTGAATGAGTTAACCAGTTACGTAGTTAGATAGTGACGCAGTTACGTAGTTAGATAGTGACGCAGTTACATAGTTAGATAGTGACGCAGTTACGTAGTTAGACAGTGACGCAGTTACGTAGCTAGATAGTGACGCAGTTACGTAGCTAGATAGTGACACAGTTACGTAGTTAGATAGTGACGCAGTTACGTAGTTACGTAGTTAGATAGTGACGCAGTTACGTAGTTAGATAGTGACGCAGTTACGTAGTTACATAGTGACGTAAGTACGTAGTTAGATAGTGACTCAGTTACGTGGTTAGATAGTGACGCAGTTACGTAGCTAGATAGTGACGCAGTTACGTAGTTAGATAGTGACTCAGTTACGTAGTTAGATAGTGACGTAGTTACGTAGTTAGATAGTGACGCAGTTACGTGGTTAGATAGTGACGCAGTTACGTAGTTAGATAGTGACGCAGTTACGTAGTTAGATAGTGACGCAGTTACGTAGTTACATAGTGACGCAGTTATGTGGTTAGATAGTGACGCATTTACGTAGCTAGATAGTGACGCAGTTACGTAGTTAGATAGTGACGCTGTTAAGTAGTTAGATAGTGACTCAGTTACGTAGTTAGATAGTGACGCTGTTACGTAGTTACATAGTGACTCAGTTACGTAGTTAGATAGTGACGCAGTTACGTAGTTAGATAGTGACGCTGTTACGTAGTTACATAGTGACTCAGTTACGTAGTTAGATAGTGACGCAGTTACGTAGTTAGATAGTGACGCAGTTACGTAGTTAGATATTGACGCAGTTACGTAGTTAGATAGTGACGCAGTTACATAGTTAGATAGTGACGCAGTTACGTGGTTAGATAGTGACGCAGTTACGTAGCTAGATAGTGATGCAGTTACGTAGTTAGAGAGTGACGTAGTTACGTAGTTAGATAGTGACTCAGTTACGTAGTTAGATAGTGACGCAGTTACGTAGTTAGATAGTGACGCATTTACGTAGTTAGATAGTGATGTAGTTACGTAGTTAGATAGTGACTCAGTTACGTAGTTAGATAGTAACGCAGTTATGTAGTTAGAGAGTGACGTAGTTACGTAGTTAGATAGTGACGCAGTTACGTAGTTAGATAGTAACGCAGTTACGTAGTTAGATAGTGACGTAGTTACGTAGTTAGATAGTGACTCAGTTACGTAATTAGATAGTAACGCAGTTACGTAGTTAGATAGTGACGTAGTTACATAGTTAGATATGACTCAGTTACGTAGTTAGATAGTAACGCAGTTACGTAGTTAGATAGTGACGCAGTTACGTGGTTAGGTAGTGACGCAGTTACGTAGTTAGATAGTGACGCAGTTACATAGTTAGATAGTGACGCAGTTACGTAGTTAGATAGTGACGTAGTTACGTAGTTAGATAGTGACTCAGTTACGTAGTTAGACAGTGACGCAGTTACGTAGTTAGATAGTGGCGCAGTTACGTGGTTAGATAGTGACGCAGTTACGTAGCTAGATGGTGAAGCAGTTACGTAGTTAGATAGTGACGTTGTTACGTAGTTAGATAGTGACTCAGTTACGTAGTTAGATAGTGACGCTGTTACGAAGTTACATAGTGACTCAGTTACGTAGTTAGATAGTGACGCAGTTACGTAGTTCGATAGTGACGCTGTTACGTAGTTAGATAGTGACTCAGTTACGTAGTTAGATAGTGACGCAGTTACGCGTCATTTCCGCCGGGCGTTATCGTCAGTAGCAGTCAAAGGTTTTAACTCATTCGCGGCGAGTTGCATCCGGATACGCGGCGTCACGCCGCGTATCCGGATGCAACTCGCCGCGAATGGGTTAAAGCCATCACCATACATTATCCGTATGTGTTGCAGATTTTATGGAGCTTGGCACACCACTGGGGCCCTGAAAGCGTCGGCTGCTGAGTCATCAAATGTACAGATGCGGAATATGTATTATTTGAAACGAGAAACGCTGTCTATAGTTGGTTAGTTCGGGGTTTAACGGCACCGGAGTGTTAATGGACGGCCCTAGCAGGCGGGTTTATGATGGGGGATAGAGATGGCTATCGCCTATGGAGCACGACCTGAACACTGATCAATTCGGCCACGCTGCAACTGTGCCACTTTGATTTACCAGGACCTTTTAACGGACATGCTATGTGAACAAGCCCGTCTGTTTTTTTTCCTGCACCAACTTTGTCCATGAAAGTATTTTAATGATCAATAATACTCATTTATCAATGCTGTAAGGTACATTATGATTCATATGTATTTATTGAGCTGCGAAAGAAAACAAAATCAAATAAACGTGACGAAACTAGAATGTTTGAATTTTTCTACCAATCTCTGGCCAGTCTTAACCCATTTCCACTGTACACTGTACGTACACGTTTGTTTCTGAAACCTTGGTTCATTCAACGACCAAACGAACATTTCCCAGTTCGGCGATTTTAAATGGGAAAAAGCTATCACTCACCACGAACGTACAGTAAAGGATGCCGACTTTCCCTTAACCCCTTCCCACTGTACACTGTACGTACATGTTTGTTTCTGAAACCTTGGTTCATTCAACGACCAAAGGCCAGCACCGTCCAAGAAACATGGATACAAAGTGGACTCAGCAAGAGGCATAGATTCTCATGAGGCTTCCTGTGGCCTTTTGAGAGTGCACCATACAGGAGTTGGCGTGGCATGCGAGAATCATCCTTGCGTATAACATTGCCTGTCCAGCGGAGTTGTGTCTTTAAGATCAAGGCTTCAACACTCACTAAGCCAGCATTGTCCAGGACTTCCAGGTTTGTCACCTTGTCTTGCCATTTGATGCCCATGAGTGAGCGCAGGGATCTCATGTGGAAATGTTCAAGCTGCTTGAGGTGCTTTCTGTACAGCGTCCATGACTCACAGCCGTAGAGGAGGCTGGGGAGAACTACTGCCTTGTAGACTTTGATCTTGGTGGAGAGCTTGACGTTGTTGTTATTCAACACACGAGTGCGCAGGCGACCCAGGGCTTGGCTGGCTTTGCTGATGCGAGTTGCGATTTCCTTGTCGATAGTACCGTCAGAAGAGATGATGCTCCCAAGGTACCTGAACTGGTCGACAGTCTTCAGCTCGGTGCCTTCGATGTACACTTTGGGTGTGGGGGGAGGAGGGGGGGCTCTTGTGTCTGGGGCTGGTTGGTGCAGGACCTCGGTCTTGCTGAGACTGATGGTGAGGCCAAACAGTCGAGAGGCTTCCGAGAACCTGTTGACGATGGTCTGGAGGTCAGACTCCGTGTGCGCCATCAGCGCACAGTTATCAGCAAATAGCGCCTCAAGGCTCGGTCTCTCGATGGTCTTGGTCCTGGCGTTCAGTCGACGGAGGTCGAAGAGAGAGCCGTCTAGTCTGTACTTCAGGTACACTCCCTTCTCAAGGTCGCGTACTGCATGGGTCAGGACACACTTGAAGAACAGGTTGAACATCACAGGGGCAAGAACACAACCTTGTTTCACGCCGTTGGAAATGTCGCAGGGTGCGGATGTGTCGCCGTTTGACTGGACAACTCCTACCATTCCATCATGGAAGAGGCGGATGATGTTGGTGAACTTCCTGGGGCAGTCGAGCTTTGCGAGGATGACCCAAAGCGCTTCTCTGTTCACGGTGTCGAATGCTTTGGTTAGATCTATGAAAACAGCGTAGAGGTCCATGGGCTGCTCAATGCATTTTTCCTGGACCTGTTTCACAGAGAAGACCATGTCGACTGTGCTGCGGCCGGGTCTGAAGCCACGCTGAGCCTCTGAGAGTGCTTCCTTAGATACAGAGCTGATCAGGCGGTTGAGGATGACTCTCGCAATGATCTTGCCAGCAATGGACAAGAGTGAGATCACTCGGTAATGAGACACTCTGCTTTGCTGCCCTGTTCTTGAACAGGGAGACGATTGTAGCATCTCTAAATTCCTGTTGCATGTTCTCCTCTGCCCAGATGCATGTCAGAATGTTGAGAAAGACATCAAGGGTCTCAGGTCCAGCTGCCTTGAAGAGCTCTGCGGGGATGCCGTCCATGCCTGCAGCCTTGCCGGAGCTAGTCTGGTTGATCGCTTTCTTGACCTCGTCCAGGGTTGGCGGGAGGTCAAGGTCATCCAGTGTCGGCTTCTGGGGAATTATGTCCATTGCCGCGGGATCGACAGTGGAAGGCAGGTTCAGCAGATTTGAGAAGTGTTCTCTCCAGCGCTCAGTGATGCTGCCTTTGTCCTTTAGCAAGGTGAAGCCGTCGGCGGAAAAGAGAGGGGTTGTACTGGGTCTGGCAGAGCCGTAGACAGCTTTCATAGCGCTGAAAAACTCCTTGGAGTTGCTGGATTCAGCAAAGTGTTCAAGTTTCTTTGCTTTGCCGTCCCACCAGGTGTCCTGCATGTTGCGGAGCTCTCTCTGGGCTTTTCTCTGGAGATGTTTGAAGCGGTCTTTCTTGGACAAGGAGTTGATGTCGTTCTGCCACTCGATGAAGGCACTGCGCTTTTGCTCCAGTAGCTTGTTGATCACTTCATTGTTCTCATCAAACCAATCCTGGTGTACTCTCTGCTTGGGTCCAAGCTCATCTTTGGCAGACTCCGTCACCATCCCCTTGAACTGGTTCCAGATTTCAGTTGGGTTGCCAGTCAACCGTCCATGGGAAGTTAGCAGGTCATCAAGGTGGGACTGGAAATTTTCCTTGACGTCCGGGCACTTCAGCTTGGCCAGTGGTGTCTGGAGTATTCAAGGAGGGAGTTTCACCTATAATGGGGGGACAAGTCGCCTCTCGAAGGTTAGAGAGTAGTGCACCAGTTTAGGTCCCCACTTTGACACTCAACTCCCACTTGTGGCTCTACGTAGCTGCAGCATGCGCAGCGGCCATACCACGGGCAGCAACTTCGACTGGCTGGCTAAACCAAGTGAGGGGAAACCGGGGGTCTCAAATCCTTGGTGAGGCAGGACTTGCTTGTCTTAGCATGCAAAGTCTGTCACTGGCCGACTGGGCGGAGGAAACTCAATCAAGGGTTCAACGGCCAAGAGGGCGGGTCAGCAGCGCACTGTGGAGTGCATAGGGCATGTCAGAGCACAGAAGAAGCTACCAGTGTAACGTCTCATCGTGCCACTGGACTCTGTTTTCTGCGGCCGAGAGGGTGGGGTTGCTCCAGCGCAACAGCTTCTCCACCAAAATCTCCTTCACGCGCAGGTTTTGTGCATGGATCTTCACCTTCACCAAATCTGCTACTTCATCTTCTTTTTTTCTTCTGCCTCCTCCAGAAGTCCTGCGGCGATGGGGAACGGGCGAAACGACAGGTAGAGGTTACTACTGGGAGTCGCAGCTCCGAACCTGCACGTAGGCGGTCTGTGAACCAGTGGTCGCTCTTCCCTGTACCAGGGGCAGCAGGGAAGTTCGGCAGCATCCCAGGCGACTGAGCAGCCCTCTTCAGGACAGCACTGCTCACCCTAGTAAGGGAAGGAACTAGAAAAGGTGTTCCAAACATTGCCTGCCCTATATAAAACGGTCACCTTAATCCTTTTATGCGGTCGAAAAGAAAAACAAAAAAGAAACTTATTCTCGGTACGTGGAACGTACGAACCCTGTTGGGCCCACACGGGCTGGGCAAGATGAACAGCAATGGCCTGCTGCTGCTGACATTGTGCGCTGAGAATGGACTCGCCATCACCAACACCCTCTTCAGGCTGGCTAGTAAGTACAAGACAACATGGATGCATCCCAGGTCCAAACAGTGGCATCTTATAGACTATGTCATTGTCCGCCAGCGGGATACTCGTGATGTCAGAATCACCAGAGCCATGAGAGGAGCCGAGTGCTGGGCTGACCATCGGCTGGTGCGGTCTGTCCTCAACCTGCACATTGCACCAACACACAGGAAGAGGCCGAAGCTCACCCGTCCTTCATTCAACCTGGTTAAGCTGAAGTGTTCAATATATATATATATATATATATATATATATATATATATATATATATATATATATATATATATATATATATATATATATATATATATATAATTTTTCAATAAATTCTGAGAATGCTGTGCTAATGCCATGGAAATCCAGGCTGGTAAGCTTGCATTGTGTCATCAGGACATCAGCTGTCCTTTTGTGACTGCATCGCTTATTAGATCTTTTGAGCCTTCCACTGAACACCTACTACATAAAGTAATAGGGACTACCCCCAGGCGCCCCGCAACCCGCTGGAGAATATCCAGTCCTCCCCCCGAGAGGGGAGTTTAGTCCATAAAGCTTTAGGGATGCAATCCACGCTGCCTAGTGGTTGCTACCAGTCAAATTCTGGAGGCGGCTTCTAGTATATGCGTAGTGTTTGCAATTTCAGGTTACGCCGTATGCCTACCTGATGAGACCCACCTTGGGTCGAAACCGGTCGTAGGCGGCAAAATCTTAAATCTATCCAGCAGGTCCAAGATCTGTTTGGGAATATTCATGCACTAGCCTCCCCTCTCGGGGGGAGGACTGGATATTCTCCAGCGGGTTGCGGGGCGCCTGGGGGTAGTCCCTATTACTTTATGTAGTAGGTGTTCAGTGGAAGGCTCAAAAGATCTAATAAGCGATGCAGTCACAAAAGGACAGCTGATGTCCTGATGACACAATGCAAGCTTACCAGCCTGGATTTCCATGGCATTAGCACAGCATTCTCAGAATTTATTGAAAAATTATGTCCCTTGGAGCTACTCTGATTGAGTGCATTTTTTTGGCTTGGGCGACGCCTTTGTTATAAGTAATGAATATATATATATATATATATATATATATATATATATATATATATATATATATATATATATATATATATATATATATATATATATATATATATATATATATATATATATATATATATATATATATTGAACACTTCAGCTTAACCAGGTTGAATGAAGGACGGGTGAGCTTCGGCCTCTCCCTGTGTGTTGGTGCAATGTGCAGGTTGAGGACAGACCGCACCAGCCGATGGTCAGCCCAGCACTAGGCTCCTATATATAAACTGCGGCCGTCATGGGCCCGAAGACTGGAAAGCGAGCACCACCCAACTGCAAAAGGAATAGAACGTATTCAGCCGGCATTATTCAGTTGCATTAGACATAATATAGACTCTCCTGAACAAACACTACCAAACGGCAAGAGCCATTACTCGTAGATCCTCGCGATCAAACACCGATTGCAAGAGTCATTCAACCTCTTCAGCGAGCATCGCCCGACTGCACGAAAAATATAGACCTTCATGAACAAGCACCAACTGCAGGAGACACAGAACCTCGTGAACGGACACAGAACCTCCTCAGCTTGTGTATAGCTGGGTAGCTCAGGTGGTAGAGTGTTCGACTCTCGCTACTAATGGTAGTAGGTTTGAGTCTACTACCATTAGTAGCGAGAATATACATATATATATATATATATATATATATATATATATATATATATATATATATATATATATATATATATATATATATATATATATATATATATATATATATATATTATATATATATATATATATATATATATATATATATATATATATATATATATATATATATATATATATATATATATATATATATAGTATGCGTAAAACTACTCCAATTTTCCCTTTATTCAATGACGATTTCGATTTATCAGGTTTGCATGTCTACGAGCGAGAGACGCAAGCTTGGGGATTTTGTAGCAACTGTTTCCGTGTGACAAAATGGTGGCACTTTTCAATCTGTTTAACAACATTCAAGACACGGGAATCAATCACAACTAGTAATATTTTGGTTTAAAAAAATTTATTATGTCTCAAACAAACAAAGCATTTCTGAAACAGCACATCTTGAAACAAATGCTATTTTTTTGTTTGAAAATACGTTACGCCCAATTGGGCCATGTTTCTGAGAACTACTCATATATAAGTAAAAAGGAATCAGTACTAAATAAACGGACACATTCAAACAAAGCAAAATTAACCCCATTACCTGCCACTGGACGCACAGTTTGTTTCCTTAAAGGCCCCGCCACACGGGCCGGTTGTGCCCCGATTTTGAAGCCGATTCCGATCCGTTTGCGATCGGATGACGTCAATTATCCGATCCGGTCCCAACCGGCTGGGAATCGGCTGACTAGAACCTGCTCTATATTTCCGATCCGAATCGGTCCCGATCGTAAGCTTCAACCAATCAGAGCGCGTCTCGCAAAGCATGTCGTTTCAACACGGTTTGCAAATGGCCGAACACGCCTGTTGTGATCAGTACCACCGCCGTTGCCGCTGATGTTTCGCACGCCTCTTCCCGAATATGATCCAAAACTGCTGATAATGCAAGCACATCATCGTCACTGTCAAAACCAGCAGTCATTTTGCAGAACAGGTACGACTTTGATCTTCGGTTCAAACCGGTCGGCTAAACTTGACAAGTCGAGAAATGTCAGTGTGGCACTGCACACGTTTTTTAATCCGGCCCGATCACCTACCGATTCGAAAACTGATCGGGAATCGGCCTCAAAACCGGGCTCGTGTAGCGGGGCCTTAAATCTTAGTTCATTCAACCGCCAAAAACCACTACCGTCCAAGTAACATTGATACACACTGGTCTCGGCAAGAGATCTAGATCCTCATGAGTCCCCGCGATTGCGGTGGCGCAGGAGGGTCTATATCTCTCGGACTTGGAGTGTGTTCACTTTTTCTCGGTAGTGAAGGGGTTAATGATATTTAAGTGACAGCAGTTCGGCGCAGCAAAAGAAATAACACTTAAACGCTATAATACCTAAGCAAGATAGTTTTGCGCAATAAAAATCATGCATGGCAAAGCCAAAACAATAGGTGCTAACAATCATACATGCACACACGTGTACAAACGCGCACGGCGTTAAACCCAAATAACTAACTAACTACAAATGCGCATATGCACTCACGCACACATCAATATACACTGACGACGAAATGAAATACGACATTTGTGGATTCTAAGTGTTTCCGATGATTCTACAAATGTATTTCTTTTGCTCGTCAGTATAACTTGTCTTTGGAATGATCGGATTTCACAGACAAAACAAACACAGCGTAAAATAAATGTTTTGTTTTTTTCTTTTTTTTTTTCTTTTTTCTTTTTTTTTTCGGGGGGGGGGGGGGGGGTGGAGGAGTTGTTGCTCATTTTTCTTCGTTGTACACGTGAACAAGAGTTCGCCCATTACTGATAATGGGCTGCAGAAAACCTCTGATACCTTTGCCCACTCACATGAATTGTGAAAGCAATAGTAGGAAAGTCTTAGTTTTGGGCAAAGCATGTTGGGGACCCGTTGTAGCGACACATTACCAGCAATCAAAGCTTGCCATGGAGCAGAGCACTAAACAGTGCTTAACCCCTTCACTGCCAGGGCAAGCCGAACGCTACCCATCTGCAAGAGACATAAATTCTCGAGAGCCCCCGCGACAGCGGGGGCTCGTGAGGATTTATGTCTCTTGCTAGTCCTGTGTTCCTTGGGTCATATGTCATTTGTGTTCTTCACGCCAACGTCGGTCAGTGTTAAGTGGTTTCAGACGCGAAATCCGTGATAACTGGCCACAAAGGGGTTAATGCTGCTTGCTTTCGTATCCTTTGATTTGCTGGTGTTTTTTTTTTTTTTAATATAATTTAATTGATTGGCTGGTTGACCAGTTGTTGGCATGTTTGTATGGGTTCGTAGAGTGCAGCTTGATTTTTTCGCCCGTAGACTTCTGTTGCAGGCAAACAAGATGAAAACCCTTCCTGTTCTCCTCGTTCTTATTGTCTTGGTCACGGTCATGCAGGGGCGAACCGTCGAGGATAAACGTAAGCCTTTCTATATATCTATTTTGAAAGATTTCACTTTCTGCTATTGAATTTGAAGTTTAAAAACACAATCCGCTAGAGTTCAAATCAGGAAAGAAGTAATGGCTCAAAGAGTGTCGCTATCACCCTATTTTCTAGAAACACAAAGAACACTACGTTAACTCATTCGAGACGTGCCGTATACGGATACGCGGCTATTTGCCGCGTATCCGTATACGCAAGTCTCGAATGAGTTAAGGATCGTAGATATATCTTCAGGTGAAACATGATATTCGGTAGGTATTTTTATTTGCGGGTTTTTTTTTAATTGTTTTTTTTTTAATACGGTAATGCCGACATTCTTTTGAACCGTTTCTTCTATAACATTTTGTTGTTGTTGTTGTATTTCAATCAAAGATCCAAAATGTATTTTATGTTATTAGCTTTTCGTCTCAAAGACAAAGGTGCAGAAAAGACGGCGTTTCAACACCTTCTTTTTGCGCCTTGGTCTTTGAGACGAAAACCTGTATTACACACGTGTACAGCCCTGTATTCTAGGTTCTGCCCCTCCTTACTTAGCTGATCTTGTCCAGCTCTGCTTCAGACACTCGTGTTTTCCGTATCCCTAGACGTATTAAGGTCACTCAAGGACATCGTGCATTTTCGTATTTTGGTCCCATTACATGGAACGCGCTCCCAACTGACGTGCGTCACTCATCATCTCTTTCAATTTTTAAATGCAAGCCGGTTGCATATACTTAAAGACCATTTTGTCTGCCGTCTCATCATGTGTGCGTGTGTGATTTTCTGCTCCTTGTAAATCAATGTATGTTTGTTGTTTTGTTGTTGTTGTATGTGTTTGTTTTTGTATTTTGCTTTGTGTGGGTTATTACTGTGATTGTAAAGCGCCTATAGCACCTTGGTGATTAAGTGCTATACAAATTACCTTATTATTATTATTATTATTATTATTATTATTATTATTATTATTATTATTATTATTATTATTATTCAGCCCTGCTAAGTGTGCACAACTTTTCTGGTAGAAAGTCTGACCAACAAATTGGTATGGTCACACGCGATATTCACTTTCATGGTCTTAAAACCTTATCCTACGTACGAAAGCGAGAAAAATAAGGTTTTAAAACCACTCGAGTGAGATTCTCAGTATCACCTTAACAGCGATGTAAGAATCTCCATATAACGTGGATAACATAGCTTTCATTCATATATGATTTTCATTTTCAGCCGAGGTCAGAGATGCAGGTCCCGAGTCAAGGCCTGCAGGCGAAGAAGAGTTGTCCCGCCGGGATGACTGTGTGTGCAACATAAATGCTTGCTCATGGCCTGGATCCCAGTTATGCATGTGCTGTCCGGGGTGGGGAGGGAAGCGCGCCTTTTGAGAATCTTGAGCATTGTTCGAGAATCATTATTACTTGAGAAAAAGTCTACTTTTTGAGAATAGGATTAAGACTATTTCACTAAATATACTTTTTTTTAAAAAAAGAATATCTCCTGTTGCTGAAGAATAGGTCGTACCATCTAAGGATAGGAAGGGTGTTATTGTTGTTTTCACCGAATGACTCCTAACAACGAATGAAAACAAAATCGTACGGCAGATAACACACAAGAGAGTCTACTATAAACATATAAAAAAATCAAGACCAAAAAGGTGACTGCCAAGCGTGTAATATGCAAAGAAGTACCCAACGGAGAAAGAAACACGCTTAGAAAAGACGGGTACAACACAATTTATTAATATTTCGGGTAAATACCCTTTGTCAAAATAGACAAACAAACAAACAGAGAGATCAGCCGCTACTTATCTTCATTGTGCCACATTCCTTCTGCCAATGAAGATAAGTAGCGGCTAATCTCTCTGTTTGTTTGTTTGTCTATTTTGACAAAGGGTATTTACCCGAAATATTAATAAATTGTGTTGTACCCGTCTTTTCTAAGCGTGTTTCTTTCTCCTTTGGGTACTCCTTTACTATAAACATAGACAACAAACATATCCAAGAGGTAAAGATCCTCATGAGCCCAGAGGGCTCGTGAGGATCTGTGCCTCTTGGATATGTTTGGAGCGTTGTCTTTGCTGGTTGCTCGCCTCGACTTCGCTCTTGTTCGATGTTGGGAGTCATTCATTGCAAACCGGCGAAACCTCACTAATATTATTGCTTTGAGAAGACTTCGATGGTTAAAAGAATAACTAGTGCTCTTGAATAAAATATTAAATTGATGTGAGAGAATATCACACGAGTTACTTAAAATGTTCGGCTATTTGTCAATGGTCATTCTCGGAAATGCAAGTGATGTTCATCAAGTTGTCTTTAAACAAGAAATTATTTGAATGTATAACAAATGTTGACACAGTTGAATAAACGTTGCACCGAAGTGCGTTTTGTTCTCCAAAAGCATGTGCGTTGTTAATGTTGTCTTGAAAAGGGACAAAATCACAGTCCAGGACATAGATCACATATTGCAAAAAGTTGTGTGTAAAAAAAAGTCTTAGATTTAAACTGCTTAGCTGTCGGTGGACGCATATTGTGGTTGTTAATTCAAAGCCAAGGAGCATGGATACAAAGTGTTGTCGGCAAGAGGCGTAGATCCTCATGAGCCCCCGCAACTGCGGGGGCTCATGAGGATCTACGTCTCTTGCAGCTGGATTCAAGTCAGATTTTTTCTTGTAGCGAACGGATTAATTTTTTTTTAAGTTGTCCTAAAAATATATAACACGTTACGTAACTCACACGTGCCAATCTGAACAGACCTCACTTACAGGGGGCACAGTCACTTCCCGAATCACCTTTTTCCCGATTCTTAAACTCTCCACGACGTCACCTGTGGTACCGTTAGTTGTACGAAACACAAACGGGAAGGCCGAGTACAGTTCTGAACATTGAACACTGTGCGTACCTCTCGTGTACCCTTTCTCGTGCACAGACACAGAAGACACGCACGTACTCAAGTTTTTGTACTCCCAGACCAACATCCTTTGCGAGCAAAGCGGAACCGGAAGTTGCCAGCGTTCCCAGCGGGCCGTGGTCAAGGGCAAGACGTACTTCCGGTCGAAGTGCATGTATACGACGTGATCTGTAAGTCCCCACAAGTGCGTGGAGTTTTCGTCGAAAAAGAAAATGTCCAGGAATGGCCATTTGTGGACGGCATTAGGTACTGTGGGTAGATCCGACAAGAAAAACCTGTTTTCCCCCAAAAAAAAGAATATAGTTTTTAAAAAAAGTTCATGCAGCCTGGTATAAACTAAGCTAGTACAGGTGAAATTAGAGTTCAAATTAGACCGAACTTTGTTAGGTCGAAGTAAAGTCCCTTAGTAATAAAGGGAGGTGTATTGCCTTAACTCATTCAGCCCGACGCACGTATTCAGTCCCAAATTTTGGAGGCGTCATCTGTTGCAGGAGATGGATCGATCGTGATAATTCAAGGGTAGTGCCAGATTAGCTTGATGCCAACAGGCGCCAAGCTAATCTGACACTACCCTTGAATTATCATGGTCGACCCATCTCCTGCTGTAATGCGTCAGGGCTGAATGGGTTGTCTGATGAAATAATTGTTATAGGAGTAGCAGTATTAGTAAACAATTATTATTACTATTGTTGTAAAACAATTATCATTATTTATCATTATTGTTCTTGTTGTTAGTAGTAGTAGTAGTAGTAGTAGTAGTAGTATCATCATCAGCATCACCAGCATCATCATCATCATCACTGATCATCATTATTGTTATGATATGGCACATCGCCAAGACACCCAATGTATCCGAAGTTTTAATTGTTATAAGCAAAATCATGTACATAGAAAGAATGCTGTCGGGAGCTCTGGAAAAAAAATGTTGTTATATCCGACCTTGTTATAAACAAATTAGAATGTAATAATAAATTGAGGTGAATAAATAAGTAAATAAATAATATATAAAGTGATAATCATTATCAACATAATTATGTACCCACTCCATAAAATTTTCCCTTCTTTGACACACGTACTGATATATTGTATAACAAGCAAATTAATATTCCTGAACATGCTCGATATGCTTTCCTTCCCATAATTCCTTGCAGACCAAAGAGACTCATTCTTGATGCTTGCCTCTGTCCGCAATGCAAAAACGCTAAATATGCTCATACTGTCACATTAGCAAGCTCCTTGTGCTCACTAGTAATGAAATACTTCTTAGTGTGTACGTAAATAAACAAATCTACTGGCATTTCCCGTCATTATCTGTGTTCTAACTACAAGCAGACTTTAACGCATGATTATAGAAAGCACAGATGTGTACACAGTCAAACGAAATCAGTCTCCGCGCTGAGTCAGTCGACAGTCAAATACGGGGCACACAACAGATCAGCATTTGGACAGACACAAACACACATCTGAAGTGTCACACCCAGGTTCATAAATACACATAGTTATTAATGTCTGTGGTCGCACCTAAGGCAGATTATCCGCCTGTTTTCTCCAACATCGGAGGCGTGCGAGATAAAATTTGCGCGACGACACATGTTCAGCAGTGTCAGGTTTGCTACTGAGGCTCTGTATGTTTGAAGCATACATTTGGTGCCGGATGGACAGTAAAGTTCCCGTCAGCCTATGTGTATGTAAAGTTTACGTTACGACACCTCCTTAGAAACATTTCAGAAGAGTATGACGTGAACTCCAGACTATACGGGCCCTAGATTGTGACGCTAAAGAGTTTTGTGGTGACGTGATTTAGTTCAGTAGGTGCAGTACACACAGTGCCACTATCAGTGGCACTGAAGGGGTAAAGTTCACTATGTTTCAGCGCAAATCTAAAAAAAAAAATAAAGTGAAAATATTAAGCGAAAATCTACACAGCTTGAGTAAACCTGGGCGTAAATCTACCCAGTGTAAACGTGCGCTGTCGCTATTCCATTGAGATATTGTTATTTGAGTAAATTCAAGCCTTTGTCGATTTATGATGGGTGGAATCATGCTGTCAAGATTCGCGCTAAGTTTATTTAGTTCTAAAAATAAATGGAAAATCAGAGAAACGCATTTGCACTGGGTAGATGTACGCCTAGGTGGATTTGCGCTGAGTACACTTCGGCTAGTAGCGTCAAGCTGGGAAGTTTCATGTCCAATTATAGCGAAATTGACCACTTCAGCAAAAATGGCGGTAAACAGAAGGACTCTGGTAAAGTTTTGTTTTGGACTGGGTACATAGGCCTACATTATATTGAGCAACATATTGCTTGATATAGTGCCGATAAACAACAGATGTGATAACTTGACCCGAATCAAAAGTCCTCGTCTTACGACTCTGACATTTTGATTCGGGTCTCGTAATCACATCTGCCTGTTATCGGCACTATGGGCAAGCAAAATTCTGCTCAATATAATATAATGCAAAATATTATTATTATTATTATTATTATTATTATTATTATTATTATTATTATTATTATTATTATTATTATTATTATTATTATTATTATTATTAGCAGCAGCAGCAGCATTTACTCACCTCCAAACGCCTTTCCTTTGAGTCCAAAGTGTAAAACCCTTAATGTTCCCCAGCACGTGACGTATCTCCTTCCACTGGCTTCCGTTCATCAGTAGATCTATGTCATCGTCCCAAGGTATTAGACCATGGTGGCGAAAAGAGCCTAGCAGCGTCCCTCCGATCACGAAATAGTCCCAGACGTACTGTTGACACGCGCGTATAAATACGTCCACAGTGAACATGAACTTCGCCTTACTTTCGGAGGTCAGCAGAGGAGTGAAATAGCTGAGAGTCGTGTGAGCGTCTTTGGTGGACTGGTTGGAAGAAAGGCGCTCTCTCTCTGCGAAAAACTCTGGACTGAGTGGCTCGTAGAATTTGGTCACCTGGCAGACAAATATGAAAAATACTGCTGATTTAATTCTGTCGTAACCCCGTAACTGCAAAGAAAAGAGTGATCTTGATCCAACTGCAAGAGACATAGATCCTCATGAGCCCCCGCTGTCGCGGGGGCTCATCAGGATCTATGTCTCTTGCTGACACCACTTTGACTCCATTCTTCTTGTGTGGTTAGGGCTCTTGTGCTTTGAATTAACAAAGATTTGAGAAACGCGATCTGCTTCCACTGGCAGTAAAAGGGTTAAATGCACCTAAGAAATGTCTCGACTACGTTTGGATTAATAATGTAAGGGCGTACCCGGGAGGTGGGGCTGTCCACTGGTTCCGAAAACCCAAGCCACATCTATCCCCGCACGCCGGCCACAACCTACCCCAACTCCACTCTCGCACCCCATCCACACTGATCATCGCCCTCAATCCGCCATCGCTTATTGACGGTGGCGAATCGACAGAGACGACCAGTGTGCACCGAACCATGTTTTTTAAAAAATGAAATAAATAAATAAATAAAAAGGAAATATCAAAAGACGACAGAAGCGAAGAAATGTTTAATTAAGTTAAATTTGTTTGAGTTGGACATGTTGACTGTGTAATGTTTGATATAATCCTCTCTCACCTCCATGCCATTCCACTCCTTTAGACCTGCGGCAAGGCATGGTTTTGGAAAGAGAAGTCTTTTCTCTCTCTCTATCGCCACGCCTTTCTTCCCCTCACCCCTGCTCCATTATGAGCCCCTCATCCCACCCCACACTCCATCCCTTCTTGCGCACCTTTTTGTAACGAGATTTGTGACAGTGTGACAATTATCACTAAGCTCGTGGAGTATCAATACATTTCTTTTTTTGCTGTAACTCAGTCACAACGCTCGTGGACACTCCTTTTAGGGTTCTCTGCGAGATTTGTGAAAACCAAACATTTTGTTTACATGCCAAGTACGTTCAGACTCTATGTATTGTCCTCTAGCTTTGTAACACTTGATACAGTGGTACAAATGTAGCTAGAACACCCGCGTACCTCATTCATTAGAAATTTGGGAGTTTGGAAAGTACGATCTCTTGTCTCGGCGCTTTAATGACCTTTAAAGGCAAAGGTGGGTCGGAACTACACACACAAGCATGCACGCACGCACAGATGCGCACACATACATGCGTACACCTATGCACGCACGCACGCACACGTACAGACACACACACACACACACACACACACACACACACACACACACACACGCTCACACACATGTAGCAGAGCGCGATAAGCCCCTGTCCCCATCCCATGTAGTTATCATTTAGTCCTCGTCTGAGGTTTCGCCCGTACAGCCGCTAGCCGTGACGTCACCACTTGCGTGACCCGGCGAGTCGTCTGTATTAGTGTAATGGGTTCCTTACTTGTGTTTTCTATTTATTTTTGAAGCTTCATAGCTTCCGTTCTATTAAACGTAGAAAGCTGTTTCACTAGTCATTAGATTCAGCACAGTTCCTACATGTAGAATATGTATTTGGTTTTGTACGATCCGTAACTAGTCATAGTTACATTTACGTGTTTCATGATGTATCGCTTTTCACTTCCCATGTGTGGCATTCATCATAAAATTATAATAAATTCAGCTTACTTTTAATCTTTTCCTAATTTAGTTCTTCGGAAAGCCCTATAAATTCCCTTTCAGAAATGCTAAGATTTATTAGTATTGGATATTAGTATTCGCTAGTTATTTAAGTTTATTCAGCTACCAACTAACACACTGTTCCCTAGTCTCATTAGTCCGGCCGAACCGTTTCGCTCGCTCTCGGGCATTGTCTTTTTGTATGCACGCGCTATGTCTATTTAAGGCTGTGTATCCCTGGGGCGCCCTTTAGAGTCCGAAATAGCTGAGGCGGTTAAGCGTCGGAGCAAGAGAGCAAAGGGAATCGCTGAGTCGTGGGTTCGAATCCCCGTCCCGGCCCCGGTAGCTGGACTCAATCCAGGGAAAAAAGACGGGCTTGTTCAATAGCATGTCCGTTGAAAGGTCCAGGTAAATCAAAGTGGCACAGTTGCAGTGCGCCTGAATTGATCAGTGTTCAGTCATACTTCATAAGCAATAGATTTCCCTGTCCCCCATAACCCGTCCATCAGGGTCGTCCATTATCACTTCGGTGCCGTGGACGTTAAACCTCGAACTAACCAACCAACCGGCGCCCTTAGCGACTGACCAGTGCGTGTAAATTTGTATTCACCTTGCTGAGCGTCTTTCACGTAGAGTCATTTCTTCACTGTGTTTCTGAAACTGGACTGCCCTGTAAGTAGTGATTATGATATTGTGTACAGATGCATTGTGTTCTTTTGCTTTTGCTGATGATTTTCATGATGGCTGATCCTTCATTATTGTCAGTCAGACCTCGCGTTTTAGGAATCCAATTTTGCTTCTTTCGATAATGTGTTTCTTTAGCCGATGATAATATGTTGCGATTATTGTAACTGTGTGGGGGTTCCTCTGTTGTTCCCATTGGTAATGTGCTCGAAGTTTGAGGATGTAGTTTCGGATCGATCATTATTAGCTTGACTCGGTTTTATGGGAACAACCCCCTCACAACCCCCTCACAACCCCCTCACAACCCCACCCAAACAATCATAATAATAAAATCAACCAAAGGTATCTTTAGTGAGGTATTTTCACTGTAATGCCAGTTTTGTGTGAGAGGCACCCACTTTTTGGGTAGAAACCCATTTTTTCTCCATCCAGTGGCTCTGTTTCTAGAAAATGTCTATTTTATTTTAAGTTGTAGAGCTTAGTTATAAGGTGAGTTCTAAACATTCGCATCAACTCCAGAGCCCTAGAATAAATAGAAATATGGGAACCCATTTTCACATAAAATGGTAGGTAACCCACTCTGAGGGTTTTGTGTCCATGTGTGTGTGTGTGTGTGTGTGTGTGTGTGTGTGTGTGTGTGTGTGTGTGTGTGTGTGTGTGTGTGTGTGTGTGTGTGTGTGTGTGTGTGTGTGTGTGTGTGTGTGTGTGTGTGTGAGTGAGTGAGTGAGTGAGTGAGTTCTTGCGTGCATGTATGTGTGTGTTTGGTTAGTCAGGAGGAAGTAGACGTCTAACGTCTAGATAATCTTGACGTTTATGCTTCCAGTTTTGCGTTCAGTGTACCAGATCTAACCTTAACAGTGTGCAATGTATATGTATGTGTCTATTATGTAGTTGTATTTCATGTACCGTGTGTAATGCATATTATCCAGACGTGGGTCGGGACTGTGCATCGTCTGAAGGCCCCGCTACACATGCCCGGTTTTGAGGCCGATTCCCGATCAGTTTCGAATCGGTAGGTGATCGGGCCGGACTAAAAAAACGTGTGCACTGCCACACATTTCCCGACTTGTTTAGCCGACCGGTTTGAACCGAAGATCAAAGTCGTACCTGTTCTGCAAAATGGCTGCTAGCCGACAGTGATGATGATGTGCTTGCATTATCAGCAGTTTTGCATCATATTCGGGAAGAGGCGTGCGAAACATCAGCAACGGCGGTGGTACTGATCACAACAGGCGTGTTCCGCCATTTGCAAACTGAAACGACATGCTTTGCGAGACGCGCTCTGATTGGTTGAAGCTTACAACCGGGGCCGGGGCCGATTCGGATCAGAAAAGTTGTGAAATAGAGCAGGTTCTAGACACCCGATTCCCAGCCGATTGGGACCGGATCGGATAATTGACGTCATCCGATCGCAATCGGATCGGAATCGGCTTCAAAATCGGGGCACAACCGGCACGTGTGGCGGGGCCTTGACGCGGGCGATGGTTAAAGGCCCCGGACATACAACACGATACCACGTTTGTCCAGACCTTTAATCCAATGTTTGAGCCGTAGCGGGGCCTGACCTAACTCTGATTTATGTACTTCCGTATGTGTGCGTCTGTGCGTGCGTGCGTGCGCGTGTGTATGTGTGTGTGCGAGCGCGTGTGCGTGCCGGCGTGTGTGTGTGTGTGTGTGTGTGTGTGTGTGTGTGTGTGTGTGTGTGTGTGTGTGTGTGTGCGCGTGTGTGTGGGTGGGTGTGTATGTGAGTGTGTTAGTGTGTGTGTGTGTGTGTGTGTGTGTGTGTGTGTGTGTGTGTGTGTGTGTGTGTGTGTGTGTGCGTGTGTGTTTTCATGTAGTTTGTAGCAAGGACAAGAATGAAAAAAGGTCTGCGCACCTATTCTTTTATCCTTGGAAAATAAAATTTAATTTCATTTAATCTCATTTCTTTCCCGCGCTAGTGACGCCACTCATTGACGTCACTACTATCCGCCATATTTACTTATGCATTGCCATGCCTTAGTTGTTTACATGCCGCCATGCATTAGTTACTTGTCATTTAGCCATGCGATTATTTAGTTACTGATTTATTTCATTTATTCATATTCTGGTGTTAGCTTACGCATGGCATGGCATTTGGTATTTCTTGGCATGGTTTTATTAGTGCTGCTTTGGCATAGTTGTTTAGTTATTGGTTTTGATACTTGTGCATGACTCCGTGACATATTCCTTTTCTTTAGTTTAAATATTCTTTTAACATTTTTATTTATTTCCTTTTATTTTACTTTTCAGGTATTGCTTTCTGTTAACGAGTAATAAACAAACTGGAATGATGAACAAGGCTTAGCTCCTTTGTTAAAACAACACCCACCACCTGCACACCATCACCTTCCCTCGGCTCCGTCACACACACACGTTGATATTTCAACTGATCCGCTCCTGAGTGCTATCATACTCGCCAGTGTACCCTGGCTTATCAATACATGTGTAACAATATAAGTTATTGGTCGCAGGGGTTTGCCACACGGACCCTTGTAGGCCTGAGGGAGGTCAAAGGAACCATTGAACCCCGAAGGCCGAAGGCCTGAGGGGTACAATGGTTCCTTTGACCTCCCGAAGGCAAACAAGGGTCCGTGCAGCTAGCCCCTGCTACCAATAACGTATTTGTTTTCATTCCTCCACTATTTTCATAAAAGAAATCAAGAAAAAATCTTACGACCTGGATCACGCCAGACATGACTGACGTCAAAGGAATATACATTTATACACAATAGACTTATGACGTAATTTAAAATAGTTCATGACGTTGCCGTCTCCAGTACTGAGTGTGCTTCTTGTTTCGAACAACACTAAGTAACGTTTTACTTTAGAACGTTTTGGAGATCTTTTATAGAACAAAACTCACATTCAAGATGCGTCACAAAGAGGGCTACAAGAAGTCCGCCATTTTTCGCTACAAGGGTTTTTGTATCACGGTCACATGGTACGGTTTGCGCTAAAGTGACTGGTCGTGTTACGTAGGGAGGAAAACAATACCAATAATTGCACAACGGCTGAAACTTTATTTTGCTGTACACGAAAATGCTTTTAACCCATTTAAACGCTTTTAATCCAGCCACATTTCCCAAATTTTGAAGGTGTTACCTACGACTGTGCAACATTTTTAGGGGGTGGATCGACCATGATAATTCAAGAGTAGTGCCAGATGAGCTTGGCGCCTTCAGGCGCCAAGCTCACCTGGCACAACCCTTGAATTATCATAGTCAATCCATCGTCTGCTCTAAGGCGTTGAGGCTAAACAGGTTAATGTCAATGTATATATTTCTTGGATGATCCGTATAAACTGTCTAACCCCTTCATCGCCAGGACATGGTGAACGTCTCAAAGCTACAAAAGGCATAGATCCTCAAGTGCCCCTGCTGAGGCGGGGACTCATGAGGATCTATTTCTCTTGCTGGCTACATTTAAATCTGTGTTTCTCACCAAAGAAATGATAAGTGGAGCATTGTGAACTTATTTCTATCTCGAAGGGTTTTGAACCGAACATTTCATAGATTATGTTGTGACTGTCCTTTGAAAGCGTGTTTATATCTTTGTTGGGATTTTTTTTACTGTTTGTTATATAAGTTTCAGATTGACACCTCCCGACAATTGTTATTCAAGGAGTTGCTATGCCAGTCCGTAAGGTCAAATTGAAGTCGTCCCTAAAAGACTACATTATAGAGATAGAATGACTTTGTTGGTTCAAGGGTGGTGCCAGAATAGCTTGGCGCCTAAAGGCGCAAAGCTAATTTTTCACCACCCTTGAACTATCATGGTCGATTAATATCTTATACTGTGTCGAAGCTGAAGCATTAAACACAAGAAAAGATAAAATTTAACTAAGATATGACGAAAAAAGATACGACCTCTGAATCACACGCACGTTCAGACAGACACACACTCACACACACACACACACACACACACACACACACACACACACACACACACACACACACACACACACACACACACACACACTCACACGTCGCTGAGCGTTAACCCGACGGTCGACTGTCGGTTACTGAGGCTTTAACACGTCAGTCAGACCGTCAGTTTAGCCCCTTTCCCGACTGCCGCTAAAAAAAAGTAAATAAAAAATATCATTACGCCCCTGAAAGCACTGCAGATTATGAAGCACACCGCTTATGTGACTGAAGCCAGCAAGATGCACAGTTCCACATTTGCCCCCGCAAGCGCGGGGGCTCATGCGGATCTATGCATCTTGTAGTGGAGTTGTGTACGCGATGTCATCATGGTAAAAGGATTAATTTCCATAGTTACCTCGAGCTTCACGGAAAACGGCGCGATCTTGAGACCGGTGTCCGAGTGGTTGAAAACATTGGAAATGGAGAAGTCCTGAAAAGTCCTCTCCTTTTTCAAGTGAGTTGGTTCCTCGGAAGACAAGTTACTCTTTTGGTAATTGCGGCTGCCATACTCAGCCGCATATACTTCGAAAAAGAACACACAAGCCGACAACACAGATAAAATGATTAGCAGAAGCAGCCACTTCAGCTTTCGCTTTACAGACATCTTTCGCTTTTTTTTAAATAGAATGTCCTTTGTGTCACAAATTCCGGCGCAGATAGGCCTACGAGTCTTTACGCTTTCTTAGCTACCGGTCAAATGGCCCAAACTGTTTAGCTGAGGCGCCGGGTCTTTTTCATGCTATGTCAGCATTTTGCCACATAGTCAAACGCTATTTCTGCTCAGTTGAGACCATCAGCTTCAGCTTTGTGTGACAAACATCTTTCGTTGTTCAAATACGACATCTTTTGTGACACAGATTCCGGCACAGTGGGCCTACGAGGCCTGTTATGCTGTCTTAGATACTGGTCAAAATGGTCCTGAACTGTTCAGCTGAGACGCCGTCCTTTTTGAGTCTCTTCATGCTATCTTAGCATTCTGCCAAAATGTCAAACGAAGTTTCGTTGAGACAATCCTGAGATGGTACGCACGTCAACGCAATAATGCTTTGTCGCCCGGGGCGACAGATGATTTTTGCGAGGCGACAAACCAAAGGTTAAAGGCCCTTCGTGGTCCCGGAGCAGTCTCAACATTGCATAACTGTTTGACGAATATCAGCACCTGATATAACCTGACTTCCATTAAAAACGCGAAAAGTGTATGTAAGTGTACCCGCAAACAAAGAGCCATCCTTAGAGCAAAATAAAAACATTTTATTTGTTGCTTACTTCAGATGTTCAGCCTACTGTCTCAGCTACCTTCACACAAAAATTGGATGAGTTATCGCCCATGGCTACCTTGGAGGACACAGGGTTTTATTAGTGGTGAAAATAAGCAAACCTGGACACACTCTGTGAAGCAAGTTTCCTGTGATATTTTAATACACATGTTGTGTGGATTGCTTATGATGTTATTAACTGCCTAAAACGAAATTTGACTCGAAAAAATTCATTAGAGAACCAGAACTTCAGGTGCACATCGTTTTCTTAATAAATCTTATTTGATTTAATGTAAATTACTTTCAAACCAATTTTGTTATGCTCCAGTGACTGACACAGAGATAAAGAACACACCCATATCCATTTATTTGATCAGGTAAATATGTCCGCTAACTTAAAAATAAAGAACTTTTTGATTTCATGTTTGTAGGCCATGTTGATTATTTAGGTGCCTTTGACAAACGAAAAGTAGGTCAAAACCAAACATCTCGGATTTTCATGCACACGGACCCTAGTGACACTTCACATTGGTTTGCTTTCAGCTGTGTTCTCTGCAGATGCTGCCCATTTCACTTTGAATATCCTGTGATGGTAGTGTCATTGATTACGCCATAAGTCATCGATGTGCGATTTTTCAGACTAAACATTCTATTTGCGCACGACATAACACTCTTCATAAAATTTTCTAATAAAATTAATGACGTCACAATAACCCGGATTAAAGCATATTTACGGAAAAAAAGCGATATGGTGAAAAATTTGCGTTTCTTTTGTTGATCAGTATATATATATATACAATGTGTTGTAATGCCTCCTAACGAGTGGTACGGTTGTAATTTCGTTCAAAACTGCTTGATTATATCACTCTATGTCCTTTTTACCGATAACGCGTATGCACCACTCAACTCCGCCAAGCTTCTGAGCAGAGGTAAAAGCTATTTATAGCACAACTCTTTGGTCATGAGGAAAAACAATAAGTAGTTGGCGATCTAACATAACGGCCTTTGTGGAGTTATATCACAGTCAGGTGTCCTAATTAATCTCTCTGTGAGTCAAATTTGCAGTCAGTATGCCCGGAAATCAATGTAATAGGTTTATATTGACGCATAGTTAGTTCTAAGAACCTTCTAGTTTCATAATTGTCTGTCTTTAAGACCCGATGATGTCACAAATTTCCGCCAGCACCGTGGATGATAATCACGCACCAGCCAAATCGTGTCAGTTTTCGACGTGCAACGCTCACACTTTAGCAAAGACTGTCAGGCATCAGCAACACATGTAACAGTATTTCATTAGCAAATAATGAAGCTTTAACTCATTCAAAACTTGCCCCATGGGACGCGTCTTGAATGAGTTAAATTAAAGATGGAAAATCGCACAACCACTTGAAATCGCCAAAGTTTTCCATACGCCGTGGCTTAGCTACAACGTCCCGGTACCAGCAACGCACATGACACTAGTTCTGTAAAGGTTAAATACATTCAAAGACACGCGCGTGTCTCTACCGCGCGGGCTTCTCGATTACAAGCGTTGTCTAGAACAGCACAGCAATCGCTTTTAATACCCTAAGCTGTCATTCCGCCCACAGACTCTGCGTTCAAAAGATCATCATGGGCCTTAATCACGCGCCGGGCGCAGACCTTTGAACCAGCCAGTGTGCAATAGATAGTCGGGCCCACATCGGCCGCCGTTGGCCCGCGCAGTGCGCTGGCCAATGGCGGCCGATGTTGGCCCGATGACGTGCAGCTCACCGGTTATTTATGCACGACGATAGGCGATTTTACTGCAGTATGGTGAGGGGAGTGTGTCCAACTTTTTCAGTGTTCGGGACATTCATTTATCCGATACGAAACGACAGAGGTGGGCGGGGAGGGGGGAAGGGGGGCGGAGCATCTTTCGATCCACCCAAAAATCAAACGGCTAGATGAGGGTTCTAGACTCTTTAACCCTCTGTGTGTCGGCAGCGGTTTTTGTAACGATGATTCCTGTAGCAAAGGGTTAAGAAAAAATCCCCCTTTCTTTAACCCATTGCGTGTCGGTAGCGATTTTAGTCGGGATGATTTCTACAGGAATGATCGCGACAAAAACCGCTGCCGACACACAAAGGGTCAAAGAGTGTGGAACCCTCATCCAGTCGTTGCCTTCGTGTGATCTCTTTTCTTCCACTTTTTCTATTTTATTTTATATCCCGGGGGAGTGGAGGCGATGTGACCTAACTACTTCCTCCCCGCTGTTTGGCTTTCTTGAGGCTATAAACTAAGATTGCAGGACACCACACCCCCTCCCCCACCCACCTCCTCTTAACCCCCCCCCCCCCCCAACTCCTCTTCAGTAAACACCCCCCCCCCCCCCCCCCCCCCCGCTGCCTCCCCCCCCCACACACACACACACACAACCCTCTCCACCGCCCCCGCCCGCCCCTCTCGATATATTCACCAAAACGGCAGCGTGAACATTTCTGTGGACAAAACTGATCTGATAATTAATAAATAATGGAAACCGTTAGACGAATTGCCGGCCGCCGACTCGTAGTCAAGTAGGTATCGCATAAATATCAGGCTTTTCAAATACAGACGGGAGGGAGGGGGGTGGGGGTGGGGGGGGGGGTGTCCGACCATTTGCCGGGTGTGGGACATTCATTTAAATGTGTACTGTACCCCCCCCCCTCCCACCTCCCCCGCTCCCCCCCCCCCCCCCCAGCGTTTGTCTCCCCTTTGCATCCTGATTTATTTCCTGTTTTCAAGTGCATTTTGTTGTTAAATGCAGTTCAGTTATATCTTGAACCGCTCGGAGATTACTCTGAACGGAGGTAGTCGCTACAGCTCCAAAAACACATGGCCCCACGAGCTCCTTAGCATCCGCGTTATCGCGGAATTGTTTATATTACAGCGGACGGCAGACGTAGCCGTCCCGTTTCTCACTTTCCTTTTTTGTCCCTTGTCTCCTTGACTGCGTGCGCAAAATAAGGTGAACTTGTGTGAAATCATTGAAAATTCGCATCAACTTCAATTAAAAACAAATGAACTCTAGAATTTTTTAGTGCGTGTACGGGTTAGCGCATTTTTTTGGGAAACAATAGACGCACAGGCCTCTTTTCGTGTTTGTCCTTGCTAAACTACAACATTCTTAGAGAGAGAAAGAGAGATGAAATGAAACTTTATTAAGAGAGAGAAAAAAAACAACAGGTGATAATAAAGTGTACAAATGGTTATAACTAAATAGTGTATACACGGTATAAGTGAAGACACAGTCGTACTATCCGTGAACTGAAAAACTCGAAAAGCTTTTGGTCAGGCAGGGAGTCGCAGGAGCAAAAAAAGGAGGGGAGGAAATACGGTCGCAGCGGGTTTGATATGTGCCAGATTTCTCTCACGACAGCTTGATGATAACTGACTCGCACCCACACTTGCCGTAATTCAGGGACCTTTTTATTTCTGTCCGTTGAGTTATAGACTGAATTCCCACTGAACGTAGTTGCATCAAAAGTAAGTCTGGGCTGGTAAATCATCGCCACGCGTCAGACTTTAACGTATACGTAAATACATCGTTTTATATACTGACGAGCAAAATAAATGCGACATTTTTTTTAATTCAAAATTCAAATTAAAAATTCAAACAAAAAAAAACTTTATTGTGTCAGTCTAGCCGACAAATTTTCTTTCGTTGGGATCACATGCGCGCGTACGGTTTTAGCCACATTATGACAATGGTGAAAAAAAAATGAAAAAAAAAACCCACTACATGACTACATTAGTGGTATAGGAGTGAGTCTGCCACTTGCAAGATGCCACTGCGACATCTGAGGTGCAAGTTCCTCGACGGCGTCAACAAGCGGAGAGAGAGATACGCTATTAGGAGACGGATGGCCGAAGGTACAAAGCTGCCCTTGTAGTGTTTGGTTTTAACAAGAGGAGCCTTGAACCTACGGTCAGACGGGAGCTTTTGAAGGTGCTTAGAAAGGCAGTGGGAAGTGTCAGCTGCCAACCTCAGGCCCTTGCGTATCATTTTCGTCCTGTAGAGGCCGTCAAGGCTCTCCAACCTGCCCCCAACGATTTTCTCACTAAGCCTGATTATCTTATTTAGCTTCCTAAAGTTCATCTCGCCCAGGGAGCCGAACCATGAGACAAAGAAGAACGTAAGAAGGCTTTCTATAAAGCAGAGGTAGAACTGCCTGAGGATTTTCGGGCTCACATCAAAGGAGCGGAGTTTGCGCAGCATAGACAGTCTCCCTTGGGCTTTCTTAAAGATGAGGTCTGTGTTGTCGGTGAAGGATAGCCGTGAATCAATCAAGGTCCCTAGGTATTTGTAAACATATGTGCCTGTGACAAAAGTGCCGTCAATCACCAGGGACTGAGGAGGTGGGAGTGGACTCCCGGAAGTTGGCCCACTGCCAGGCTTCCGAAAGTCGACAACCATCTCCTCAGTCTTGCCAGCGTTCAACTGTAGATGGTTGTTATGACACCATGAGACAAACTGACCCACTTCTGCAAAGTAGTCAGCATCTGAGTTTGACAGATCTACACCTGCAGTGTCGTCTGCAAATTTGACATAGTGAGTCCTGTAGTTGGAGCTGGTACAGTCATTTGTGAATAGGATGTAAAGGACAGGCGAGATCACACATCCTTGGGGGCTGCCTACGGACGTGGTGATGACGGAGGACATCAAGTTGTTTACGCGAACACACTGCGTCCTTTCCACTAGGAAGTTCAAGATCCATAGGATCAGAGAAGGGCTAACATTCATGTGACGCAGCTTGTCAGCCAGAAGGTGAGACCTCATCGTACTGGAAAAGTCAACGAAGAGGACTCTGGCAAAGGACTTTGGTGTCTCCAAGTGAGTGAGGATTAGGTGCAGGAGAGTGATGACTGCGTCATCCACACCCCTGTTGTGGCGATATGCGAACTGTAGGGGGTCGAGCTGGTCGCTCGTCTGACTGAGTAGTCGACTCAGGACAAGTCTCTCGAGGCACTTCATGATGATAGAGGTCAGGGCAATAGGTCTGTAGTCATTAGGGCAAGAGGGTTGTGGGTTCTTGGGAACTGGACAGATTTGGGAGTGTTTCCAGACTGATGGGATTGAGTTGGACGTGAGGGATGCGTTGAAGATCTGCGTGAGGACTGGTGCCAGTTGGGCACTGCAGGACTGCAGCGCCTTACCACTGATTCCTTCTGGTCCTGGGGCTTTGTGTGGCTGAAGGCAGCGGAGGACCATCAACACCTCTTCCTCGCTGATCTCTATAACTCTGCGGTCATCAGAAAGAGCCTGGAGTTCATCTCTGATGGTCTGCACTTCTGACTGGACGTTCACCTCAAACCGAGCAAAATGGTCGTTTGGAGAGCTGTAGGCTGTCATCACCATGTAGACCTGTGCTGGAGGCACTTTGTTTCTGCTGAGCCCCAGCCATAGCCGCCTAGTGTTTTTGATGATTCCAAAGATGTGTTGCATTTCTTTTGCTCGTCAGTATATGCTGTTTTGTAAAATTGGGGTCTCGTCTGGGTAATTTGTTTCTGTTGTTAACTTGTATTTTTATGTACTAGTTTTAGTCAAGTAGGAATTTAACAAAAGAGCATACACTATTGTGTTCAGGAAACATAGTGCTGTCTTAGCATTCTGTTTTTGTCAGGCAGGTTCGGGTCGGGATGGGGCCACTGGCGCCGGCCATTAGATGCCTTGGCAACGGGCTTCACCCGTCCCGGAGTCAATGTCCATTTGTAGCTCTGTTATTGTAATTTGTGGAATGAGCGAGTGAGTGACTGTGAGCAGCACCTGCGGTGGCAAGACAATTTTTGCTGTGTATGATTATTTTCTATCACAGCAACAACAAAGTCATCTTGAATCTCTTAACTAACACATACGTTTGGAAAGAAAATAGCGCTGTAATGAGTAATGAACCATTTTGTCGGAGGAGGCTGGTCTCGCCAATGATGTCTTAACTCATTCAATCCCACGCACGCATTTTCCCAAATTTTGGAGGCGCCATCTAACGACTATGCACCTGTTGCAGGATATGGATCGACCATGATCATAATTCAAGGGTTGTGCCAGATTAGCTTGGCGCCGACAGGCGCCAAGCTAATCTGGCACTATCCTTGAATTATCATAGTCGATCCATCCCCTGCTGTAGTGCGTCAGGACTGAATGGGTTAATGACGACGGGTTCCCCCATTGTGGTTTGAAAGGTGGTTTTATTGTGTAATTATTATTTCAGTTGCTGCGACTAATTGTATTAGCCAGGCAGAAAATATAAGAACATAGACTGTGTGTGTGTTACGCCTCATGGAGGTGTTGGGGGTTGTCTTTCGACAACCCTAACACTTTATGAGTCGTAACACACCGCTTATCTCATTATAAAAGCCAGACAATACACGCACGCGTGTCAAGTGCAAAAGAAAATTCCTGCAAAGAAAGAAACAACGCTTACTTACCCGCCTTAACTGCCGGGGCAAGGCGAACGCTATACCCGCTGCAAGAGACCTAAATCCTCATGAGCCCCCGCAGTCGCAGGGGGCTCATGAGGATTTAGGTCTCTTGTTAGTTCTATGTTCTTTATCCATTATTTTTTTCCCCATTTACATCTGTGTTTTTAACGCGAAATCGTTCAGTGTGCGGGCGTTTCAGACGCGAAATTCGCGACCACTGACAGCGAAGGGGTAATATTTTACACTTCTCGAACACACACACAATATGAGAAGTGCATTGTATTCTTATCTGAATGTAATCTTTCGAATTCTTAATAACCGCCGTGAGATCATAGCTTTAGTCGCCTGCTCGGCGTTCAACCCCAAGAACTAACTAACTCGAATACTTAATAAATGTGTTGTGCTTACCATTTCTAAGCGTGCTGTTTTGTTTGTTAGGATTGTCTCTGTGTTCTTATGCTTGCTACTTGACTAATAAATTTATTTTGAATTGTGTTAAGGGGGTTCGAGTCAGACGAGGCCGATGTTGCCAGCAAATAATTATGATGCTTGAAATGACGTCTTGATCCAACGTCCATTTTGTCGCGTTTGTGTGAGTGAGTGTGAATGTGTGTGTTGTACCTCTGTTGCCGCCAAAACACATTTTGCTATATAGCTTTGTTTTCAGCAAAAACAAAATTAACTCATTGGAGGCGTGCCTCCTCCGGATACGCGGCTTATGCCGCGTATCCGGAGGCGGCACGTCTCGGCTGAGTTAACTCATTCTACCCCAACACCGAAATCCCCAAATTTTGCCGTTGTCCCCAAATTTTGCCGTTGTGAACTGACTGCACTCTAGTGCAGGTCACAGATCGACCATGATAAGTCAAGGGTGATGCCAGAATAGCTTGGCGCCCATAGGCGCCAAGCTATTCTGGCATCACCCTTGAACTATCATGGTCGATCCTTATCTTGCTGTGGTGTGTCTGGGGTAGAAAAAGTTAATAGACAATTTCTGGAAATACAAAGAAGGTCCAAATTGCCGTTGTTTCGCGTGTGTTTTGACGAAAAGAGTGTATTAAAAGCCCAGACAAACATGCGATATCGCATGTTTGTCCGTGCTCTTTTAATACGCTGTTTTCGTCGAAACACGTGCAACTGATTTTGACCTGCTTCTATTTCCAAACAACGTCTATTCCGATTCTGATTTTGAATTCTTCATACGATTTCAGTTATCCACCGAGGCGAGAAACCATTGCAATATTAATCGGACGATTGATAACCGAGCCCGCGTTGTGAAACAGAGATATCAGCATATCAGCAAAGCTAGCAAGAGACTTTTCCCGTTTCTCAGGAACTGATAAAACGCATTTCATTCGCGTCACACATCAACGGCGTGCAACATAATTAACACTATGAATTCATTTCCAGTCGCGTTTTGCCCCTATATCAAAAGTAGGTCAGGCAATGCATGCAGTTTAAAGATTCAGTGGTTTCAACCATCCCGCGCGAGAGACAAACCAAGATACTAGTAATAGGCGCATAGATATAACTTCCGTCTGTCTTAACCGTGAAGTTGGATTGGTTCAGTTTGTCTCTTGGCCAAGTTTGGCCCAATCAGAACGTCTTTTAACCCAAGTTCTTGAAAGGTTCAATATTCAATTGGCTGTAACTTCTGTTGGATCTGTTTACAATTGTCACAAACGGGATTCTGAACAAACGTACCTTAATCAGCCGCTACTATTTGAGTTACTCCATTCCCGACAGCGGCATTACAGAGCGGCTGCTGTACACCTGTGACCAGCGGAACGTGTTTCTGTTCAGCGTGTAAGAGATGTCCTGAAAAGTTGGTGTACCACTTCCTGTACTGAGAGTTGTCGGAAACGTTTTCCAGCCACGCTTGTTGCTTAGCCTCCATCCTCATGATGCACTGACAGGAAGCGGACTCATAGTGAGTCTTAAACGTGGCAGCACAAGTGCCCATTTGCCTGCCATTCACAATTATCTTCGCCTGAAGAACACAACAGGTTCTTGTAAAAATAGCAAGACTGGGTGTTTGGTATAAGCAAACCATAGAACCCAGACACTGCGGATACTGATGAGGAAAAGAAATGTGACATTTTTAATTTTTTTATTTATTTTTTTTTTTTTTTTTGGGGGGGGGAGGGGGGAGGGTGGTGGTGGTGGTGGTGGGGGGGTGGTGGTGGTGGTGGTGGTGGTGGTGGTGGGGGGGGGGGGGTCGGGGGAAACACTGAAACACTACTGTTTTCGATGAATCCCAAAAAATGTCGCATTTCTTTCGCTCATTAGAATGTAAGCTATGTATGAAAGGTATCAATGCTCTGTACAGCCGTGTGGCCAGAGAGAGAGAGAGAGAGAAGTGAATTTTGTGTCCTGTTGTCGCATGCGCAATGCTTACTGTCTGATTGACAAATGTAACGACAGTACTACAGCAGGAGATGGATCGACCATGATAATTCAAGCCTCGAACACCGATCTCGTGTTCCAGATGTCCAAAAAATCAAGTCGTCTGCTATGCGAGGGCACGCGAATTTTCTACAGCAGTGGGTGGGTGAGTTTGTGTGATTCGGGGGTGGGGGTGGGGGGGGGGAGTGGGGCAGTGATAGGATTTGACTTTTTTAAATTTTGTAATTAATACAAATCGATACACCATAGTGTCAATGCGTGTCACAGGTTACCTTGAATAGTCCATGTAATGTGCTGGTGTGTGATTTTGGACCTTACGGCCGTAAGGGTCGTAAGGTGCAAAATCACACAATAGCACATTATTTATGCAGGCCACGAGGCGAAAAGTTCAGTGCAACGGACACATGGCGCGTCACATCCATTAAGTCGATGAGGGTACGTGATCGAATCCATGCGGTGATCACGACTAAGGCTACTAAATTTTATTTTGAATGGGTCCTCATTAACAGTAAATTGCTACTGCACTGTCACTGTCACAACCTCAGTGCAGTGGATTGAAACCTTCGGGGGCTGAGGTTTATGCCAAAAGACTCCGCCCATGCACTGCTGCAAGTGACATTAAACTAATTATGGCCGAGTTGGTATACCTCGTCGTGTGCCTAGGTGAAATGCACTAGCGGCACCATTATTGCGATTTTCGCAACTGTCCGGTCGGCTCGGACCGGTCCTGTTCACTAGAACGGCGTAGAGCATGTGCTCTCTGCACTTGTAATGAGCAATCTGGGAGAAAGAATCACGTGACGTCTGACTATCCTAGCACTACTACTATAATTATCATGGTCGATCTACATCTCTGAGAATTCCACACACTACATGATTACTTCACTTTTTGTCTACTGTATCGAAACTACGGTAGACTTTAGGATGAAGCTGGTCGGAGCACGTTCCGTAGCGTAACACAATGAAAATTACGTCATGCCTACACTACGCGAACGGCGCTGTTGAGCGTCCATTTGGCGGGAAGCGCCGTGTGTGTGTGTGTGTGTGTGTGTGTGTGTGTGTGTGTGTGTGTGTGTGTGTGTGCGCGCGCGCGTGCGTGCGTGCGTGCGTGCGTGCGTGCGTGCGTGCGCCGGTGCGTGTGTGTGTGTGTGTGTGTGTGTGTGTGTGTGTGTGTGTGTGTGTGTGTGTGTGTGTGTGTGTGTGTGTGTGTGTGTGTGTGTGTGTGTAGACACGAGTATCTCCGGTGTTCTGTACGTACCGACATGAAACGTTAGGAATTGCTTTGATCGAGATGTATTTCGGACAGACTATGAGCATATTCAAATTAAGTGACTCGTTCAAGAAAAAACAATTGCCGTTTATATAAAGTCGGTTGACCTATATTTGAGTCCGTAATTTTCGTTCTAGTCACTTGGAATTTTGGTTACAGATAGCTTGGAGACAGACATTAGATGGATTCGTAATCCAGCGTTGTACCTATTCAACTTTTTGAATAATACTCAATTCATTTTTGTAAGTTTTGGATCCATTATACACTCCCATCAAACAGTCAGCCCTGGAAGATACTGTGTGGAACAAAACAGTCAGCCCTGGAAGAGGCTGCTTGCCTTTCGGATGAGTGAAGTAAAACATCAAATTCGCCACTGTGTACACGTCGTCGTGAGACTAGCGATGCCATGAAGTCAAGCTTATAGTGACGTCATTTTCCTGCTCGCGCTATTCTTCTTCAGAATTCCTGTCACTACACGAGCCCACAGAGCGTACTAATGGTGGGAAGCGCCGTGTGTCTGTCTTTATTTGTGTGCGCCAGCGTGTGTAATCAGAGGTTGGCTTACAGAGGAGGGTATTGGATCAGAATGATAAGCTTAAAAATATGAACAATTCTGAATGTTCATAAAAGAAAACGCATCTGAGCTCCAAACAATACTTTGGGATGAATCCTCATCTTGTTAGACCTACCCCGACCACAATACTTAGGTCTACGTCGCAACAGCCCTACTCGTCGATAGAACTACGACTAGTGTCTCATGGATGACAATTGAAACTACGGTATCAGCGGCACGACGTCTCATTAGCCTTACACCTGACGCTGATAACGGTGGTATCAGAATTCCTTATATGGACTGCTAAGCTGGTCTCCATCCCCTGTGCCGCTCATTGCCTTCTAGCCCACTCACCCCCATCCTCCTCCACCTAAGCCCGTTTCAATACCGCGTCAATCAATTAACAATGATAGAGCTGTAGCTAAAAGGCGTCATATTACTTTTGTCTACCGGTTTCAGGCCACTTTATACATTTCAAATACAAGCGATCAAAATCTCCGAAACCTCTGAGCTGAGCTGACCCTTCACACCACGTGAATGTCCAGTGTTTGTCTTGTACTGTTGTTGTCTTCAGAGTGAATGCGTGTGTGTGTCACGTGAGCGTGCGTGTTGGGTTCAGCTCCGTGGCGCTTTGAGCCGATTCGCCGAATTGGGTAAAGTGCCTATATGATAATCGGTACAGTCGACGACGCTTAATTCGAACCTGCAAGGAAACCTTTTTTCCGTTCGACTTATCCGTCGGATACTGAAGTAGAATTTTTAATAGAGTTGTTCGACTTAAGCGTTGTTGTTTTTTTCTACACACCAAAATTATGTTCATAACACACAACATTCTTCTAAGATAAGAATAGATTTTTTTAAAGTCATGTTGAAACAGACAAAAAGAACCGATAGAAAGTTTTCCGCTGACAAAAGCACATCAGAATTTACTGAAACCTAAAATTAATCTCTCAAATGCCGGACTGACAGAGAGAGACAGAGACAGACAGACGGACAGACTTTCCCGGAGACATCTGTAACCACACGTCTGAAAGCAGCTATAGTTCTCTATCTATCTATCTATCGATCCCGTAGTCTTGCCGACCGTTGGGGCTCCACTAATGACTTGGCAACCAGCTCACTCCATTCCACACTGTTCTCTGCCATTCTTAGTGTGTCGCTCAGCTTCAGTCCTGTCCACTCTGAGATATTGTCCTCCCATCTTTTTTTCTATCTTCCTCTCCTTTGCCCTCCTTGCACAGTGCCTTGCATGATTGTCTTGGCAAGCTCTGCTGATCGCGTGACATGCCCATACCACTTCAGTTTGCGTTTTTTTCACAATGGCTAATAGGTCTTCATAGGACCCGATGGCTTGTCTGATTCTGCTTCCCACTTCTTTGTTCGTGATGTGATCTCTGTACGAAATGCCAAGCAGCCTTCGAAAACATCTCATTTCAGTGGCTTGTATCCTACTTTCGAGGTCTGCTGTGAGGGTCCATGACTCACATGCATATAAAAACACTGAGATGACTAATGGCTATAATTCAGGATGTTATTTTTCCTTTGTCAGTTTTCTCAAATCCTTGACTGAAGGAATTTACACACAAATGAACAACTTTCAGCACTTTAAGTTCAACAAATTCATTGCATGTAGCTGTTTAACCTGTTTTCCATCTTTCCATCCTAGTAAAGCCAAACACGTTTTCTTTCCAAACAAATAGATATTATAAATATGAGTACACTTCATATTTCTATACCATCAGTGATGATCAACAAAAAAAGAAGAGAGAATACACGTAACACGGACCGACCGACTCATTTTGTGGTTATTCTCCTTCTAAATGATCGAGCACCCGATTTCATCTTACCGGTGTTGTATTTAGCCCCGACGCACAACAGCAGGAGATTGATCGACCGTGATATTTCAAGGGTAGTGCCAGATTGGCTTGGCGCCTCGAGGCACCAAGCGAATCTGGCACTACCCTTGATTTATCATGGTCGATTCATCTCCTGCAACTGGTACATATGGTCGTTAGGTGACGCATCCACTATCTGGGAAATGCGCCCGTGGGGTTAAATGGGTTAAATATTAAATCTTTCTATCTATCTATCTATCCCGTAGTCTTGCCGACCGTTGGGGCACCACTGATGACTTGGCAACCAGCTACCTCCATTCCACTCTGTTCTCTGCCATTCTTAGTGTGTCGCTCAGCTTCAGTCCTGTCCACTCTGAGATATTGTCCTCCCATCTTTTTCTCTGTCTTCCTCTCCTTCGCCCTCCTTGTACAGTGCCTTGCATGATTGTCTTGGCAAGCCCTGCTGATCACGTGACATGCCCATGCCCATTAAATATTTATTTAATCTTAATCTGTCGCTCATTTGAATGTACGGAAAGTCTATAGCTGTATATTTTGCGTGTGTTTTATGTGCGTACGTGCGTGTGCGTGTGTGTGCGTGCGTGCGTGTGTGTGTGTGTGTGTGTGTGTGTGTGTGTGTGTGTGTGTGTGTGTGTGTGTGTGTGTGTGTGTGTGTGTATGTGTGTGTGTGTAAACCATTTTGAATGCCTTGTGTAATATTGGAAGTAAGCACTAGATTTTTCTTGTTTTAAGTCTTTCGTTTATGTTTACTATTTAAATGAACTTTGCCATAACTGTTTGTGATTTTGTATGTTGTATATATTATTTGGTTTGTATTATGTAACTGGTGAGCAGGCTTTAACTTTCCCCTCGCGGGATCTATACGCTTTTCTTATCTTATCTTAAGTCAGTTTAAATTAATCTTTAGACGATGTACTACGCGATTAAAACTATTTGAGAATGTCCCCTTTAAATGTTCGGAAATTAAATTAATTTTCTTAAAAGTTTGTGAATGTGAGCTTCAACGTTTTAACACTCTCAGATAGTCCAAATTAAATCCAACTAAGTGCATATAAGTTCAATTACTCAAGTTGTCTGTACTTAGCAAATGCCTTTGTACTGCTGTTGTTTGCTTGAAACATAAGACGGTGTGACATTTTGCGTCAATCGATTAACAGCAACAAAGCCATAGCTAAAAGGTGTCGTGTTACATTTGTCTTACATTCAGATGTAACCGCTTTGGTGCCGCCACACTGCAAATACCATCGATCTACAAGTGGCATAGACCATCATGAGCGGGGGCTCATGAGGATCTATGCCACTTGCTATCCTTAAAATTGTACACAATTGTGTGCTTCAGACACATGGTAATTATCTTGCAAGGAATCTGAATCTGCGATGGTTTCTGAGATATACACCATAGTCGGGAGTCGAAAAGGGTTAACTTTTGTAGACATTACAGACCACGTCATGCCTACATCACCCGATGACTTTCGTTAATCTTAATCTGTTGCTCATTTGAATGTACGGAAAGTCTATAGCTTTAGATTTTATTGTGCGTGCGTGCTTGTGCGAATGTAACTTTCGGCGACTTGCGTATTTATATCGGAGGTAGATCTGCCTGTCATCGGCACTATATCAAGCAATATGATATAGTACCGATAACAGGCAGATGTGATTACGAGACCCGAATCAAAATGTCCGAGTCGTAAGACGAGGACATTTTGATTCTGGTCAAGTAATCACATTTATCTGTTTACCGGCACTATATCAAGCAAAATCTTGCTCAATATAATGTATGCACCTAGTCCAAGACAAAACTTCACCAGAGTCCTTCTGATTACCACCATTGGTGCTGAAGTAGTCAAATTCGCTATATTTGGACTTAAAACTTCCCAGCTTGACACTACTAACCGAAATGTACTCAGCGCAAATCCACTCTGGCGTACATTTGTTTTCCTCTGATTAAAATTTAGCGTAAATCTTCACAGCCCGGCATAAATCGACAAAGGCATGAATTCCCTCAAATAAAAAATATCTCAATGGAATAGCACAGCACACATTTACACTGGGTAGATTACGCCCATGTTGATTTAAGCTGTTTAGATTTTCGCGGGGTAATTTCATTTTTTTTTTTTCGATTTGCGCTGAAGCATAGCAAACTTTACCCTTCAGCGCCACTAATCGTGGCACTGTGTGTACTACACGTACTAAAAAAATCACGTCACCACAAACTCTTTGACGTCACAGTCTAGGTCCCTCAAAGTCCGGAGTTCACGTCAGACTTTTCTGAAATGTTGCAAAGGAGGTGACATGACGTAAAGTTTACATACACATAGGCTGAAGGGAACTTTACCATCCAATACCAAATGTATTCTTCAAACATACAGAACCCAGCAAATATGACACTGCTGAACGGGTTTCATCGCGCAAATTCCCTCTCGCACGCCTCCGAAGTTGAAGAAAACAGGCGGATAAGCTGCCTTAGATGTGACCACAGACATTAAAAACTATGTCTATTTATGAACTTGGGTGTGATACTTCCGATGTGTGTTTGTCTCGGTCCAAATGTTGACTTGTTGTGAGCCCCGTATTGGACTGTCGACTGACTCACCGCCGTGAGATGGCCTTAGTCGCCTGTTCGGCGTTAAACCCAAATAACTAACTAACTCGACTGACTCAGCGCGGAGATTTCGTTTGACTGTGTAGACATCATTGCTTTCTATAATCGTGCGTGTTGTTGTGTTACGTGTTGAGTCGTAGTCGTAGTATGATATCACACCAGACGCACGCGCGTAAGGTTCTTTTTAAAGAAACTTCATTCAGCTGCAACCCGTCACACGTGGCTTAAGGTTGTAGACAATACTGGAGTAACAGTTCCAACAATATTTTCTTTCAGCGATGCGATCTCCACACAATGCATTCCCAAATGCACCAACACTGATACAATGTCTCCTCTTCGAAATATAAACACTAACGACACACTGCGTTTCACATACAACGTACACCACCGTTACGCTGCGTCTCTCAAATGTACACCCTATACGGGCCACGTACCTACGATAAATTGTGTGTCCCTACAACTGACAATGCATGACAATGTACACACGTGCTTCCTAGCACCATCTTTTATAGTAAAACAACTTTCCAGAAAAATCCAACGAATTCACACAACACAACCAATCAGAACGGAACACGTAACTGAAACTCATAAATATTAATTTTTTAAAAAAAAAAAAAGAACTTTCTAGAATAACTACAATAGTCTACAAAAATTCGACTGCTAACTTCAACCCCAAATCCCAGTGCGTTATGACGTCTCACAAAAGTATGGCAGACAATTCACGATCTTGCCTACACTTTCTGGAAGCTTCACGATCTTTCGTAACATACCGACCTGCTGCTAAATTCACGCTTACAGAAAACAACTATGACTATGAATATTAGAGCGCTTTGATACTGAGTTGCAAAAATGTTGCTTACTCTTTGACGTCACACATACGAGGTCACTAGACAGCGCGACCTTGCTCAAACGTTCTGGTTTATTATCAGCGAATCTACACATAACAAAAATCGACCGCTTTTCTCAGTGCGACTTTGCTAGAAACTTCCGGACTAATCTTAGCGTATCATAACAAAGCCAATTTCGCTCTCTGCGCGAACGATAGAGAATTTTACTGAAAAGGTACGTGATTCGTAACCAAGATAGCTCAAATAAATATCGGATCGTTTCCTACGATTAAAATATGCATGCTCTCACGGAACAATACAACCACAATCGTAACATTACACCTCCCCCCCCCCCCCTCTTTTTTTTTTTTAGAATGAAATTTCACCAAAATTTCTTCTCAAATCTCAAAAATACGGTTGTTTGTGGCTGTATTAACCTACACAAAACCATAAATAATAAGAATTTCACATCAAAATGAAATCAAATCAACTACTTTAAAATAATCGTCTCACAGTTCCTTTAAACTGTCCTGAGCGAAGACATGTCCCTTTAAACTGTCATGGACACCGAAATGTTTCTTTAAACTGTTCTGGACACAGAAATGTTCATTTAAACTGCTCTGCTCAGGTAATCCGCTCCAAAGTTCTGCGAACCCTTGATAGACTGTAATTTAACGTCAAAATTCTGCAAGAACATCGCCCATCTCATAATACGAGAATTTGTAAACTTTGCAGAGTTTAAATAGTTCAAGGGCTGATGGTCCGTTTGGAGAACAAATGGTACACCCAGAAGGTAGAGTTCGAACCGCCTTACTCCTCAGATGATGGCTAGGCACTCCTTCTCGATGGTCGAGTAGTTTCTCTCAGCTCTGGTCAACATTTTGCTGGCGTAGCTCACTGGGTGGAGTTTTCCATTATCTTCTTGCATTAAGACTGCACCTACTCCTTCGTTGGAGGCGTCTGTTCTCAGGAAGAAAGTTTTCAACGGGTCAGGGAGGTGTAGAACAGGCTTCTCGGTTAGGATGTTTCGAACTGCCTGGAATGCTCCCTCTTGGGCCTCCTCTCACTTCACTACGTTAGGTTGTCCTTTCCTCAGCAAGTCAGTCAGAGGACCTGTGACTGCCGCAAAGTTTGGTATGAACTCCCGGTAGTAGTTCGCCAAGCCCATAAATGAGCGAACTTGCGTCTTGGTCGTAGGTCGCGGGGCATCCCTGATCTTCTGCTCGTTGTCGTCGTTAAGCCCCTTTAAACCTTCGCTCAATTTGTGTCCGATGAAGTCTATGTTGTCGGCCCCAAGAATACACTTGCTTGGACGGATGGTGAAATTTGCATCTGACAGTCTTTGGAACAGTTCTCGGAAGGTTTTGAGGTGATCCCCCCAAGTTTTGGTATTGATCAGAATGTCATCCCAGTAAAAGACCACATTCTGCATATCTTCTAGGATCTTTTTCAGTCCTCTCTTTAATGTGGCACCACTGTTCACCATACCAAAAGGCATCTTCAGGAACTCCAAATGACCGTCGGGTGTGACGAATGCTGTCTTGGGGATATCTTTTTTTACAACCTTGATTTGCCAATACCCTTTGCTTAGGTCAATTTTGGAGAAAATTCGGTCTCCACTGACCTTCTGGAACAGTTCTTCCGCTGTGGGCAAAGGCTCTGGATCGAAGACTGTTAGTATATTGAGTCTACGGTAGTCCACACACACACGGTTGGATCCATCTGGTTTCTTCACAATGACAGCTGGGGACGCATATGGTGACTTGGACTCCCTGATGACTTCCAGACTCAGCATTTCCTTGATATCCTTTTTCAGTTCTTCCCTCGTGTTATAAGGAAGACGATAAGGTTTGATGCGAACTGGCTCATTTGACGTCAGATTAACCTCGTGCTGGACGGTGTCTGTTGTCCCTGGGTCAGGTGTAAACCAATGCTTGAACTCTTGAGTCAGGACGTGCAGTTCTTCTCGTTGAGTCTGGGTCAGATTCTGACCGAACTGGATGTCTTCTACATCCTCCTTGTGTCGGTGTTCATTTAGGTCAAACAGGTTCTCGTCGTCTAGTCTTTCGTCATCAGCAAGACGCAAGTTGTGTTTTGTCTTGACGTCCTCTCTCAATATACTTCTTCAGCAGATTAGCATGGTAAGTCTTCCCCTTGTTGTTGACCTTGACTCTGTAGTCGTTGATGCCAACCACCGTATCGACAACGTAGGGTCCCTTCCACTGCTTCAGGAGTTTGTTGTTGTCGGTAGGAAGAAGAACCAATACCTGGTCACCTGGCTGCAATCGTCGAGGTTTGCTTCCCTTGTTCTGCGCCTTCCCCAGTTCTTCTCGAGCCATCCTGAGGGTATCTTCCCGCTTCTATCTCAGGTCAAAGGCGTACTGGTAGCTGATCTTCACCTCAGGTGCGTCGATATCCTTGGTCCACAGCTCCTTAAGGATGTGCATGGGCCCCCTTACAGTCCTACCTTACAGTAATTCAAAAGGGGAAAACCCTGTCGAATCCTGAGGAACTTCACGGTAAGCGAAGAGCAAGGCATTGATATATCTATGCCACAACCTTCGCTGTTCAGCACACAGTTTCTTCAGCATAGCCTTCTATGTTCCATTAAACTTTTCAACCAGCCCATTACACATGGGGTGATAAAGGGTGGTAGTAAGGTGTCGGATGCTCAATAGCCGGTTGACTTCCTCCATGCAGTCGTAGACGAACTGAGTTCCCAGGTCACTCAGGATCTCCTCAGGAATCCCCAAACGGCTGAACATGTCCACGAGCGCCTCTGCCACTGTTGGAGTGTCGATCTTCTTCAATGGTATGGCCTCAGATAACGTGTAGCGTAGTCCACCAAGGTCAAAATGTAGCGATGACCATCTTCACTTGGAGGAGAGATTGGCCCCACCAGGTGCACAGCCACCCGCTTGAAAGGCATATAGATCAATGGGATTTTCTCTAGAGGAACCTTGGGCACCTTTCCTTTGGAGATTGTCTTCTGGCATATGTCGCACGACCTGCAGAATCGGGTGACGTCGCCTCCCATATCAGGCCAGTAGAAGACGGCTCGGATTCTATCGAGCGTCTTGTTGATTCCCAATGTCCTCCCAATATGGAATCATGGGCCAATTTCATCACCCGCATCCTCAATGGTTCGGGAACTACTACTTGACGCACACGTTTATCTCCATTGCTGTTGAATATCCGGTACAGGATATTTTTCCTGGTCTCGAAGGTTATCTCATTTCCCTTTCGCGTTACGGGCTCGGTCTGACCTCGGAACTTGTAAAGCGTGGAGTCGGCTCTCTCTAGTTCCACCAACCTTTCCCTATTCACCACAGCTGCTTCCGTGTTGTCCGCCACTTTTAGAGGGATGGTCTGGTGACTCTTCTTTGCTTGACTTCTTGTGGTAACAGCGCATGTTTCAGGTCTCCACTCTGGATCTGGATCGTCTGCGTTTCTGGCACCATCAATGTTTCCGATGATAAGATCGTAGACAGTGGTCTTTACGCATAGCACCTTCACCTCTCCTCTCAGGTACGGGGTGTCCACGCTGACATTGGCAAGAGGGATAATCCTCACAGTTCCGTCGGCCAAATTGAGGGTGGTCCACTCCTGTAGCTTCTGGTCTTCAGTTACTAGGTCCTCTCTCACGATGATGCAGCTACAACCGGTATCTCTCAGCACTCTCACTGGTGTGTTTCCGACGAATCTTGACACCGCCGGCATGTTTGGCACTTCATTTTCAGGCAGCGCAATGTTTGAGACTAGTAAAAATGTAGCCCCATCTCCTACTGGGATGCGTCCATTTTTTCTGAAATATTCAATCAGCTCCGGTGTCACTCGCGTTTCTCCAGACTCAAAGTCACTGGATGACGTCACATCACTGGCCAATACAGCGGCGGCTGTGTGTTGAGACGTGGTACTGCTTTTGCCTGCTATCCCGCGATCTTGGTTGGATCTTCTGATGTTGTCGCCTCGGGGAAAATCTTTAGAAGGACACCGTATCGCCTTGTGACCTTTCTTTCCACAGAGAAAACATGTCAGGTTCTCCACCGGCTTGTATTTCGGGGTGTCTCTGACATTGTGGATTTCCTCTGCTGGTGCAGACACACGCTGCGGCTTACTGGACCCGAACTTCATGTTGTGGGCGTCAAGGTATCTTTGAGCGAAGTCGGCCAGGGCCATTGGGGACTGGTCTTGTTGCTCCCTGAGGTGGGCGGCCAGGTCCTTAAAACATGCGTTGAGGACTTGTTCTTTGATAATGAGGTCACACAGGTCCTGGTACGTTTTGTTTAAACCAGCCAGCTCTATCCATTTCTCCAGGTAGCTCCTGATTCTCTCAATGAATAGGCCGGGTGTTTCTCCTTCTTCATTCTTGCAGTTCCGAAATCGTCGCCTGTAACCCACTTCAGTGAAGTCGTACTGTCTCAGCAGGGCGGCTCTCAACTGCGTATAATATTCGGCTTCTTCTCTTGGCAAGCGGGTGTAAACTTCAAGCGCTTTGCCAGTTAAAAGTGCACTCAGCTTGATAGCACAAGTCTCTTGTTTCCAGTTATTGCTGCTTGCGAAGCGCTCGAATCGCTCCAGATAAGCGTCCATCTTATCTGAATTTTCAACAAAAAGTGGTAGTTTTGGCGCACTGGCTGTTTGCTCTCTACTGGCTAAGGTTGTTGCTTCAGTAGCTCTTTGGCTCTGTGCCTCTATCTCCATCTGCTTTAGATGAATTTCATGTTGTCGATGCCTCTCCGCCTCTTCTCGATGTTTCTCTGCCTCTTCTCGTTGTTTCTCTGCCTCTTCTGCTTGAATTTCGATTTTCCTGATTTCACGTTCTTTAGCTCTTTCTTCTCTCTCCAATCTCTCCTTTTCTTCTCTCTCTCTCTCTCTCTCTCTCTCTCTCTCTCTCTCTCTCTCTCTCTCTCTCTCTCTCTCTCTCTCTCTCTGAGGAGCTGGGTGGCTCGGTGGTAAAAGCGTTTGCCTCCAGACCAAAAGGTCCCGGGTTCGAATCCAGCTTGGGTCAAAATTTGCTCAGACCCTTTTTCGTTGTCCCCGTCTTTGAAATCACCCTCGTGGTGGACAAAAGACGTTAAGCCCTAAACATTTAACATTTATTTTCTCTCTCTCTCTCTCTCTCTCTCTCTCTCTCTCTCTCTCTCTCCAGTCTCTCCTTTTCTTCTCAATCTCGTTTCATTTCTTCTCTCTCCAGTCTCTCCTTTTCTCTCTCCTTTACAAACTCAAGGAGTTCAGCTCCTTCGAGGCCACATTCCTTTCCAATTTTCAGGAATGTCTCCATTTGCGACGTCGCCATGTCTCATTTCACTGCTGGATGTTTTCTCCGGCTACCCTTTCCACTGAGCCAACTGAAGAAGTCCCGTCGGAGGTGATAAATGTTACGTGTTGAATCGTAGTCGTAGTATGATATCACACCAGACGCACGCACGTAAGGTTCTTTTTAAAGAAACTTCATTCAGCTGCAACCCGTCACACGTGGCTTAAGGTCATGTAGACAATACTGGAGTAACAGTTCCAACAATATTTCCTTTCAGCGATGCGATCTCCACACAATGCATTCCCAAATGCACCAACACTGATACAATGTCTCCTCTTCGAAATATAAACACTAGGGACACACTGCGTTTCTCATACAACGTACACCACTGTTACGCTGTGTCTCTCACAATGTACGGGCCACGTACCTACGATAAACTGTGTGTCCCTACAACTGACAATGCATGAGAATGTACACACGCGCTTCCTAGCACCATCTTTTATAGTAAAACAACTTTCCAGAAAAATCCAACGAATTCACACAACGCAACCAATCAGAACGGAACACGTAACTGAAACTCATAAATATTAATAATAAAAAAAGAACTTTCTAGAATAACTACAATAGTCTACAAAAATTCGACTGCTAACTTGAGCCCCAAATCCAGTGCGTTATGGCGTCTCACAAAAGTATGGCAGACAATTCACGATCTTGCCTACACTTTCTGGAAGCTTCACGATCTTTCGTAACATACCGACCTGCTGCTAAATTCACGCTTACAGAAAACAATTATGACTATGAATATTAGAGCGGCTTTGATACTGAGTTGCAAAAATGTTGCTTACTCTTTGACGTCACACATACGAGGTCACTAGACAGCGCGACCTTGCTCGAACGTTCTGGTTTATTATCAGCGAATCTACGCATAACAAAAATCGACCGCTCTTCTCAGTGCGACTTTGCTAGAAACTTCCGGACTAATCTTAGCGTATCATAACAAAGCCGATTTCGCTCTCTGCGCGAACGATAGAGAATCTTACTGAAAAGGTACGTGATTCGTAACCAAGATAGCTCAAATAAATATCCGATCGTTTCCTACGATTAAAATATGCATGCTCTCACGGAACAACACAACCACAATCGTAACATGTTGAGTGAAGTCTACTTGTAATTAGAACATGGACACTTATGGAAAATTCCAGCAGGTTTGTTTATTTAGTGTTTTTTATGGTTGTCACTGTCACTAGCGGACATCAGTGTCGTCAATCTCAATAGTATGGCGATTCTATTCGTGTGTTTGCTGCTGTCTATTCTCCGTTTATGTGTGTGTATGGGAAAGAAATGTCGAGCGTCCGTACACACTAAGGAGTATTTCATTACGAGTGAGCATAATGTGACAGCATGCACATATTTAGCGTTTTTACTTTGAGAGAGGCAAGCACCAAGATTGAATCTTTCTGGTCTCCAAGGGATTATGGAAAGGAAAGTATATCAAACAAATTTATAAATATCAATTTGCTTGTTATACAATATATCAGTACATGTGTCAAAGAAAGAGAAATTTTATGGCGTGGGTACATACGCACACACACACACACGCACACACACACATACACACACAACACACACACACACACACACACAACACACACACACACATACACACATACGCACGCACGCACGCACACAAACACACAAACACACACACACACACACACATAGATGGCCTTTCGCGCCAAAAGTACGTTCTACAGCGAGGTTTGCGTAGCAAGACATGACGTAATTTTTATCTCTTTGCATCACTGTCAGAGTTTTAGTCTAGCCAGCTTAGAATAATGTGTTTGTTCTTTTGAAATCGCCCTACGCATCCCGTCTTTAAAAGTCTCTTCTATAAAAAGAAGAGACTTAATCAAACTCTACCTGACCTCCAGTTGTGCAAAAAAAAAAAAATCACGCTTGCTCAGTTCGACCGACTGAAATTTTATTGCTCGAACTGAACACTCATGATTTCTTTTGCGTAACAGCAAGCCAAGCATAATTTAATCTTTATGAGGTTATCTGGAGGTGAACTGTAACTGTATATTTTTCATCACATATTACTTTCTACTTTTGTAATATGCATTTAAGCCAAGAGATTTTTTGGCGAGACTGCTGTTAAAATCTGACTGACATGCAAAAGTGCTTCTTCACGCCACAGGGACAAGTTGCTGCTGCTCTCTTTAGCAGTGACAAACTGCATCTGAGTGAAAGAGGTGCAGGTGTCCTGCTCCGTCAGGTGAAACGGTTTATATTTCACGCTGAAGATGAAGCTCTGCCTAACAATCGTATGCAGCGTAAACAAGGCTCGTCCAAAGACATACACTATATTCCCGTAAATAAACAGAGTAGTAGCTACCGTAACCAACATACCGTAAAGTATGAGCAAGACTACCCACCACTGTTCTTTGGGCCTGACTCTAATTCTCGGGACTTAACTCCAGGTCCCACAAACAGCACCGAGCAGAGGTCAAAGTCTGCAAGTACCCGCCGGTGGGAGACTTCAGTGTTGGCGAGCAGCAATAACGGTGACAGGGCGGTTGTCTCTCGCCAAGCTGTCCCCGTCCCCAATAACCACAACAGCCAGCCTCCCGTTGACAAGACATCTCGCGCCACCGGTTCTACAGAGAACTCACATGCAGATGTCACCACTGGTGCCAGCATTCCTTCCCTACAGCCATTGTACCATCGACCTGACGCTATAGCCGTGGATCCTCACGCCTTTTCGCCCTACTACGGGAATTACGGCCGCCCCATCGTTCCCTGGCCCCAGGCAACACCCCGGACTGCCACCGTATCCAGTCTTCCAGCCGCCTTTCCAGCCGTACCCGCCACCCTTCCCTCATTGGCAGTTACCCTACTTGATGGGTAATCTGAGGCCCCAAGCTGTGGTGTAATTAAATTAATCCGTGTCTGCTCGGCCCAGTGAGTGTGTTAGGTAGAACTAAGATGCACCGGCCTTTGCTGTGTACATAGCATTTATACTACTTGGTTTAGCGCGCAGCATTCAAAACTATGACATGTTTCTTTTTTTTTTTTTTTTTTTTTTGTTTGTTTTGTTTTTTAATCTTGACTATGATTCAATCCGCGAGCCACGGACAATAGCGTGTGTTCCTATGTGCTTAGGTGTGTGAGCCCTTGTATAGGTTGTGTGGACTTAATTTGAAATAATACCAGAAACGTTTGAATTTCTGTGCATGTGTTTTAACAAGTGCTGTGGCACTTAGACATTTTTATTTAGTTTTATACCGTGTTACGTAAATAGTGATTAATTTCTGGTAATCGGAACTGCGAAATATTACAGACTGTTTTGACGTTGGATGTGTGTTTGCCTTTGAGGCAGCACACTGAGAACTGTTAGACTACGGAAGTCACAGTGACTTTCTGGCCTTTAGCCAGTGAATTGTCTTTTCTTGTTTTCTTTGGTGGACTCCCAAGTTCTCTTGGCAAAAGAGACTTAACCGTACTGTGTGTGTATGTGATACCATTTTGAGATCATCGTGCATTTTTGTGTATGTGATCCCATTTTGAGATCGAGGCTTTTTACAGTGACATTGACATTAACGCAAACTGACGAGAAGCGATGCCGAAAGCTTCAATCAGTAGCGTACAATCACTTGGACTGAAAATCGGACACCTTAATATTTTTCACCTGTTTCACAAGGTCCCCGATATTTGTTTATTTTTAAATGAGCCATCGCACTTCCATCTCTTTGGTCTCACGGAATCACGTCTGGGCCCAAACATCAGTGATGCTAGCTTACTTATTCCTAACTTTTCTCAAATCCGGCGTGACCCAGGCTACCCTGGACACACTGGAATAGCTGTCTATGTACATAGCTCTATCCGTAATATGGTACGCAGACGTGAAGACCTTGAGTCCAGAGAGCTAGAGTGTGTGTGGCTGGAGGTGAAAATACCACATTCCTCTCCCATCCTTATCGCCTTTATGTACAGAAATCCAGCTGATACTGCTGACTGGTATGATGACTTTGTACAAGTGATGGATAAAGTGAACGACACCGGTAAAAATGTTCTCATTCTGGGAGACTTTAACATCGATATGCTGAAACCCAAGCCGACATGGCAATCAGCGATCACTCTTTTCGGGCTAAAGCAGATGATTAAATCTCCAACGCGAGTATCACGCTCTGCTGCCACCATTATCGACCACATTTACACTAATAACCCAACAGCAGTAGCGGAAACTAATGTTTCTTCATTAGCCGTCAGTGACCACTTTCCCATCGCCTGTACATGGTCGTGCAATCTGCCCGCAAAACAAAGTCGGGACCAGCACTCGTACATAACGTACAGATCGTTTAAAAAGCTTAATACGAATGCTTTCTTACATGATCTAAGCTATGCAGGATTTGATCAAGTGTATAACTGCACTGACCCTGATACTGCGCTCACTATAATGGCTTGATCTGTTCCTCGGGGTGCTGAATAAACACGCGCCGCTAAGAAGGAAGCGAGTCCGACGCCGCGAGCCTCCCTCCTGGATAACGGAGGAAATCAAACAAACTATGGAGGCACGAAACACCGCTAAACGAGAAAAGAACTTCCCTGAGTTTAAACGTTTGCGTAACAAAGTTAAGTACTTAGTTCGAGAAGCTCAAAAGTCATTTGTTGAAAAGACAATTGAGAACGAAAAATCTCCTGCTTCTGTTTGGACTGCTTTGAACACTCTAACAAGCAACACGCGCAGGCAGACTCATATCATTCCACACGAATTCTCTGCGGAAAGCATAAACAATTGCTTTCTCTCAGCTCCAGAACAGCTACTTACTTCCAACAGCCCTGATCCGTCAGCGTATGTAATATCGGATCAACTGTCCATGTTTTGCCAGGAACGATTATCGTCCGATGATACGTTTGCTATCCCCTTTATCGCTGTTCACGAAGTCGGGCGTTATATAACGTGCCTTAAGAACAAGACATCAGCTGGTGTGGACGGTATAAATGGTTATATACTCCACATATCACTGCCTTATATTGTTGAACCCCTCACTTACATTTTTAACTTATGTATACAGTATAAGACTTTTCCTGTGGCGTTTAAAAAAGCAAAAGTTGTTCCTATACCTAAGTCCAAAGATACTACTGATGTAAATAACCTTCGTCCCATTTCTCTTCTGTCTGTTTTATCAAAGCCACTTGAGAAGCATATTCAAAAGCATCTCCTCCAGTACCTCGACGAACGGTCCTTGTTAAATAAGTTCCAGTCCGGGTTTAGACCCAAACACTCATGCCACTCAGCATTAGTACGTATGGTTGATTCATGGCTAGATAACATCAACAATAACAAAATGACTGGCACGGTATTCTTGGACCTGAAAAAAGCGTTCGATCTGATAAATCATGAAATTTTGCTGAGGAAACTTAATGTTTATTTCAACAACAACAGCCCGTCAGCCCTTTCATTCTTTAACTCTTATCTTTCTGCGAGAACACAAGCCGTCTATGTAAATGGTAGCTATTCCACAGAGGGTAAGGTAGAACTTGGTGTTCCTCAGGGTTCGGTTCTGGGCCCATTGTTATTCTGTATCTTTATTAATGATTTACCACTACACATCACATGTGCTAGTGCTGAGTGTGACATGTTTGCTGACGATTCGACGCTACATGCATCCGGTAAAACTGTAGCTGATATAACCAACAGCCTCCAGCAGAGCCTACAAGAAGTATCTGAATGGTGCAGTAGAAATAGAATGATAGTCAATCCAGCTAAAACTAAAAGCATGCTAGTCACAACACGTCAGAAACACCAGCTGCAACCCGCGCCTCTAAACCTCTCATTCGAAGCTGTCCCCATAGAGCAAGTAGAACAGCACCGTTTACTAGGGGTAATTGTAGAAAACCAACTTAGTTGGCAGCCTCATCTCATACACATCGGAAAGACAATTTCAAAGAAATTATTTTTACTGTCTAAACTGAAAGCGGTCATTAATCTGAACACGCGTAAACTATTTTTTAATGGATACATCAAGCCCCACATTGATTATGCCTCAACAGTTTGGGATGGCTGCAGCGAGGTCCAGTTCAAGAAAATAAATTCGCTATACAGGAGAGCAGCCAAACTTATTATTCCTAGCTCATCTCTACCCACTGAGGTGAGGCTTGAGGCAGCTGGACTCCTTCCTCTTGACAAACACTTAGTATTTAACAAGTGCGTACTAGTGCACAAAGCTCTTAACGGTAAGGCCCCCGGCTACTTATCGGAACTCTTTACTCTTACTGAGAAGAGATACAGCACCTCTCGGAGCAACCTGAACATAAAACGGCCCCGCATTGATTTGTATAAATCCAGTTTGTCATACTCAGGTGGTTTCCAGTGGAATTCTCTTCCTCTGCATTTACAACAAGTTAATTCCCTAGCTGCGTTTAAAGCAAAACTGTACAAGCACTTATCCAAGGCAACGTAAATTTAATTATCTCATGTTGTCAAAACATAATATATTTTAATTTCTTTTTATGCAACTATTATTTTTTATCATACCATTTACGCTGACGTCCCGTTTGTGGGGGTGCTTCCCGTATAGACCTGGTCAGGGGATGCAGTGCCGGTGCACAGTTTATTCAAACGATGTGCTTAGCATGTCATTTGAGTGAAAGTATACTTGCGTGCCCCCCGGGTGGGAGTTTCTGGGGAGAGCTCCCGCAAACGGATATTATGACACGTGCTAAAATCTTCGTATGTGTTGTTAAACCTGTGTGTTTTGTTAAATAATTGTTGCTGTTTGTAGTGTTGTTGTAATTCGCATTACTTTCGATGTTGTTTGTGAGTGTAAAGTAAAGAAGTACCCAACGGAGAAGAAACACGCTTAGAAAAGACGGGTACAACACAATTTATTAATATTTCGGGTAAATACCCTTTGTCAAAATAGACAAACAAACAAACAGAGAGATTAGCCGCTACTTATCTTCATTGGCAGAAGGAATGTGGCAACAAAGGGTATTTACCCGAAATATTAATAAATTGTGTTGTACCCGTCTTTTCTAAGCGTGTTTCTTCTCCGTTGGGTACTTCTTTGCATATTACACGCTTGGCAGTCACCTTTTTGGTCTGGATTGAGTGTAAAGTAGCTTTGCCTGTTATTATATGTCAGTAGATGTAGCAAGGACAGATTGGAAGAAAGGCCTGTGCGCCTAATATCTCAATCCTTGATAAATAAAGTTTCAGTCAGTCAGTCAGTCAGTCAGTCTCTCTCTCTCTCTCTCTCTCTCTCTCTCTCTCTCTCTCTCTCTCTCTCTCTCTCTCTCTCTCTCTCTCTCTCTCTCTCTCTCTCTCTCTCTCTCTCTCTCTCTCTCTCTGACAGTTTCATTTAGGAAGACCGCTTATAGATCAACAATTGAGTCCGTAATAGTCGTTTCTGTTTGTTTACTACGTTTGTTTTATTTACTATCCTATGTACGTTCAGCATCACACTAACGCGATCGTCAACTAGCGCGATCTTACTTCATGGATCACAGGTATCGCGAGGTAATGAGGCCGACCTGTACAGACACGTCATAAATTTCCCAATTACTCGTAGCACCACTAATTATCAGAACAATGCAAATAATTGTGCACGAATGGGAATATGTGTGTGTGTGTGTATGTGTGTGTGTGTGTGTGTGTGTGTATGTGTGTGTGTGTGTGTGTGTGTGTGTGTGTGTGTGTGTGTGTGTGTGTGTGTGTGTGTGTGTGTGTGTGTGTGTGTTACAAATGACATTGAGCATAATTATGTGTACGTGTAACACGTCACAAATTTCAGAGCCCCAATTATTCGTAGCACCACCAATTATTAGAACAGTGCAAATAAATGTGCAAGAGAGGGAATTTGTGTGTGCGTGCATTCGTGCGTTTATATGTGTGTGTGTGTGTGTGTGTGTGTGTGTGTGTGTGTGTGTGTGTGTGTGTGTGTGTGTGTGTGTGACTGTGTGTGTTTTATAATGATATTTGGCATAATACAATGATTAACTCATTCCAGACATCAGCATCCGGATACGCGGCATAAAACCGTGCACCACATCCCGCCGAATGTGTTAATCTCAGATTAAACATTTTTTTAAATAT
>BTPG01000001.1:295607210-295622210 GCA_036245525.1 Semisulcospira habei | reverse complement strand
CACCTGTATTTGCCTTTTTAAAACTCTCCCTACTGTCTGCACTGCCTGTTGCTCTTGATATTGGATGTGTGTTGCTAAATGGTCTTAGCTTTATTTAGGCCCCATGTGTTAGGTTTATTTAATGTATTTGACCGGCTGGCGACATACATTCAATGTTCTGTTTATTTATTTTTTTTCACAAGCAGTGCAGGCACGTCCTGAGAAAGCCTTGATGCTGGCGGGACGCTAAGCAATGTACAATCAATCAATCAATTTTAGCCCCGGATTCCTACAGCAGGAGATGGCTTGACCATCATAATTCAAGGGTAGTGCCAGATTAGCTTGGCGCCTTCAGGCGCCAAGCTAATCTGGCACTACCCTTGAATTATCATGGTCAGGCCATCTCCTGCATCTGGTACATAGTCGTTGGGCAACACCTAAAATTTGAGAAATGGAACCTTGGGGCTGAAAGGGTTAATTTATGGATAATCCGGCAGTCACTCTCTCCTGTAAAGGCAAAAGACAGCAAGTCCATTTGTGTGAAAAGCAAGATTATCCATGGTATTACAGTGGAAATCAAATAAAGGGGACTTGACAGTCTTGTGGCTTGACAGGGCAGGAAAAGGTTAGTTATTTGGGTTTAACGCCGAGCAGACAACTAAGGCCATCTCACGGCGGGGGTAGGAAAGGTGGTACCGTATTGAAAGTCGGCGTAGAAAAAGAGGAGGGTATGCAGTGGAGCCGCCTCCCCCCTCCCCCCCCCCCCCCCCCCCCCTGAGACTGCAGCAGCTGTTGGCGAAAAGGTTGCAGACGGATTCCTAAGGTCGTACTCTCAGCACCCTGTTCTCACGCTCATTCTGACGAAAATTGGAGCCGATTCGATTCTGCAGGAGGCATAGATTCTCATGAGACCCAGCATCCTGCAGGGACTCATGAGAATCTATGCCTCCTGCAGATGGTAGGGGGTGGACGGGAGAGTCGGACGGATGATGGAAGTGTTTGTGTGCGCGCATTGTCTACCCGCTGTATACCCGGCGTATTGTTTCCATCACAATATTGACTGATGGTCACGTGTTCCTGACAGAAAAAACCGTCTGATGGCACGTCTTCCTGACAAGAGAAAAGTCTGCTAGCTTTGCCAGACGCGATCCATCTTGAAAGCGGTAAACCTATTGCCATGTCGTTTTTGGACTTTTTAGGACGGGTTGCGGTGGGACGAATTTAATATAGCATATCCATGATGTCAAAAGCGGGCAGGCCTAAACCTCTAACAATTGAAGTAACAAGATAAAAATTACGTCATTTCTAGTGACGCTAACCTCGCTGCTGAACGTACATTTGGCGCGAATCGTCGTATGTGTGTGCGTGTGTATGTAAACAAGAGAATCTCCGATATTTTTCTACACATAAGCTTGAAACTTGGCGAAATACTTTCTTAAAGGGGTGGCTAAGAGAGCCTCCGAGCATATTGTAATTGAATGTCTCATTGAAGACATAACAACCGTTTATAGGAAGTCGGTTGACCCAGATTAGAGTCCGTAATTTTTGTCATGTTTACTTGAACTTTTGGGTATAGCTAGTTTGGATAAAGACATTGGATGAGTTCGTTAGCCACCTTTGTATCCTTTCAACTTCTATAGTAAAAATTAATTCTTTTCAGAAAAGAATTCAAACAGTAAAAACACTTCACATCTAGAGAAAGTCAGACAGTGGCGTTGACGTAAAAGAGGCAACTCCGTCACCACGCAGACACTGACATAATACTCTAAACATGACGTCATTCTCTCTCTCTCTCTCTCTCTCACACACACACACACACACACACACACACACACACACACACACACACACACACACACACACACACACACACACACACACACACACACACACAACACAAACAAACATGCGCGAATCTCCAGGAGGAATAGATCCTCATGCGCCCTCCGGGCGCATGAGCATCTATGCCTCATGGAGATGTTTGGAGCGCGCGCGCACGCACTCGCTAACACGCACACACACTTACAGAAGAGCATGCAAAATATCATGTAGATGGGTAAAGTCAACCTGCTTTCACACAAATTATAGCAAGACTAAAATTGTACCGTGAAGTTTTACTTTTGTCACCATTTCCCCAAGCCTGTGAAGCAAAAGTGAAACTCATATCACGTAAAATATAAAATTACGTAAAAACTAAAACTTACGTCATGACAAATGACGTTGACAAATCAATGACGCCTATGTCCTGCGACCCTTATAGAACTCACTGACGCATATGTCCTGCGACCCTTATAGAACTCACTGACGCATCGGCAGATAATTCAACATCAGAATCAGGTCAAAGACAAAAGGTAGAGACCCTTGACAGCGAGGACAGCTCTCACATAGAAGGGACTTTGTGGGTTATGGTTCATCCCATCTTGTTTTAATCTATCTCGCTTTGTACGGACCTGAAGAGACAGGTTAAAAGGTACGCATCGTAGTGTTGCGAGTCCGCTCCTGTCGGCGTCAGGAAAAATCATCAATCGCCATCAGCCTCCGTAAAAGACAGATCCTCATGGGCCACAGCAAGTGGCTCTTCCTAGGCTGCTCGTCATCTTTGTTCCTCTGTGCATCCAATCTGCGATACAATTCGACGTTCCCTCACATACTTGTAACACAATCTTTAGGCTGCTTAGAAAGGTTCAGTGCTCTGGGTCGTTTGACATACTCAATCGTTTAACACATTCACGACGTGACGCGTCACGTCGTGAATGAGTTAATGCTCTTTCGTGTGTTTTATCCTTCGGCCGTCAGTAGCGGTTTTTGTCGCGATGATTCACCGTGACAAAATCCGCTACCGACAGACTCGTGAACTGGTCTGTGATGTTGGATCTTACGGCTCAAAGATGTAGCGGCCAGTCACAGACCACTGCACAACATATGTTGTTAATACATTTCAGAGCCTCTGGGCCCTTTAACTTCAGCGGTGCGGATTGCTTAAAATTTGATGTTTTTCCTTCGAGCGTACCCCACCCGGGTCTGCCCTTGGGGACTTGGGTGGGGTTAGGTATTTTTAGTTCCAAGGTCACCCTGGTCAGCCCCACAGGGTGGGTTTTTCTCTCTATTCTGGGCATGTGTTTCTGTCTACCTTTGTCCATTCACTGTATTGCCTTTTCAAACTCTCCCTACTGTCTGCACTGCCTGTAGCTCTTGATATTGGATGTGTGTTGCTAAATGGTCTTAGCTTTATTTAGGCCCATGTGTTAGGTTTATTTAACGTATTTGACCGGCTGGCGACATACATTCAATGTTCTGTTTTGGTTTTTTTTTCACAAGCTGTGCAGGCACGTCCTGAGAAAGCCTTGTTGCTGTCGGGACGTTAAGCAATGTACAATCAATCAATCCTTCGAGCGTTTTTTTGGATATCTGCGGTCATAGTTATGAGTTAGAGTTTCGGGCAAATATTGAAGATGGCCACAGCATGCAAACCGGCGGTCAGATGATCCTTGAATGTCTGCGGTTAGTAGTTCGAGTGTGTGGCGAATATTGATACCATTCAAAGCCTGCACATTTTGCACTCGCGATCAATAGTCTAGCAGCTTACGCAATTTCTGCAGAGATAAGTAGTTCGTCAAAAGAGTAACACTGGTTTGCAGGTACGAAACAAAAGTTCTAATGCCATATAGTTTATTCATAGCAACATTATTTGTCCTTAGGATGGAGACATTTTTGTAGAAGTGTTTTTCGAAAGCTATTTGTTCGCTGAGAGGGAACCAGTCCTTGTACACGGCTCGGATAAGGTGCAAGACATTTTTTTGTGCATAACATTGAAAATTTCAAGCATACAAGTTACAAGTTTATTCCAGTGAGTAAATTAAAATCGTGAGCATGTAAACATGCATACATATTTACGATAAAATAATTTAAAAAGTAATATTTTTGATGCCGTAAGCATACTCGTGTCGCTAGTTTCGAAATGGCGGTCAGCGAGATGCCTTCAAAAGAAATCAATCAGACGCACCTGGTTGATGCAGGTTTACTTTGCTCCTGAAGTAAAACAGATATTATTTTGGATTTGAACTTTGAAGTACATCTTATCAACGTCATGTACGTTATTGTTCCTAGTCTTTTGTGGGAGGAAAGCATATCGAAAGTAAACTCCCTTCGTGCATGTTGTGCATTGTGTCTGCCGACCATCTTCAACATTCTGAAGACTTTTTGTCCGGATACAACATGAAGGTTCGTCTGTTTTCTAGCCTAACGGCTCTAAATGTAGGTGTTACGATTGTGGTTGTGTTTGTTTTCTAAGAGCATGCATGTATTAATCATAGGAAACGATCCGATATTTATTTGAGCTATCATGGTTACGTATCACGTACCTTTTCAGTAAGATTCTCTATCGTTCGCGCAAAGAGCGGAATTGGCTTTGTTATGATACGCTAAGATCAGTCCGGAAGTTTCTAGCAAAGTCGCAAGGAGAATAGCGGTGATGCGTAGATTCGCTGAGAATAAACCAGAACGTTCGAGCAAAGTCGCGCTGTCTAGTGACCTCGCATGTGTGACGTCGAAGTGTAGGCAACATTTTGCAACGCAGTAGTAAAGCCACTGTAATATTCATAGTCATAGTTGTTTTCTGTACGCGTGAATTTAGCAGCCGGGCAGTAGTATGGTTTTTGACGTGAAACTTCTGGAAAATTCCGGCTAGGTCGTGAACTGCCTACCATACTTTTGTGAGACGTCATAACGCGCCAGGATTTCCCAACATAGAGGCTGAAATTAGCAGTCGAATTTTTGTAGACTATTGTAGTTTATTCTAGAAAGTTCTTTTTATTTAATATTTATGAGTTTCGGTTACGTGTTCCGTTCTGATTGGTTGCGTTGTGTAAATTCCTTGGATTATTCTGGAAAGTTTTTATACTATAAAAGATTGTGCTGGGAAGCACGTTTGTACGTTGTAATACATTCAGTTGTAGGGACACACAGTTTATCGTAGGTACGTGGCCCGTATAGGGTGTACATTGTGAGAGACGCAGCGTAACGGTGGTGTGCGTTGTTTGAGAAACGCATTGTGTCGCTAGTGTTGACATTTTGTAGAGGAGACATTGTATCAGTGTTGGTGCATTTGGGAATGCATTGTGTGGAGATCACATCGCTGAAATAAAATATTGTTGGAACTAATGGAACTGTTACTCCAGTGTAGTCTACATCCTTAAGCCACATGTGACGGGTTGCATCTGAGTGAAGTTTCTTTAAAAGAACCTTACGTGCGTGCGTCTGGTGTGATATCATTCTACGACTATGACTCAACACGTAACATTTTGGCACCTCCGACGGGACTTCGTCAGTTGGCTCAGTGGAAAGGGTAGCCGGAGACAACAGCCAGCAGTGGAACGCAGAGATGGCGACATCGGAGATGGAGACATTCCTGAAAATTGGAAAGGAATGTGGGCTCGAAGGAGCTCAACTCCTCGAGTTTGTAAAGGAGAGAGAGAAGGAGAGAGAGGGGAGAGAATAAAAGAGACGAGAGAGAGAAGAAAATGAGAGACTGGAGAGAGAGGAGAGAGAAGAAAAGGAGAGACTGGAGAGAGAGCCAAGAGAAAAAAGAGCTAAAGAACGTGAAATCAGGAAACTCGAAATCCAAGCAGAAGAGGCAGAGAAACAGCGAGAAGAGGCAGAGAGGCAGCGAAACACGAAATTCGTCTGAAGCAGATGGAGATAGAGGCACAGAGCCAGAGAGCTACTGAAGCAACACAACAACAGCGTTAGCCAGAGAGCTACTGAAGCAACACGACAACAGCATTAGCCAGCAAAGAGCAAACAGCCCGTGCGCCAAAGCTTTCACCTTTTGTTGAAAATTCAGATAAGATGGATGCTTATCTGGAGCGATTTGAGCACTTCGCAAGCAGTAACAAATGGAGACAAAGAGACTTGGGCTATTAAACTGAGCGCACTTCTAACTGGCAAAGCGCTTGAATTTTACCCCCGCTTGCCAAGAGAAGAAGCTGAAGATTATACGCAGTTGAGAGCCGCCCTGCTGAGACAGTACGACTTCACTGAAGAGGGTTACAGGCGACGATTTCGGAACTGCAAGCCTGAAGAAGGAGAAACGCCTGGCCTATTCATTGAAAGAATCAGGAGCTATCTGGAGGAATAGATAGAGCTGGCTGGTTTAAATAAAGATTACCATGACCTGTGTGACCTCATCAAAGAACAAGTCCTCAACGCATGTTCTAAGGACCTGGCCGCCCACCTCAGGCAGCAAAAAGACTGTCCCTAAAGGCCCTGGCCGACATCGCTCAAAAATACCTTGACGCCCACAACATGAAGTTCGGGTCCAGTAAGCCGCAGCGTGTGTCTGCACCAGCAGAGGAAATCCACAATGTCAGAGACACCCCGAAATACATGCCGGTGGAGAACCTGACATGTTTCCTTTGTGGAAAGAGGGGACACAAGGCGATACGATGTCCTTCTAAAGATGTTCCCTGAGGCGATAACACCAGAAGATCCAACCAAGATCGCGGGATAGCAGGCAGAAGCAGTACCACGTCTCAACACAGAGCCGCCGCTGTACTACTCAGTAGTAGTACTAGCCATTGATGTGATGTCATCCAGTGACTTTCTTGTTTTAATCCTAATATATATGAGTGTCAGTGCTAATGCCAGCTGCTATGAATCCTTGCAGTGAACTGCAAATGTCTATATGCAGTCAAACTGCAAATTACGCAGCAGCAAAATACAGTTCCTCTTTTGTGTAGTAGGCTACAGCTAGCAAGATAGGGTTTAATTTTAAACAAAGCATTGCATGAACTTCCAAGCGTGTTCACATTGTGCTTTGTATTTTTTCAGTGTGAAGTGTACTGTACCATCAGTGATCACTAAGACTGCACTGGCACTGGCAGTGATCGCACATCACAACATAGCTTGCCAGTGCAACTGATTGAATTACATGTTACAGTAACAAATAATTAGTTGGTTGGTTAGTTCGGGTTTAACGTCCACAGCACCGACGTGATCATGGACGGCTCTGACGGGCGGGTTATGGGGGACAGGGAAATCTATTGCCTGCGAGTACGACCTGAACACTGTACAAACTCAGGCGCACTCCAACTGTGCCACTTTGATTTACCAGGACCTTTCAACAAACATGTTATTGAATAAATCCGTTTTTCCCCTGGATTGTGAGTCCAGCTACCAGGGACAAATCAAGTTCCGAAACTTTGTTCAGCCATGACAGTTAAAACCAAGCGGTGTGGCACTCTTTCTCTTTTACAGCATGCAGCATGTTGCACTTTGGGCATAGGTTTCGCAGATAGCGTTTGTGTTGTGGGTTGCGTTTTGTTTTGGTACTGTGATGTTGAAATGAAACTGGCAAAGCGATGGTAAAGTGAACGAAAATAAACGTGACAAACCTTTATCATGACGTAAAAATGCACAAAGCAACTTTGCACGTTCACTTTTTTTTTTTTTTTTTTTTTTTTTTTTTTTTTGGGGGGGGGGGGGGGGGGGACAAACAAGCAAACAAGCTTATGTAGAACAAATAAAAAAGAACTCATCGGCACACTGAAATTCACGGCAACGAGTCCGCATGTATCTTGTATCATGTGTCGATCATGTGATTTGGGATACCTTATTGTTGAGTAACGATATTTGAACTCAAGGCAAGCTTTTTCGCAATTGTTACTTCTCTTAATATAATTAAGTGCGAAAATTTACGTAAACAATAAATAAAATCCTTTTAAGTGACATATAGTGCACACTACCACTGAATACAGGAACAATGGGGCCCATGTAAACTACTGATCCCCAGTGAACATGGCTGCGACAGTCCTGGTTTCGTCTGCGGCCGTACTGGAAACAAAATATGCTACAGAAAAATGTCTCCATCCTCCGGCGGTTTAAAACGAGTGCGCACTGCTTTTATCCATAACAGACTTCATTTTGATATACCCAAACCTTTGTTACTCTCTAGAAAATCACTATCTCGTAAACGGCTGATCGTCTATGAAGGGCAGCTGCTAGACTACAAGCCTTCCTTGGATGTCTGGAGGGTTGTTGTACTGCGGCGGAGGCAAAGTGTTTAGTGGCGCCTCCATAGCACGTCTTTGTGATACGATATCACTTTGTGGTAGATTTTAAAGGTCACGCTCAGCTTCTGGCTTTGATACGTTGAACTGATCCACCCATTAGACACCGCAGTGGAAGATGCCAGGATAGTTCAAGGGTAGTGCCAGATTAGCTTGGCGCCTTCTAGGCGCCAAGCTAATCTGGCACTACACTTGAAAAATCATAGCTGATCCATATTCCACAGCTTGTGCACATTTTGTAAAGTCTATCAAAGCTGGGAAAGTCATTACTAGGCGTGAACGAGGTAACACAGTTCAGCCACCAGTAATTTCGGAGGCATCATCTGACAATAAAGTGTTTGTTTGGCAATGTCGGCCGACTTCAGTATTTCAAGGTTAGTCCAAGATTTGTTTGGCACCTAGGGTTCAAGAGTAGTGCTTGGCGCCTGGAAAGGGTAGTTCAGAATTAGCTTAGCACCAAGGTAACCTTGCACTACCCAGAACTGTCCCGGGTGGTCTTTCTCTCGCTGCGGTAGGGCTGAATTGTTTTGAATCGCAGTTCCCCCCCCCCCCCCCCACCCCCCTTCCCCCCTCCTGGAACTGTCCTGGACACGCAGAGCAAATCTTGCATCCGCCCTACACTATCATGGTCGCTCCATTGCCGACTGTGCGTGTTTTAACCCTTAACTGCCGGGGCACGGTGAATGCTACCCAGCTGCAAAAGACATAAATCCTCATGAGCCCCCGCAGTCGCGGGGGCTCATGAAGGTTTATATCTCTTGTTAGTCCTGTGTTATTTAAGCCTATATTTGGCTTCATTGACATTGTCTCGTTTTTTACGCGAATGTCGTTTAGTGTGTAGTAGTAAGAAGCTCTGTGTTTTCTTTTCCTTTTAACTGACATACATGAAGACAAAAGGCGCACTACCCGTAAACTACAATGGACGATCCATTTCTGGCTGTTTTATCTTAGAAAGGATTCGCAGAAACTGGCTTACTGAGTCAGAGGTAGAAAAGGCGCAAATCTTGCTCATGGATTGACCTCAACGATCATCCCGCATTCCAATAAGCGGCTCTATGCTGCAAATCCGGCTGCAGCACGTCACGAATGAGTTTGCTAAGCACTACCCTTGAATTACCTTGATCGTTCTATCCCCCCTGCTGGAGCATATCAGGACTGAAAGGTTTCGTATGTTTTCTCCCTAACCGCCTCAGCTGCCGAAGGTGTTTTTCTTACAGGAATAGATGCATTACCTGAGTATTATTCGGGCTTTTTTTTTTTTTTTTTTTTTTTTTGGGGGGGGGGTGGGGTGGGGGGGTGGTAGAGAGGGGTATTTTTCCTTTTTTTGTCGGGGGGGGGGGGGGGGGGGGGGGCGGCAGTGCAGTAGTGCTCTTTGTTGGGTTGTGTTGTCACGGTTTGGGGGTGGTTTGGTGAAGGAAAGAGAAAAAGAAGGATTGGGGGGGTTACGGCTGCGTGTTCCTGTCTAGGTTGCTTCCATCCGGGAAATGTTCCATTGCATCTTGCAGACGGAGTCTGATAGAACTGCTGTTATGGCAGCGAATCGAAGGAGACAATCAGTGTGAGACATGCCCTGAAATCTTTATGAATGGCGATAGTTTCGGTGTATTACATTGAAACCCTCGCTATTCGGGAAAAAAAAAAAATGTTTTCCTGGTAGATACTGATACGTCATCTGTAATTGGTTGCGCTTCATACGTCTCGATGAAGCTTTTCTAGTATCCGTGTTGCCGGATTAGGGATATACGTATCTTCACGAGGTCCTATAGTTGGTCCAGAGTCATGAGGATCTGTGCCTCTAAGCACATTGTCATTAATTCAGAGGGAACACTCGTTATCTTTCAGTTATATCAAATTGAGCTCGAAGGTCAAAACCGATAACTTTTGGAGTTGTCATTCAAAAACTACAACGCATTTCAGGAAGCAGATCGACCATGTTAGTTCCAGGGCGGTGCCAGAATAGCTTGGCGCAAGCGCCAAGCTATTCTGGCACCGCCCTGGAACTACCTTGGTCGAACCACGCATATCTTGTAGCAGTGTGTCAAGGCTGAATTTGTTTACATTGTTTCGTGTCCTAAGGGGAGACTGCTATCTTTTGTGTGTTTGTGAATTATTTATTAGAAACGCTTGTGAAAAATGAAAGAAGGCCGCCAAAAATGCCAGGAGTACTTAACGTGTTCATGCACTTTCCAGTCTTATGTCTCAAAGGAACAACTAACTTCCGTGTCTTTCTGAATTCTTTATTGGAAACGCGTGTAAAAAGTGCGGGATAAATTTCAGAGGGCCGTCAAAAATGCCAGCGGCAGTTTACATGTTCATGCACAAGCCAGACATTGGGGACTGTTCTGTACAGAAATCGATACCAGGAGTAATTGTAGGCGAGTTTCGAGAGGCGTATTCAGTAATTCGCTGATTTGCGATGCGACCCCTGGGATTTATCCATTTCTCTGGCAGATCCTTTTGAATACCCTCACGTAAGATTGCGATCCGGAGATTCCAAGATTGCGATCCCTAAGTACAAAGCGAAGGTTAACATGGTTTTATAAATTGTTAGCGCAGTTGGCACTTTTGTAAAAGTGGTCTTGAAAGGTTCTATTATTATTAATTTCCAGGTTCCTTGGCCCGCATCATACGCGTGATACACGGGCTTTTATAATCACGATGACAGACGAATGCGCCGGCATGCCTTTTGAGTAATTGGCAATGGTTGTGCGCCTGCTCGCCATGAAGGATTGCCCATGCGGGGAACTAATTGGTGTTTTGTCGAGGCCGCACATGACCGTACGTGAGGGAGAGGGAGATTTCAATGTAGTCCAGTATGGTCCAGTACTCATTCGACATTCTGAGATTGAAGTACTTCAGGACGCACGTAATTTTACTCATGCCGTTTGCATGTCACGATATTTGCAATATGTTTGATCAGAACTTGCGTGCCCCTCCCCCCCCCCCCCCCCCCACACATACACACACACACACACACAAACCCATACACACACTCTAACTTCCAACCGGTACATGTCGCAAAAGATGGGTTGACGATGAAAGTGAATAGTAATAGTGATACCAAAGACAGTATTATAATATACCGTCTTTGGTGATACTAAAAGATTTCCAGACGTTTAGTTGACCCATTACATCCTGAGGCTGATTTTAACAAAATCTGCGTATTGTCCTATGAAGGCTACATTACAGATTAGGAGATAGATCAACGGATTTAGTTCAAGGGTGGTGCCAGAATAGCTTGGCGCCTGAGGCGCCAAGCTATTCTGGCACCGCCCTTGAACCATCATAGTCAAATTTATGTCAAGCTATGGGTGTATCAGGATGAAAAGGGTTAAAGGGACACTTTGCTCCTCTGCCACGGTCACACATTATGCGCTGAGTGTGAAGCAGAGACGTAACCCCTTGACTGCTTAGTTACGCGTCTTTTCCACCGAGCGGTGTAGATAATTAGCAGTCAAAGGGCGAAAAGAGAACCTTGAGCTTGCAACACACAAAAATCTGCGCGAATTTGGACTGAAATTGGAGGATTTTACTTTTTCCGATTACAAGCCTAGAGATCCATCACAGCACCAGACCGACTCCCCCCACCCCACCCCCCCCCTGCCCCCACCCCCCACCCCCTCGTGGGACAGAATCTGTCAGATGAACAGATTTCCTGTTCGGGGCTCATGAGAATCTATGCCTCTTGCACGTGAAGGTTCGGTGAGATTGTGTGAGGGCACTCAGCGGACGGGAGAGGCGAGGTGGACCGTGATTGATTTCAGCAGGAAATGATTTGTGTGGAAGATTTTAGATTTCCAGCCGGCAGGAAGAGGGTAGATTTACGGATTAAACTTAAAAATAAGCAGATTTGTTCTTACGTTTGTTCTGGTTCCATTTAGACGTTGGGCGGGTTGGGCGGCCGAAGGTGGGGGTAACCCCCGTGGGATGGGGTGGAATTACTTGTGATGTCTGGTTTTAAATTTGGAGGAGGTGCTGGGGGATACCAATTACATTTTAGCCCTTTTTGTTTTCTCTAGCATGTTTTGTCGAAGACTGCGATTCCTAGAGAAATCGCCTCGACAAAAACATCTCTACTGACAGCCAAAAGGGTTAGGGACGGGGTGGGACAGGTCGAGGTTTTGTAGGAAATAAAAGTCTACTTCACAAGGAGTTCTCATTTTATGATTTTCCTCTTTAAATGTGTGCACCGCAATTGCAGTGCTTAGTAGGGCAGCATTAAAAACAAACAAACGACGGAGATCACTATTTTTACACTGGTTCCAGCCATAGACGTGCTGCATAAAACATGGCAAGAAGTCGGTAAAAGTCAGTGTTGATTAGTGTTTGTTCTTCTTTATAATGGTTTAAACTTGATCTGTAGAATATCGTACCGTAATAATTCCAGGGTGGTGCCAGAATAATTTGACGCTTGCGCCAAGCTATTCTGGCACCACCCTGGAACTATCATGATAGATGCATTCACATCATGAATCGAGGAGCGCATCCGTACAGTACACACCCGGCCTAGAACAACACCCTCAATTTGAGGCACAGCTGGAGCCAATCTTCATCCACGAGTGGTATAATTTGTCATCTGCAGGTGTTCATGCGAATCTGTCTGCCCCTTGCAGCTGGAGCCAGTCTTGATGAGCGGGCGGCATAGATTTTCATAAACCCTGCAGTCATAAAACCCCGCAACAGCAAGGGTTTGTGTGAAGCTATGTCCCTCGCGGATGGAAGAGCTGGATGGTGTACCAAGGAGCATGGAGAACGTTTGAACAATAAGCATGCGCCCTTCAAGTTTCAGCATGAGACATAGGTTTTCACGAACCCTGTAGCTGCAGGGGTTCATGAGAATCTATGCATCTTGCAAATTCATAGGGGTCGGGATGGGCCTTCTCCCCCTGCCCTCCCCCCCCCCCCCTCCCCCCCCCCCCCCCCCCCACACACACACAAAATAGAAAAATAAGTGTGCAACCTTGAAGTTCCAGCATGAGGCATAGATTCAGGGGTTTATGAGAATCTGTGTCTCTTGCACAGATGTGATAGACTCTGGATGAGACACCCCCCACCCTCCCGCGCACCTCAGCACCCATCCACCCCAAACAAGTTAAGAAAATTGTTTGAGTGAATTGTTTGTATTGAAGGATAAATGTGCGCCCTTCAGAGTTGCAGACGTGAAAACGCTGGTTGTTTATGACTGTCTTTCATGTCCCGCTTACAATGTAAATCGTCAGGGCGGTGCGGTTAAAAGGGCAGAAACATGATGATTATTGCTGCAGGCTTACGACAGTTTAAATATAATTTCTCTCTGTAATCCTGTCGAAATTTGTATAGCATGCGTCGTCACTGTAAATGTCGGTAGTAATGGACGCATGCATTTGTTTACCGGAGGAAAATGTGAAAGAGAGGTGGGTCGGTTGGTGCTGCTCTTGTTGGGTTATGCATTCCATGGGAAAAGGCATCCCAAGTTTACTCTCGAGGGACAATAAAGTTGTGATAAACGTGTAAAAAAAAACACCAACTAAACAACCTAAAATGTGCTTTTAAACGATAAATGACGTGAACCGGTGGAGATTAAACGTACGTCAGTACACCGTGTATGGGTGATGATAACGTTTGGAAACGCTGTAATCGCATGTACGCGGTATACGGCGGGCTTTAACTCATTCGCGATGTGCCGCATCCGGATACGCGGCAAAAGCCGCGTATCCGGATGCGTCACATCGCGAAATGAGTTGAACAGTAGCATTTGAATTGTTTACTTTTTGTGCACGCGCGTTTTGTTGCGCTTTTTTCCTTTCTTTCTTCTTTTCCTTCGCGGGTTTCAGTTGTACTTGTTAACTCATTCGAGACATGTCGCCTTCGGATACGCGGATTAAGCCGCGTATCCGGAGGCGGCACGTCTCGGATGAGTTAAAGTGCAAGACACGCGTTGCTGATGACGGGAGGACGCGACAGGAATGTACACAGATTTGATCTGCAGTCTGTAGGAAATCTGTTGGAATTTACAGCTTCTAAACTACGGCGTTCCCGGCAGTCAGGCACGGTGCGCACCTATCTATCTTTTCCCGTAACTGAGCTGCGTACACAAGAAGGGCGATAGAGCTGCTCATTTAAAAGAGAGATTGTTTAAATTTGCCTTTTTCAGTTTCAAGTCCCGCAAATTCCTCTTCTGCAGCAAGAGTCATTGACGCTCATGATCTTCTGCATGTTGCAGGGGCTCATGATAATCTGCGCCGCTCACTTGCTGATAAATTATCAGCGGCCTTCGGACGGCCATGTGGGTTTGAACGTCTTGATATCAAAAGAATGGTTCACTTCAAAAATGGTCCCTCGGTCAGTCGGTCTTCTTCTGTAAGAGGCATAGATGCTCATGAGCCCCTGCGTTGCTGGGGCGCATGAGAATCTATGCCTTTTGATTGCATGTGTCGGTTTTATGCTGTCCTCGTACGAAACACTCCATCACGTAGTGAACACATCTTTCTGTCAGAGGAATGGTTCAAGTACAGGCACAGCCGTATCTCTACGTGAAAACATACCTGGGTCTCCTATCGATAAATGCCATGCTGATTTTGGCATAGGAAGATGAATTCAAGCTTTGTAGCCCCACCACAAGTAGAAATTTATTTGCTGTTTTTACGTAGGCTGTGAGGGCTGTCTATGCCTGTCTATGATTTATTTATGCGCCAAAGAACAGAAAGTCATTTGCGACATTTATACGTCAAAAGATAAGTTACGTCGCTGTGCGCAGGTCTGTTTATTGTAAGACATACCAATGGCATTTATAAAGAAGATACTGCGAAATATTAACTCGTTTAGTCCGGAACAGGTCGCTTTATAGACGCAACTAACGACAATCGACTGTCAGGTGAACACACAGTGCTAGCAACGCGATGCTTATACGTTGGCATACAAAATGCCGCACTTCACCCCTTCCGGTTAAGGCTCCCCTAACAGGTGCTAGGACGGC